>OX451737.1:283384569-283891719 GCA_948472305.1 Vicia faba
TCACAACAAGATCAAACTAGGGTTTAGTTCTTCTCCTTATCTTTAGGTTTTCTCATGAGGTATCACCAAGAACCTTGAATCATATATGTTTTGTATTGATTAACTTTTAATTAACAAATGCAATGAATGTTTGCTCCAATTGATGATGTTATAGGTGAAAGCACAACACATTTCATCAAGTTGATTTATAGGTTCATGAGTTTATTTCCATGCCTTCTTCAAAAAAGATTCATTAAGATTCAAGCTTCATCATTGAATACGCTTTGAAGAGATATCATTATAAGGTCTACTATGATTCATCATGCCTCAATTTGTCAAATAAAATCAAAAGATGCAAGAGTTGATTGAAAAAGTTTTACCTAATTGGACAAGTTCTTGATTTCTCGATCACAAATGCACAAATCTCTCAATTCTAAATATTTGGAGGTAATTTTTGTTTCTATTGGTTCTTATTATCATCCACAATAACTTCTATTCACATGACAAGAGTATTTGTTCAAGAAATTTTGTCAAAATTGAAAGGGGTTCCCAAGTCATTTTGGTGCTCTAGGAGCTAGGGTTTCGGACTTCTAAGGGCTATATCTTGCTCATATTTTGGTATTTTTGAATGATTCCAAATACATGATTCTCTTTAAAGATTTATCAACCAATCACTTTAAAAATTTCAAGAAAATTTGGTGTGAAAGATGCCTAATAATGAAGAAAGATTACAAGTCCTCTAGATACGCCATCTGTTGTACCCCAAAATTTGCCTTCCCATTTCTCATTGATTTCTCACCACAAAGCCCTTGAAGCTCAGGATCCAGTTAGGGTTTCATCTGCTCAAGACCTCTCTTTGCACTGTTGACCCAAATTAGGGTTTGTGTTTGCACAAAGATGCTTTGACCTAAAATGCCTAAGATGACTTTCATGCTTCATATTGGACTCCCAAGTTTACCCATATCAAGTTTCAAGTCTTGATTCCAAGTTTTGCCCAGTCAATTGGACAGTTGACCTAGAAATCAACTGTATTGGGGAAAAAGTCAATTGTGGCCAATTAACAGTCAAACCTCATGAAATTTGACCCACATCAACATTATGAACTCATATGAACCATTTGATCAAGTTTGTATCACAATTCCCCAAGAAATTTGATCAGATCACCAAAAGGGCAAAATGGTCATTTTTAGGGTTTTGACTGCACAAAGGCAATTTTTGACTGTTTGACCTAGCCCATGGCAAACCAAGCTCACACATGGACTCAAGGACCCCATGGAATTATCTTGACATGCTCAACAAACTCAAAAGATCCCAAGTACACAAGATTGACAGTTGAATTTCCCAGTCAATTGATCAATTTTGACTGTATACTGAAAAGTCAAACTTTGACTTTTTGGTCAAAATCAAGAGTCAAGATTCATTTTTCATCAAAACATGCCAAATCATGAAACTTGTTCATCAAGAAACCAAGAAATGCAAATTAGGGTTTAAAATGGAATTTTTCATAACTTAGAATTTTTCTAAGTTATGGAAAACCCTAATTTTTTCCCCAACTTTGCCCAACTTTTTCACCAAGATTCATTTGGATTCAAACAAAAGTCAAAACATGAAAGTTGTAGCTTTTTGCATAATCTACAACTTTTATTCACAAAGTTTTCCCATTTGAAGCTTTTATCTCAAGTTACAAATTTTTGAATAAGGGCACTAAACCATTCTTAACTTAGTGAATTTTTGACCTATTTTGACAAGGTTTTCTACCCCACTTCAAGACCATTTTTCATACACTTCCACTTGGAATTTCAATTTGCATTTCAAAGATGGATTGTAGTACACATTCCAAGCTTTCCAAAATGTCCAAGAACTTCTCAAACAACCTCATAACTTGAGAGAATCGAATTTCACAATTTGGCAAAAACTCACTTTTGAATTGGCCATTTTCCATGGTCATAGTTTGTGCAAACTTCCCTAAACCAGCATGCCCTTGATTACAGGTCCTAAAAACCTTTGACACTCAATAATTTAATGCATATTCTTTGTGCCAAGACCATGTTCTTTGTGTTCTAGCATTGCATAGTGGATTAATCTCAAAGTAGATAAAGTACTTTATCCATTTTTGTAAAAGCAAGCTTTATGTCAAATTAAAATCCAAGCAAGTACAGTTAGGATCTCATTGGCACAAGTTTATGTGCTAATCACACTGATCAAGGGGGATAGTTGCAACATACTTGAGGGGCCTGCATAAGCCTAGAACACCAACTTGCATTTTGTTGCTTAAGTAAGAAGAAAAGTGCCATAACATAAGACATCTCTCATGTCAGTCAAAAAACTTTTAAGCAAAGATTGCAAACACATTCCAAAGATCATAACCAAGCTATTGCACGACCCTAACACCTCTCAAACACTCCCATTGCCATAATCACTCTCAAACTGCACAAACAGGGCAAAGCCTGCAGTTTGAGTGTTATCTCCCATTTCTCTCAAGCTTTCTTGCCCAAACCGGTTCATACACATCCTCTAGCATCTATGCAAGCTGACCATGACCTGAAACTCGACCTGTAATCCCTCTAACAAGTTCCACCATTTTCACTTTTTCATTTTGCAGTTGAAGTTCCACAGCTCGATACAAGGAGTTTCAAGACAAAGTAAAGCTTGGAATAGCATCCCTGGACCTCAAGGAAGCTTTTCCAATCATCAACTTGCACTGAAAGCTCCCCCATTGCAAGATAGAACTTCAGCTGAACAGGTATCTTGGTGAACTCGTATCTCTCTTATTATGCATCATTAGCCTTAAGTTTGTGAATAAAAAATGTCCTACTCATGCCACTGAACATGTACATTCTTTTACTTTCCATTTCTTTTGCCTGAGTTGAGAGAATTTAAGGTTTGAAAATGGCAGAAAACTTAGGTTAGGATTTGGGATTGTTAAAATTCTCTCTCATTTTTGAGAGTTAGGAGATGTTCTTTATATATTTGGAATCGTGGTTTCATGCTTAACATCTTTTGTGTTGGAAGTTTGTTCAAAAAATCAAAGAATCAGGATATTCAAATGAAGCTTACAGGCGCGCGTTTTTTGTTCAGAGGTTGAAGAAGAAGTGATCTGGGCTGGGCTTGTGCTGCATTTTCTTTTCACACCACATTTCTAAGTTCACACCCCCTGAGCCCATTTGTTTGATTTTCATGATTTCTTTGATTTTTCTTTTTCATGTTGACTTATTTATTTTTGTTTCTAATATAAAAAAATAAAAAATATATTTTTATACCATTTTTCTATTTTTTGGCATTTTATTTGTTTATAAGAGTTATTTATACATAAATATAGATATATAGTATTTAGGATAAATAGAAAATAATAATACAAATATATTTGTTTTTTCTGATTTTTATTACATTCTCCCTTTTGAAAATATTTTATACAAAACATATTTTTTTATATAAATATTAATTATTATTATTTATATATATATGATATTTATTTAGTAAATAATAAGGATATATATATATATTAATGTATTTAGAATAAAAATACCAAAAAATGTACATATTTTATTTTTAATATTTAATGCTAAAAATACCTTTTTTTACAAATATACTATATTATATTTTATTTTTGTATGTAAATCATAAATATTATTTGCATTAATTAATTGATATCCATTTTGATTAAAAATTAGGGTTTTTACCCTAAATTTGAAAATACCTCAAAAATAATACCTTTTTATTTTCTTTTTATTTTACATAAATAATACTTTTTTTTATACATATAAAAATTCCTTTTGCATTCTTGCATATTTGTTTTATTTACCATTTAATTATACATTTATTTATCTTGTGAATATTCATAGTAAATGATGTAATAGCTTAGATTCAATTTCTTGTCTAAATATCCCCATTTGAAACATTGTACCCCCCTCCCTATATGATTGTGATGTAATAGCGTAGGAATTTAGATTTCGCACTTTATCACTTTCTAAACATACTATGCTAGAATTAGGGTTTTGTATGCAAATAAAAATGAACAAAATAGTTGGACCTAATACAAGATAAATGAGCATGAAAATGGACAACACATTTCACACTTGCACCCCCTAGGGTATTCCACTTGTTGCCTTTCAAATAATTGGGCCATATTGTATGTTGAATTTCTTTGGGTAAAAACAAACAATCAAATGATCATAGTCCCACAAAAATGTTGCTTAAATGAATGATCAAGTCCCTTTTAAAGAAAATTGCCCAAAGACATTTAACACTATTGCAATTATGGTCTAAACGATGACCCGCGCCTGTCCCTTTCACCTCCTAAAACAAGATTGTCCACCAAATGCAATGGTGGAACAAAATTGTCAAAAGGTTTAAAACATAACAAAAATCTTTGAGAAAACTTTAGGGTAGATAAACTCTTAAGTACTTGTCAACTTTCCAAGAAAACACTCGCCTATTTTTCAAACCCACTTCACAAACACTTTCAAAATCAACTTTCAAAAACCTTGAAACATTTTTTTCAAAAGATAAAACACCTTTTGTAAAACATTCGAGTAAAGAATTGTTACAAGGGTAGCCTATACAAGGCATCTTTTCAAAACATTTTCAAAACCACACACCAAGCACCATTTCAAACAATTGAAAACCAAGGCAAGTTGATCTAAGCAAGTACCTAAGAGCCCATGGATAACCATGGATAGAAGGGGTGCTAATACCTTCCCCTTCTATAATCTACTCCCCGAACCCAAGAAAAATCTCAAAGGTTTTTGCTGTGCTTTTTAAACCTTTCCTTAGGATAAAATAAAAAGTCGGTGGCGACTCTTGCTCAACCGAAACATTTGCGAAAACAAACGCAAAACCCTAGTCAATTCTCCCACCGTATCACAGAACTGGCGACTCTGCTGGGGATAATTTTTAAATTGGAGTAACCTTAGGGCTTAGATCACCCTCTTGCATGACTAATTGTTTGATTTGTTTGCTTTATACTTTGGCTCTATTGTTTGGGTTTACAATCCTCCACCCGGATTTTGGGAAACATTCATAGATAGCAATACGTTGTGGAAACTGTGCGGGGTATACCGACACGGTCGAAGCAATAGCTATATTAGTGCGACATATTTGTGAGTACCGGTAACCCTTGAGTTCAATCAAGGAGAGTACGGGGCCGCTGAGTGATGTCACTAAGCACTAATGACCTAGAACCTTACTTGACCATCTTGGCCTATTGATTAGGGGTAGTGAGATGACCGGCTTTGGTGCAGTCCGAAGTTGGTAGATACTCGATACTACACTCATTGAGGGTTGTTTTCTTGGAATATTTTGGTCGCTAGTTAAGTGGCTAAACCAAAACAATGAACACTGAAAACAATCCCATGATATTGAGCTCCTTAGAACCCGGTTACTATTTATAGGACAGGTTTTTAAGCCAACTACACTCAAGAGGGTACTTACCTATGAAACCCCATGCAAGCCTGAAACTAGGGTTTGGTGTGATTTGCTTGTACATATGTTTTGTGCATACATCATAAACATCATAAAGCATCATAATGCATTCACTAACCATTTCAAGGGTTTGGATCTTCATCTTTGTTCTTGTTTTGTAGGTCATGGAAATCCCTCGCAGAAATACTATCCAAGTCAACCTTGTGAGAATCTCTCCTCAACTCAAGGAGATCACTTCAAGAATTCCGGAAAATTCATCCTTCATTGAAAGACATGGTAGACTGCTCAGCCTAGTCAACACCAACATTGAAGAAGACATGACGAAAGTGCTATTCCAGTTCTTTGACCCTCTTCACCATTACTTCACTTTCCCTGATTATCAATTGGTACCCACTTTGGAGGAGTTTTCTCAACTCCTAAGAATCCCTATCCTTAATCAACTACCCTTCAACGGTACGGAAAAGGAGCCAAAGCCGGAAGATGTTGCTCGAGCATTACATCTACAACCATCTGACATCAAGGGGCATTGGGAAACCAGAAGTGGCGTCAAAGGATTCTTAGCAAAATTCTTGTTTGAGAAGGCACAAGAATGTTGGAACTCATTGGACCTACAAGCCTTTGAAGAGATTGTGGCACTCCTTATCTACGGGTTGGTCTTGTTCCCAAATCCTGACCAATTGGTAGATGTCAACGCCGTCAAAATCTTCTTGTCCAGAAATCCAATACCAACATTGCTTGGAGACATCCTTCACTCATTTTACACACGAACAATGAGAAAGAGGGGTGTTCTCATGTGCTGTACTCCTATCCTTGCAAGGTGGTTTATTTCGCACCTTCCACAATCTGTCTTGAAGAATGACCAAGGTACAAGGTGGTCCCAACGATTGATGACTCTTACTCATTCTGATGTGCATTGGTGTTCTCGGTCCAGAGAAAATGTCATCATCGTCGATCGTTGCGGAGAATTTCCTAATGTTCCTCTACTTGGAATTAGGGGAGGTATCACCTACAACCCTTGCCTAGCTTTGAGGCAATTTGGATATGCACGGAGGGATGGCCCTCATGATATGTTGATTCCTAGCCTAGTTTTTGACTTCGACAACGATGCGCAAGGACTTCGCCAAAGATTCATCAGAGCTTGGGGAAAACTCAACAAGGTTGATAGCAAGACTCTGGGACACAAGAACTCCATCCCTCTTGAGCCCTATCTCAAGTGGGTACGAGCCCGAGCCCAAAGTCTAATGATGCCTTATCCTCATGTACTCCCAGTGATTAAAGAGCCCGTCAATGAAGGAGAGGTTCCCTACACTATCCTACATCCAGACATGCCTACATCATGGGAGGAAATGCAGAAAAGTTGGATTCAGCTCAAGGAGGAACGGAACACTTTTGAAGCTAGCTACTACGCCAGTGAAAAGAAGGTTCTAGAGCTTACCCGCCGACTCCACGAGCAAGAGGCCCTCAACACCTACATCGCACCGAAGAGGATGCACAATGTCTTTCTGCCTTAAGAAGTTTATTTTGTAACATTTGGCCCATGGGGCATTTATGTACTAACAAATTTCTTCTTAATATGACGTGCGTTCTTCCTTGTCTGAAACAATTTTGAATGTTCTAAATCCTTGAATGCATTGCATACATCAGCATACCATTCATCATGTGCATAAGCAGGTCTCACTCCAGGTTTCCTTATCTGTCTGCTGTTTATTTCAGTAGGATGGATCTCGAGCAAACAGTCAAAGACCTACAAGCTCAGAATGCACAGTTCCAGCAACTCCTGATGACTTTGGTTAAAAGTCAAGAGGATATCAAGACTCAATTGGAGAATAAGGACCCAGTGAAGAAGAAGAAAAAGAGGATCGGGGTGGCTACTTTGGGGAGAAGATTTGACAGAGAAGCTCGGAGAGTGCTTGAATTTCCTCCTACTTCTGATGAAGGGACTAGTAAAAGAGATCGAGTTGCGGTGCCTTCCGAGTCTGATGCGGAGGAGGAAGAGGTTGAAGAGGATGAAGATTATTCTGACCAGCAATACCCTCCAGCTGATGATAAATACAAGGGTTTAGAAGACAGATTGGCCGCCATGGAATTACAAAGGGTACCGGGTTTGGATTTTGAAGATTTGGGTTTGGTTGCCGGGATTGTGATTCCCCCAAAATCCAAAGTGCCAGTATTTGTGAGGTATGATGGGCTGTCCTGCCCCAAAATGCATCTCAGGTCCTACGTGAGAAAGATTCAACCCTATACAGCAGATAAAAATCTCTGGATTCATTTCTTTCAAGACAGCCTGTCAGGAGCTCAGTTGGAGTGGTTTTATCAGCTAGAAGGAACCAGTGTCAGAAATTGGGAAGATTTGGCCACCGCTTTCTACAAACAATACCAGTATAATTCTGATCTTGCTCCTACTCGTACCCAATTTCAGGGTATGTCACTAGGAACAAGTGAGGGATTCAAAGAATATGCACAAAAATGGAGGGATTTGGCTGGCAGGGTGCAGCCTCCTTTAACCGATCGTGAGCTCGTTGATATGTTTCTTGGGACCCTATCTGGGCCATTTTTCAATCATCTAATTGGTAACTCTTCCGCAGGGTTTACCGATTTGATCTTAATCGGCGAAAGAATAGAAACTGGCATCAAGTCAGGAAAGATTCAGAAGGGTGTTGCTGCGAGTGTCGAGAAGAAGCCTTTTAAGAAGGAGACAACTATGGTATATTCTCAGAGAAGAGCAGGGAAGATGGAGCGTCGGCCAACTGTGGGGGCCGTAATGATTCAAAACACTCCAAGTGAGCAGCCTCGCTATAACCAGTCCAGACCAAATCAGCAACGGGTGGAAAGGCCACAACGGCAGTTCACCCGTATTAATATGACTCCAGCACAAGTGCTTCCCCATCTATTGAAGTTGAATCTTGCCACCATCAAGGAGGCGCCAAAGAATGTGAATACGTCCTCCCCGCATTATCATGCCAATGCTAAATGCGCCTACCATTCAGACAGTGTTGGACACGACACCAATGATTGTTGGGCACTCAAGCATAAAATCCAAGACCTGATAGAAGCTAAGGAGGTAGAGTTTGACGCTCCAGAGAAACCTAATGTGATATCTGCACCTATGCCGAAGCACGGTCGAAATATCAATGCCATTGAAGAGGATTTGTATGTTGCTGACGTCAGTAATCTGACTACTCCACTGCTAACCATTAAGTTGAATTTGTTAAGGGCCGAGATCTTCCCGGGATGTAAAGAAGACTGTTATTGTTGCCACTCTCTGCCGTTTGATTGTCCGCTATTAAAGAAAGGCATCCAAGGCCTTATGGATAGCCGACAAATTTTGTTCGAAAAAGTTTCTGCTATTCCAGTTCATGTTGAAAATGTCTCAATCATAACCATTCACGCCAATCTTTCCAAGGCCGTCAAAAAGCCAGTTAAGATTACACCAGCTGCAAAATCTGTTCCTTTAAAGATAACGATGCCAGGGCCTGTTCCCTATGTTTCTGAGAAGTCGATACCTTGGAACTATGGTGGTGACATCTACTACCATGGTATCAAGCAATTCGAAATAATGGAAGAGAGTTCGGATGAGGAAGAAGCCAGCATTAGTAACATTGTGGGCACCAGCAAAATCACCAGGAGCGGGAGAATATTTTCTCCAGAGATTGCCCCTCCAAGAGCAGTCTTTGGACCCTCATCAGCTAAAGAAGTCATCCCTGCACCAGTAAAACTCTCCGCTAGAACTCCTTTGATTGAAGAAGTTGTTGTTCCTAGTGTTGTCTCTCCTACCATTACTGATAAAGGAAAGGGAATACAGGATGAGCCCGTCAGGACGGGGGCTCAACCCTTGGTAATCCCGGAAGCATCCAAGAAAGAAATGGACGAGATTTTGAGGATAATCAAGAGAAGTGATTACGATGTGGTGGAACAGTTGGGGCAAACCCCCTCCAAGATCTCCATGCTGGCACTATTGCTTTTCTCAGAAGTGCACGCTCAAGCTTTGATTAAGTTTCTGAAGGCAGCTCATGTGCCCCAGGAAACCTCTGCGGATCAATTTCAACATTGCGTGGCTAGCCTGACTGCGAACAATGGATTAGGTTTTTCTGATGCCGACCTAACCCCTAAAGGCCGAAACCACAATGATGCTTTGCATATTTCAATCGAGTGTCGCGGAACCACCCTTGCACATGTTTTGGTTGATACCGGTTCGTCGCTGAATGTTTTGCCTAAGAAGGCCTTGGACCGGCTAGATTGCGAAGGGTTGGAATTGAAGCCGAGTGATATTGTCGTCAGAGCTTTCGATGGGTCGAAGAGAATGGTCCATGGAGAGGTTGAAATTCCCATCAAGATAGGTACTGAGGTGTTTAAATCCACTTTCTATGTAATGGACATCCGTCCATCATACTCCTGCCTGCTGGGTAGACCTTGGATACACCATGCTGGGGCAGTCACCTCCTCCTTGCATCAGATGCTGAAATATCCTGTCAAGGGAAAGATCATCATTCTTCACGGCGAAGAAGAGTACATGATTAGCCACTTAAATTCTTTCCGGTATGTGGAGGTTGAAGGAGAGTTCATTGAGACACCGTTTCAACATTTCGAAGAAGTTCTTCCTGAAATAGCAGTAGTGAAGTTGGCAGCTGAGACACCAAGACAGATGGCCAGTGTTGTACCCCAAAATTTTCCCTCCCATATTCTTCAAGAAATTGCCAAGCCATGCTTCAAAATCTCCCCAAGGGTTGCACAGTTCAAGGGTCTCCTAAACAGTCAAAATTAGGGTTTTGATCCAGATCAAGAAAATGAAGTTTCCTAAGGTCCAATCAAGTCTCACATGCCTATAAATATGGTCAAGCATCCTCACACAAAGTTTCAAGACTTTCAGCACAAAATTGCACAGTCAAAACCCTAATTGCACTACAGTCAACTGTAGGGGCAAAATGGTCATTTGACAGTCAAAAGTTCAAAATTTTGGTCAACATCTCATTTTGAAGCCAAAAACACCATTTGATCAATGCTTGATCATGATTCTCAAAGCTTGGCTCAAAAATCATCAAGATGCAAAAGTTTCCTTATTTGGACAGCTGAAAAAGTCAACTGTAAATTGACCAGGGCATAACTTTCACATGGATTATCAGAAAAATTCCATCCAAAGCTCATTTTGAATAGAAAGACATTTCCTACAACTCATCTTCATACTTCAAGTCCAAGAAATGCTCTCACAAAAAGTTATCAATTTCAACATTATAGGTCATTTTCAAAAGTCAACAAAAAGGGACTTTAAGTCAAAGGCCATAACTTGAGATTGGTAAATTAAAATGACATGGGACCAAAGAAATTGGTTAGAGGACTCAAAGACCTTTCCAAAATGTCCAAGAACATGAGCAAAGCTTAAAAATTGAGCAAGTTATGCCTTGTGGAAGTTGGGAAATTTTTGGATATTTTGAAAAGTCAACATTGATTCAAATGACCTAAAATTGCTAATGGGCCTATTTTTCTTCCATAATTCATCATCCAAGGCATGTGCACGACCACTTGGCCAAAAGGGAAGTATTTCTTCATTTTTTATTTATTTATTTGAATTTTTATTAATAATAATTTATTTAAATCAATTAAATACATGAAAAATATTTAACCTAAGTTTTTCAATCTTTTTGTGCATGAAATATACTCAATAATTCGTGCATAATCAAATATGGAAAGATTTGAAGAGAAATTGTCATGATTGGTACAAAATAGCATGGAAAATATTGGAAAAAAAGATCTTTGAAAATCAAATCTCTCAAACCATGAATGCCAAGGATTTGGATTGTTTTATTTGACCTAATTCACTCATACTTATACAAAGAACACAACCCTAATGCATTTGACCCTAAGCTGCGCAAGAACCTGAAAATAAAACTCACACTTTTTTCTTAAAAATCTCAATTCTGAAAACACTTTTGCAGGGCGATTCAAGGCGAAATTTTTATCCCATCACCTTCCTGAAGCTTCAAGGAAGGGTTTCTAATCAAAATCATCCATCATAACTTCAAGAATTGGTAAAACGAACAGGACCTGTACCGAAAATTTTTCATACTCTTGCATCTCAATTCATGCGCATTTAGCACTTTTTAATGTTTGATTCATATTCCTTGTTCAATTCTAATGCTAACCAAACAGTTTAATTTTGTTTTTGTGCATCGTATGAGGATTTGCCATGGATGAATATTAGGGTTTTGCAAGCTCTAATTTGGGCGTTTCTTAATATAGCAAAATTAGGACACGTGAATATCACCATTGAATCAAGCATACTCAGACGAAAAGAAACCCATCCTCGCGCTCAATTTATGAGGCCTTATGGCCTATTCGCTATTTTCTAATATTGCATCTATGGCAACGTTTGAAAACCGTTGCTAATTTGTTCTTGTTTCAGGAAAAAAAATAAGCCAAGGAAGAGGATGACTAGGTGGCTATCCATGATTGGGGCGTTTAAATTTTCGCACGCAGAAAGCACTAATGAATTATCTTGTATTATAATATTTGCTTGTTATGTGATATACAGAAAACGCGCTTGGCTTGGTTGGCAATGCTTGCAAGTGGTAAACCACAGGACCTGGGTTCGAGCCCCAGGTCCTCACCTCCTTTCACATTATTTTTCATATGATGTTCATGTGCAGTTTCAGCGTTAGGACGTACCATGCGTTTCTCAATCCAGCTGCCCACGTGTCCAATGAAGATGATCAAACGGCCATAATCTGAAGCGTACCATAGGCCTGAGTCAATGCACCACACGTGTCCTAGAAAAGTCAACCAGGCCATGACTAAATGGGCCTCAAATTGCTGGGCTATACCTCCTATTTGGGGTCTGAACCCCCTAGGTTTGCAAACCTTCTTTATTTTTCTTTATTTTATTTTACTTTCTTTTAATCATTGTTTTGTTTAATTAATTTATTATTTTCACAATATATAAAAAACACATAAAAATCAGAAAAGAGAAAAAATATAATAAATATTTTATTTAATAGTATTTTGTAAATAAATAACTTTAATTGATTAGTTTTAAATTTAGGTTGTAATTTTAACATTTTTCACTAAAAAAGTAAAAATTATTAGAATTAGGGTTTAATCAATCTTTTCCCTTTTTTCTTTTTATTTCATAATAATTAAAATATTAAATATTTATTTTTGTAATTAAAATGCATGTAAATTAATTAGGGTTAATCTTAGGGTAAAACTTTAATCTTTTCTTAACAAATAAAAAAATTGTAGAATTAGGTTTAATTTTAATTAATTCTTTTTCATTAAAATTCTAAAATACTAAAAAATACCAAAACAATTTCTTTCCTTTTAATTAATTAATTTCATCGTTTAATTTAATTTTGCAAAAAGGGTCCAACGCCCTCGTTTCGATTTAAATTTCAATTCGCATATTTATTTTATTCCGCTTAATATTTATGTATCTCTCCCAAAGCCGTGTAATTACTTTTCTCGCACTTTTAATTCTTTATTTTTCTGTCAAATCGGGTTCGAGAAATTTTGGCGATGCGGACCCACGCCTTTTGTAATAGCTTAGAATTTTTATTTCCCGCAATATTTTAACTGTTAAATAATGGCATGAAAGAATGTATGGAAAAAAATAAAAACAAACGTTAGATCACCCATAACCTGACAAGACAAAAATAAATGAATCTGACACACGAATCACACACCACCCCTAGGGTACGCCTCACTGTTGCCTTGCCTCGAAAGGTGATCGTCGAGTAGAGGATGTCTTAGTAAGTCCTCATGATCCGGGAACCTGGCATGAGGGTAGCTTCTAAGGTGTCTTCCCATTGCTCTGGTGATCACCATGCCCCGAACCTCGAATTGACCCGAACACCTCCAACGGTGGTGCTACCTACCTCTCAATGGTGGGATGGCACTACTTTAAGGACATTTACACAGACGAATTCCTTAGGGTAGGTAGGCGACTCTAGGTACTTGCTCTAGTTTCAAAAACAAATCAAAAATACTTTTCACACCGACACCTTTTCAAAAAGCTTTCGAAAGCAATTTTTCAAACACTCTTGAGGACCGATACAAGAGTCGAACTGGAATTTTCAAAGAAACTTTTTTAAACCCACATTGAAAAGCAAACAAACCATTTTTGAAAACACAATGAGCAAGTATCTAAGAGCCCATGGATAACCATGGATAGAAAGGGTGCTAACACCTTCCCTTTCTATAACCTACCTCCCGAACCGAGAGCAATCTCTTTAAGGAATTTTTCTGTGCTTTTGTCCTTTCCATTTGGAGAAAATAAAAGACGGTGGCGACTCTTGCTTCCGCGACATTTCGCGAACCAGCGTTAAACAGTCAGTTCCAGATCCACCGATCACAGAACTGGCGACTCTGCTGGGGACTTAAACTTAAAGTGAGGTGTACCTTAGGGCTAGTTCATAACTATGTTTTCAATTGTATTGATTTGCTTGCTTTACTATTGTGGGTTGCATGGGAGTTACATAGATCCTAACCCGGATCTGGGGATACCCTGTTTAGGTAGCATAAGCTGTGAGGGACCTGTCCGGCGTAGACCGACACAGGTGAAGCAGTGGCTACGTTGGTGTGGCGCCTTGGTCTGTACCGATATCCCTTGTGTTGCAACGAGGAGAATATGGGTCTTCTAAGGAGTCATTAAGCACCAACAACCTTAGAACCTTAATTGACACAACTTGGCCATTAGAACAGTAGCAGTATGCTACGCCCATTGAGGCTAAACTCTCGTGATGGTTTTGGCCGCAAGAAAAGATTGCGATGCTGGAGTTATGACCGATTGAGGGTAGTCAATGATATTGGGATCCTCTAAGAACCCGGTTACTTTGATAGGACAGGTATGAATCAACAAACTGAAAGAGGGTAGTACCTAGACCGCATGCTGGCCTAAAACTTTAAGGGCTTGCCTTGTGTGACTTGTGTGCCTTACCATGTTTGCCTTTGTATCTATTTATGGTGTGCTTTATCATAACATCATAACATCATGAGCATTGCATGCATCCTGCATAAGGACTGACCATTTCAAAGACAAGAGGGTTTCATCTTTGCTCTGTTTTGTAGGACATTATGATGCCTGTGCGAAGGAATACTATCCGGTTCAACTTTGTTCGTTCACCTGAGTTGCTTGATGAGTTGGTTAGCAGAATTCCAAATACCACTTCCTTCATTTAGAGGCATGGTTCTCTTCTCAGTTTAGTCACTGCAAAGCGGGATCAACAGTTGATGAGCGTTCTGACCCAGTTCTATGACCCTCTGTACCAGTGCTTCACCTTTCAAGACTTCCAGCTGGTCCCTACCCTGGAAGAGTTCTCTGATTTGCTTGGTATCCCTATCTTGGATCAGACTCCCTTTACTGGTTGGGAAAAGACCCTCAGGCTTGAGGATATTGCTGCAGCTCTTCCCCTGACACATCAAGAGGTAACAGACAATTGGGTGACTAGAAGCGGAGTTAAGGGTTTCCTGGCCAAGTTTCTGATCGGTAAAGCTAACAGTTTCTGGAATGACCTGGACTTTAGGGCATATGAAGACATCTTGGCTCTCCTAATCTACGGGTTAGTCCTGTTTCCTAATCCTGACAACTTCATCAATGTCACTGCCATAAGGATCTTTATGTCTCAGAATCCTGTGCCCACTCTCTTGGGTGACATCTTGCAACAACTTCATGCTCGTACTACCCGAAGACGAGGAACCTTATGGTGTTGTATCCCTTTGTTGGTGAGGTGGTTTATTTCGCACCTCCCTAAGTTCGTATTGAAGAACCAAGAAGGAAGAGGTTGGGCTTACAGGTTAATGTCTCTCACCGACAAAGACATCATTTGGACTTGCAGAGGTTTGGATGAGATAGCTATTATTGATTGATGCGGGGAATACCCTAATGTTCCTCTGATTGGTACCCAAGGAGGAATCTCTTACAATCCATGTCTAGCGCTCCGTCAGTTTGGAAGAGCAAGAAGAGCAGGTCCCCATGAGATGTTGGTGCCTCACATCAGTTTTGAATTTCAGGTGGATAGTGACGAGCTACGTCGTAGGTTCATCAAGGCTTGGGACAAAGTTCATAAAGCTGACCCATAGGAGTTAGGGCCAAAGACTTCTTTACCTATGGAAGCCTACTACAAATGGGTTCGCATCCGTGCTAAGAAGTTAGGTATGCCGTATGAAGCTGTCAGACCCGTCATTCTTGAGTGTCCTGACAAGGATGGTGTTCCTCCAACTGTCCTTCCTCCTCAGGTACCTACTGATTATGAGACATTGAAGAGATCTTGGTCACAACTGCGAGAAGAGCGGGATTCTTACCGGGAAAAGTTCAACGAGCAGGAATTAAAGATCCAGAAGCTGACAAAGCAGTTGGAGAATGAGAGAGCTCTGAATTCCTACATCCGTATTGAGAAGAGGAGACCATGGGATCAATAAGGAGCTATGGATGTTTTTTTTTACAATTTTATTTTCCTTTTCGGTATTTCCTTTCATGTAACGCCTAAGGGAAACCTGTTAAATAATTTCAGTTTCAAAGTTGAATCTAATGAAGTGTGTTCCTTTTTGTTTACAAAGTTGACTCCCGATTGTCTTTGAAAACATAAATCATACGCATTCCATTCATCATGTGCATAGCAGGTTTTCCTCTTTTCAGGTTGCTTACAGTTCTTCGCTGTTTATTTCAGCATCATGAATCCCGACTCGTCATCAACTGAGACATCCATCAAGGCTCTTCAGGCGCAGAATGCGCAATTCCAGGAATTAATCAAAGGTTTGGCTCAGGGCCAAGAAGAGCTGAAGGCTCTGCTTCTGAAAAAGGAAAAGAAGAAGAAGAGAAGGACTGTTCTGTTCAACTCGGGCCGAAGGTTTGGCAACACTTTGCAGAATGAAGAGGCTGGTTCTTCTGTTGGCAAGAGTACTCCTCAGACAGAAAAGGGTCCTAGTCCGGTAGTCTCTGACAACGAGACTGATTTTGATGAAGAGCAGTACCCTCCTGCAGAAGACAGATACAAGCAGCTGGAGGATAGGCTGAATGCTATGGAAATACAACAGGTACCTGGGCAGGATTTTGGAGATCTGGGTTTGTCTACTGGTGTGATCATTCCTCGGAAGTTCAAAGCACCATCTTTCACTAAATATGACGGGGCGTCTTGTCCCAAGCTACACCTCAGGTCCTATGTTCGGAAAATCCAACCGTACTCAGCGGATAAGAATTTGTGGATCCACTTCTTCCAGGAGAGTCTTTCAGGGACTCATCTCGAATGGTTCTATCAGCTGGATGGGACCAAGGTTCGTAACTGGGAGGAGTTGGCTACTGCTTTCTATAAGCAGTATCAATATAATGCCGACCTTTCCCCTACATGTTCTTGGGGACCCTATCTGGGCCATTTTTCAACCATCTTATAGGGAATTCGTCTGCAGGGTTCACTGATCTAATTCTGACTGGAGAGAGAATTGAGGCTGGGTTGAAGTCTGGAAAGATTCCGAAGGGTGCATCGTCTAGTTCTGAGAAGAAACCCTTCAAGAAGGAGGCCAGTGTCGTGTATGGTTCCAAGAGATCAGAGAGATTTGAGCGCCGCCAATCTGTCAGCGCAGTAACGATTGCCAAGCCTGCTGCCGCTCCTCGGCCAACCAATCCTCAAAGGGTTGAAAGTCCCCGGAGAGAGTTTACCCGTTTGAGCATGACCTTATCACAGATCCTGCCACAGTTGTTATCCACCAATTTAGTGACTGTCAGAGAGGCTCCGAAGTTCCCCAATACTACATCTCCTAAGTACAACCCAAATGCTCGTTGTGCTTACCATTCAGATAGCCCGGGGCATTCTACTGATGACTGTTGGGCATTAAGGAGTAAGGTGCAAGACCTTATCGACGCGAAGGAGATACAGTTCGGAGCGCCTGAAAGGCCGAATGTAGTTACTGCTCCTATGCCTCAGCATGGGGTAAATTCTGTTGACGAAGATGTTTATGTTGTTTCTGTGGATGATCTAGCCACTCCTCTGAAGACTGTCAAGAGGAATCTACTGCTGGCCGGTTTATTTCCGGGTTGCAGTGAGGGTTGCCTGTTCTGCGCTGTTTCCCTATCTGGTTGTCCCTTGCTGAAGTTAGGCATCCAAAGCCTAATGGATAGCAAGGAGATTCTGTTTAAGAAGTCTGCTGTTCAGTTAGTTCCGGTGGAAGAAGTTTCTGTGGTTACCATCTTCAATAATCCAATCCAGGTTCTCCCGAAGAAGCCTGTCCAAATCATGACGGTTGCACCTGTTGTTATCACTGTTCCAGGGCCCCTGCCCTATGTATCTGATAAAGTTGTCCCCTGGCATTATGGGGCAGATGTGTATGTAAATGGGATCAAACAAGAATTCAACGCTGGCGCCAGCATCTGTGATATCACTGGCCCAGCGAAAGTCACCCGCAGTGGCAGGCTCTTCTCGCCTGACATTGCACCGCCTGCCGCTCGAAGACCACTTCTTATAACTCCTACAAGTGTACCTGTTCCCATTGCCGATCAAGTTGTTTCTCCTACCGCCGAGTCATCCAATGCTCGGGGCAAAGGAATTGAAGTTGAGCCTGCCCAGATGGAGGCACCTATACCTGCAACTGCTGAAGCCTCCCAACAAGAAATGGAGGAGATTTTAAAGATAATAAAGAAGAGTGACTTCAATGTTGTGGAACAGCTGGGGCACACGCCCTCCAAAATCTCCATGCTCTCTTTATTGCTGTGCTCCGAGGCCCATGCTAAGGCCTTAATCTCATTTCTCAAGACGGCCCATGTGCCACAGGAGACTTCTGCAGTCCAATTCACTGATTGTGTAGCAAATCTGACAGCAGATAATGGCTTGGGTTTCTCAGATGCTGACCTGACTGCGAAAGGAAGAGACCACAATGATGCTCTGCATGTCTCTATTGAATGCAGGGGCACTACTCTGGCACATGTATTGGTGGATACTGGTTCATCCTTGAATGTGCTACCCAAGAAGGCTTTAGACCGTTTAGATTGTGAAGGCCTGAAACTGAAACCCAGCAACATCATCGTCAGGGCCTTTGACGGTTCAAAAAGGACGGTTCATGGAGAGGTTGACATTCTGATTCGTGTGGGCTCTCAGGTGTTTGACTCTACTTTTTATGTGATGGATATCCGCCCATCTTAATCTTGTCTACTGGGTCGACCTTGGATACATAAAGCTGGGGCAGTCACCTCTACCTTGCACCAGAAGCTGAAGTACCCTGTCAGAGGGAAAATCGTCACTGTGCAAGGAGAGGAGGAGTATATGGTAAGCCACCTGAACTCCTTCAGATACATTGAGATGGACGGGGAGTTTATTGAAACCCCCTTTCAGCATTTCGAGGAGGTGCTTCCAATTGCAGCAGCAGCAGAAACAGCAGTAGAAGAGAATGCTCCTTTGAAGATGGCTTCACTGAAGGATGCCCGGGCTGTGGTGCAGAAAGGTGAATGTGCTAACTGGGGCAGGCTTCTAGACTTTACACAGAAGACTGACAAATTTGGGCTGGGCTTTACTGCAGAAGGTCAGAAAGCTATGCAGAAGGTGAAGACCGGAAGACCTCCTGTGTTCATTACAAATCCAGGAGTGAATGCTGTTGGGGAAGATAATGAAGTGGATGAAGCAGAATTCAATAGCTGGATCTACCCGACAGCCGAAGGCGGATTGACCAATTGGATTGCCAAAGACCATACTCCTGTTACCTTTGTGACGCAGTAATAAATTTCTTTGTTTCGTTATTTGTAATAAACAATAAATAAACTCTATGGCCTGATGTCTTACCCGAGGCACCGTGGTTTCATTTGTGAGGGCATATAAATTGTCATTTCATATATCATGAATGAAAATCTTGGACGTTTTCTCGCATTGCAAATCTTATGCTCCTTTTCTGTCTTTCTTTCTTTTACATATATTTCAAAACAGCTGTATTTACACACACACTCACTCATACAGGTTTCAATCCACCCTGGATCTCACTGATAACAACTCTGCTAGTGCCAATTATGACTTCGAAAATCCGATCAACTTAGCCGAAGACGAAGGTGAAGATGATTGCGAAGTGCCTGGCGAGCTTGCAAGACTGTTACTTCAGGAAGAGAGGGCAATTCAACCCCATGAAGAGTCAGTGGAAATAATAAACTTGGGTACCGAAGAAGACAGGAAAGAGGTAAAGATTGGTGCCAACCTAGAGCTCAGCATGAAGCAACGGTTGACTCAAATGCTGCATGATTATATGGAGATCTTTGCCTGGTCCTACGAAGACATGCCCGGGTTGGATACCGATATTGTGGTCCATCACTTGCCAACTAAGGAAGACTGCCCTCTGGTTAAGCAAAAGGTCCGCCGGATGCGTCCAGAGATGTCTGAGAAGATCAAGGCCGAGGTTATGAAACAGTTTGATGCCGGGTTTCTTGCAGTGACTTCTTACCCTCAGTGGGTTGCTAATGTGGTGCCGGTACCTAAGAAGGACGGTAAGGTCAGAATGTGTGTCGACTACAGGGATCTGAACAGGGCCAGCCCCAAGGATGACGTCCCTTTACCTCACATTGATGTCCTTGTTGATAATACAGCTCAGCACAAGGTATTCTCTTTCATGAATGGTTTTTCAGGTTACAATCAGATCAAGATGGCACCTGAAGACATGGAAAAGACTACATTTGTTACTCAGTGGGGCACCTTCTGTTACAAGGTCATGCCTTTTGGATTAAAGAACGCTGGGGAAACCTACCAACGTGCCATGGTTGCTTTATTTCATGACATGATCCATCATGAGATAGAAGTCTATGTTGACGACATGATCGCAAGGTCCCAGACTGAGGAGGAGCACCTAGATCATCTGCAGAAATTGTTTGACCGTCTGAAACTATACAAGCTGAGATTGAACCCGAACAAGTGCACCTTCGGGGTAAGATCTGGGAAGTTGCTAGGCTTCGTGGTAAGTGACAAGGGAATTCAAGTGGACCCTGCTAAGGTCAAAGCTATTCAAGAGATGCCAGTTCCTAGGACAGAGAAGGAAGTCAGAGGCTTTTTAGGACGCCTGAATTACATTGCTCGCTTCATCTCACACCTAACTGCTACCTGTGAGCCAATCTTCAAGCTGCTGAAGAAAGATCAGGTAGTACGTTGGAATGATGAATGTCAGGCCGCTTTTGACAGAATCAAGGAGTATCTCCAAGAACCACCCATCCTTATGCCACCGGTTGAAGGGAGACCTCTGATACTATATCTAACAGTGCTAGACAACTCAATGGGGTGCGTGCTGGGGCAGCATGACGAGTCTGGCCGAAAAGAGCATGTCATTTATTACCTTAGCAAAAAGTTTACCGACTGTGAGACCCGATACTCACTGCTTGAGAAAACTTGCTGCGCTTTGGTATGGGCTGCTCGCCGGCTGAGACAGTATATGCTGACTCATACCACCTTGTTGATCTCAAAGATGGATCCTATAAAGTACATATTCGAAAAGCCTGCTCTGTCTGGGAGAATTGCAAGATGGCAAATGATCTTGACGGAATATGACATTCAGTATACGACCCAGAAAGCCATCAAGGGAAGTGTATTGGCAGACCACTTGGCACATCAGGCCGTAGATGACTATCAGTCAATGAACTTCGAGTTTCCAGATGAAAGCATAATGATAGTAACTGATTGTGAAGTACCTGGACCGGATGAAGGACCTGAGGAAGGATCCCGATGGTCCATGCACTTTGACGGAGCCTCCAACGCTTTGGGAAACGGTATCGGCGCCATAATCATATCTCCTCAAGGCACTCATACTCCGCTCACTGCCCGACTATGTTTCAACTGTACCAACAACATGGCGGAGTATGAGGCATGCATCATGGGTCTTCAAGCTGCGATCGACCTAAGGATTAAGTTTCTGAGTGTCTTTGGAGATTCCGCTCTTGTGATCAATCAGATTAAAGGAGAGTGGGATACGAAACATCCAAACCTTATTCCTTACAGAGAATGTGTGTTGACCTTGATCCCCCACTTCACAGAGATAACCTTTGAACACTTCCCGAGAGAAGAGAATCAGTTGGCGGACGCGTTAGCTACAATGGCTTCTATGTTCAAGGTCAAATGGGATAATGAGGCTCCCCGGATCATCATCTGGAAACTGGACGAACCGGCATACTGTTGTGATCTCGAGACTGAATTGGTGACTGAGAAGCCTTGGTACCATGAGGTGAAGAGATATCTGGAAGCTCAGGAATACCCTGAAGGTGCCTCTGTCAATAATAAGAATTTCCTGAGAAGGTTCGTGGCAAAGTTCTTCCTTAGTAACGGTATCTTGTACAAGCGAAACCATGATTCAACCTTACTGCGTTGTGTGGATAAGACTGAAGCAAAAAGGATCATGGAAGAGCTACATGAAGGGACCTTTGGTACACATTCCAGTGGACACACTATGGCTAAAAAGATCCTTCGGGTAGGATATTACTGGTCTACGATGGAAGCTGACTGCTACCAACATTCCAGGACATGCCATAAGTGCCAAATTTATGCAGACAAGGTGCATGTTCCTCCAGTTCCCCTGAATGTTCTGACTGCGCCTTGGCCGCTTGCAATGTGGGGTATAGACATGATCGGTGAGATCAAACCTACGGCATCTAATGGGCATCGCTTCATCCTAGTAGCGATTGATTATTTTACAAAGTGGGTCGAAGCAGCTTCCTATGCTACGGTAACCAAGACTGTTGTGGCGCGGTTCATTCGGCATAATCTGATCTGTCGGTACGGCGTCCCAGAAAGGATTATTACAGACAACGGTACCAATCTAAACAATAAGATGATCACTGAACTCTGCGAGCAGTTCAAGATACAGCACCACAATTCTTTTCCTTACAGACCGAAGATGAATGGGGCTGTAGAAGCAGCAAATAAGAACATCAAGAAAATCGTGCAGAAGATGACAGTGACTTACAAAGATTGGCACGAGATGTTACCGTTCGCTCTACATGGGTACCGTACCTCAGCTAGGACGTCAACCGGGGCAACTCCTTTCTCTTTGGTTTATGGTATGGAGGCAGTCTTACCGATCGAAGTGCAAATACCCTCTCTCCGGATAATGAAGGATGCAAATCTGAGCGAAGATGATTGGATCCAGACACGACTTGATCAGCTAAACCTCATTGATGAAAAGAGACTTGCTGCTATCTGTCATGGTCAGACGTATCAGAAACGGATGATCAGGGCATTTAACAAAAAGGTCAGACCACCGGAATATCAAGTTGGGGATCTGGTAATCAAGCGAATCATCCTTCCACAGAGTGATCCAAGGGGAAAATGGACCCCTACGTACGAAGGGCCATTTGTGGTTAAACATGTGTTCTCAGGAGGAGCCATGATTCTAACCAATATGGATGGTGACGACCTTCCTCACCCCGCCAATGCAGACATAGTAAAAAGATACTACGCATGAAAAAAGACCCGTTAGGCTGACATGCCTAGGCAAAAATTAGGGCTTCCCGTCGAACCAAAAGGGTTCGGGCAAAATGAAGGGATGAAATAAAAAAAAATCTGTACACCCGGCAAGTCGAAAACCTGAAAAGGCGGCTTGGGCAAAAATGGGTATCCCGGTGGACTGAAAACCCGAAAGGGCGGTCCAGGCAAAAATTAGGGATAAAAGCGTAATACTATGTCTCATTGATCACTTTGCATCCAGAATCCGGTATCTACATCAAGTTCAGACGGCATCGATCAGTCAGCTTCACCTTCGTTTAGGTCATCAAGTGATGAGACGCTCGAAGATATAACGGCAATAGCAGAGTTGAAACCCAGTGGGATCATTCATTTCACACAGCTGTTTTATTTCCTCTTGTACAAAATTTGTATAAACTCTCTTGTTCAGCGGCGTCCTCTTACTAGGACGTCAGCCTCTTGTACACAAAACGCCTATTTTCAGGCCATTCAAAAATCAATACAAATATACTTTTCAGTTAAAAGTGCCAATTGTTTTTTCTTTTTCTGTTTTGTTTTGCGAAGAACATCCAAGGTTCAATTTATGACATATGCATTGACAATAATTTGCTAACTCATGAATATTTGCATACGAAACAAAGAATTAACTACGGGTAACGTTAGAAACAGGGGCAATAAAGAGTTGTCTAGGCAATCTAATTGTTCTGTCCTCCAAGGTACCAAGGTAGGTTCAGCTAAAGAACATGACCAGTACATCTTAATTCCCCAGAGAGTAAGTCAGCAGTCAGTGCATTCTTCTCCAAGCAGAGTTATCAAATCTCAAGGAAGTTGAGTATCCCCCAGTAGATCTCGACATTCCCCAGCAGCATATATACGCGTATTCATAACAAGCATCCCCGGCAGTCTTGACCTAAAGATTGTTCCCCGGCGGCATATCAACATTCAAAGGAATCACTTCCCCAGCAATTCAAACTTCCCCAAGAGAGTCCAATCTAGTTCCCAAGGAAAGTTGGAATTTATCTCCCCAAGCAGTAAGCTTATCCCCAGTAGATTCTGGAAGCTTATCCCTCGCAGAACACGAACGCGTCGTCCGGCTTTATTCAAAGAGTTATTTCCTTAACAGGATATAACTGGGTTATCCTCAGCCAAAAGCCACGGAAAGGTCATCGTCGACACAGTCTTCTTATTCCCAGCGAAGTCTATCAGCGCTTCCAACGCAACAATGGTATCCCCAGCAAATTATTATCAACACTCGGCAAATCATCTCTCTCCCCACAGAGTATTGATTCCCAGCAAGATTGGCAGGGTACTTTTCTCCCCGCAGAATATTCCATTCGCCAAGTTTATTCCCCAATGGAGTTATCTCCTCCTACCGGTATTCTTGCAACTATCATCCCCAGCGGAAGCAAAAGCTCATTCTTCAACATCAGCCCAGGAGTGATTTCCCGGCACCCGTCAAGGATTTACTTCCCTAGACGAAAACATACATTCCCAAACATCGCATACATCATTATAACATGCATAGACGCATCATATCTTACAAATCTTGTTTATGTTGAGAACATCATTGCCTGATCCATATCATGCATTGCATATGACTGACCTTTACCTTTCAGGAAAGATTCAGTTAAATTCTCAATCATATTTCAAGACCTAGACCGGTTCAGTTAATCGACTCCAAAGATTTCTTATCCAGTCCAAGGCCTTCTCTAGTCCAGCTAAATCGACCCCAAACAGATTTTTCTGATGAAGACTCAGTAGAAGTTATCAGGTTTTTCTCAAACGTCCGCTTTTGAGATTATAATTTCCTATGGTTCTCTCCCCAACGGTGCGGAGACGATAATTCCATCCCAGGTTTTTCTCAAACGTCCGCTTTTGAGATTATAATTTCCTATGGTTCTCTCCCCAACGGTGCGGAGACGATAATTCCATCCCAGGTTTTTCTCAAACGTCCGCTTTTGAGATTATAATTTCCTATGGTTCTCTCCCCAACGGTGCGGAGACGATAATTCCATCCCAGGTTTTTCTCAAACGTCCGCTTTTGAGATTATAATTTCCTATGGTTCTCTCCCCAACGGTGCGGAGACGATAATTCCATCCCAGGTTTTTCTCAAACGTCCGCTTTTGAGATTATAATTTCCTATGGTTCTCTCCCCAACGGTGCAGAGATGATAATTCCATCCCAGGTTTTTCTCAAACGTCCGCTTTTGAGATTATAATTGCCTATGGTTCTCTCCCCGATCCTGCGGAGGTGGTAATCCCAAGTTTTTCTCAACTGCTGTTAAGGCTAAAGTCATCCAAGGTTCTCTCACCGTTCCTGCTGAGGTAGTAACCACCCCTGGTTCATTCATCATCTTTTGAAACTCCAGACTCAGCTCCTGTAACCAGTCAGGACACATCTATATCAAGCATCTGAAAGCCAGCTCCTGCAACATGTTAGGTATTCATTTTCCTTTTGCAGGTACGCAAGTTCTCGCTAAGGAATCTCTTACGCGATCAACATCCAGATGGCATCTATAAGCCCATCATCCTATCCATCAATCTCCAAATGGCATCTATAAGCCCATTCCACCATCACTGCTACTATGTGAGCGCAAATTTCTGGGCACTCTAGTGTTCAATCATCTTCTACCCTCGGATTACGAAAAGCACGTCAGCCAATCTGCATCCTCAGGTCTAAGAAGATTGAACAGGGGCAACTGTTGTACCCCAAAATTTGCCCTCCCATATTCTTCAAGAAATTGCCAAGCCATGCTTCAAAATCTCCCCAAGGGTTGCACAGTTCAAGGGTCTCCTAAACAGTCAAAATTAGGGTTTTGATCCAGATCAAGAAAATGAAGTTTCCTAAGGTCCAATCAAGTCTCACATGCCTATAAATATGGTCAAGCATCCTCACACAAAGTTTCAAGACTTTCAGCACAAAATTGCACAGTCAAAACCCTAATTGCACTACAGTCAACTGTAGGGGCAAAATGGTCATTTGACAGTCAAAAGTTCAAAATTTTGGTCAACATCTAATTTTGAAGCCACAAACATCATTTGATCAATGCTTGATCATGATTCTCAAAGCTTGGCTCAAAAATCATCAAGATGCAAAAGTTTCCTTATTTGGACAGCTGAAAAAGTCAACTGTAAATTGACCAGGGCATAACTTTCACATGGATTATTAGAAAAATTCCATCCAAAGCTCATTTTGAAGAGACAGACATTTCCTACAACTCATCTTCATACTTCAAGTCCAAGAAATGCTCTCACAAAAAGTTATCAATTTCAACATTATAGGTCATTTTCAAAAGTCAACAAAAAGGGACTTTAAGTCAAAGGCCATAACTTGAGATTGGTAAATCAAAATGCCATGGGACCAAAGACATTGGTTAGAGGACTCAAAGACCTTTCCAAAATGTCCAAGAACATGAGCAAAGCTTAAAAATTGAGCAAGTTATGCCTTGTGGAAGTTGGGAAATTTTTGGATATTTTGAAAAGTCAACATTGATTCAAATGACCTAAAATTGCTAATGGGCCTATTTTTCTTCCATAATTCATCATCCAAGGCATGTGCACGACCACTTGGCCCAAAGGGAAGTATTTCTTCATTTTTTATTTATTTATTTGAATTTTTATTAATAATAATTCATTTAAATCAATTAAATACATGAAAAATATTTAACCTAAGTTTTTCAATCTTTTTGTGCATGAAATATACTCAATAATTCGTGCATAATCAAATATGGAAAGATTTGAAGAGAATTGGTCATGATTGGTACAAAATAGCATGGAAAATATTGAAAAAAAAGATCTTTGAAAATCAAATCTCTCAAACCATGAATGCCAAGGATTTGGATTGTTTTATTTGACCTAATTCACTCATACTTATACAAAGAACACAACCCTAATGCATTTGACCCTAAGCTGCGCAAGAACCTGAAAATAAAACTCACACTTTTTTCTTAAAAATCTCAATTCTGAAAACACTTTTGCAGGGCGATTCAAGGAGAAATTTTTATCCCATCACCTTCCTGAAGCTTCAAGGAAGGGTTTCTAATCAAAATCATCCATCATAACTTCAAGAATTGGTAAAACGAACAGGACCTGTACCGAAAAATTTTCATACTCTTGCATCTCAATTCATGCGCATTTAGCACTTTTTAATGTTTGATTCATATTCCTTGTTCAATTCTAATGCTAACCAAACAGTTTAATTTTGTTTTTGTGCATCGTATGAGGATTTGCCATGGATGAATATTAGGGTTTTGCAAGCTCTAATTTGGGCATTTCTTAATATGGCAAAATTAGGACACGTGAATATCACCATTGAATCAAGCATACTCAGATGAAAAGAAACCCATCCTCGCGCTCAATTTATGAGGCCTTATGGCCTATTCGCTATTTTCTAATATTGCATCTATGGCAACGTTTGAAAACCGTTGCTAATTTGTTCGTGTTTCAGGAAAAAAAATAAGCCAAGGAAGAGGATGACTAGGTGGCTATCCATGATTGGGGCGTTTAAATTTTCGCGCGCAGAAAGCACTAATGAATTATCTTGTATTATAATATTTGCTTGTTATGTGATATACAGAAAACGCGCTTGGCTTGGTTGGCAATGCTTGCAAGTGGTAAACCACAGGACCTGGGTTCGAGCCCCAGGTCCTCACCTCCTTTCACATTATTTTTCATATGATGTTCATGTGCAGTTTCAGCGTTAGGACGTACCATGCGTTTCTCAATCCAGCTGCCCACGTGTCCAATGAAGATGATCAAACGGCCATAATCTGAAGCGTACCATAGGCCTGAGTCAATGCACCACACGTGTCCTGGAAAAGTCAACCAGGCCATGACTAAATGGGCCTCAAATTGCTGGGCTATACCTCCTATTTGGGGTCTGAACCCCCTAGGTTTGCAAACCTTCTTTATTTTTCTTTATTTTATTTTACTTTCTTTTAATCATTGTTTTGTTTAATTAATTTATTATTTTCACAATATATAAAAAACACATAAAAATCAGAAAAGAGAAAAAATATAATAAATATTTTATTTAATAGTATTTTGTAAATAAATAACTTTAATTGATTAGTTTTAAATTTAGGTTGTAATTTTAACATTTTTCACTAAAAAAGTAAAAATTATTAGAATTAGAGTTTAATCAATCTTTTCCCTTTTTTCTTTTTATTTCATAATAATTAAAATATTAAATATTTATTTTTGTAATTAAAATGCATGTAAATTAATTAGGGTTAATCTTAGGGTAAAACTTTAATCTTTTCTTAACAAATAAAAAAATTGTAGAATTAGGTTTAATTTTAATTAATTCTTTTTCATTAAAATTCTAAAATACTAAAAAATACCAAAACAATTTCTTTCCTTTTAATTAATTAATTTCATCGTTTAATTTAATTTTGCAAAAAGGGTCCAACGCCCTCGTTTCGATTTAAATTTCAATTCGCATATTTATTTTATTCCGCTTAATATTTATGTATCTCTCCCAAAGCCGTGTAATTACTTTTCTCGCACTTTTAATTCTTTATTTTTCTATCAAATCGGGTTCGAGAAATTTTGGCGATGTGGACCCGCGCCTTTTGTAATAGCTTAGAATTTTTATTTCCCGCAATATTTTAACTGTTAAATAATGGCATGAAAGAATGTATGGACAAAAATAAAAACAAACGTTAGATCACCCATAACCTGACAAGACAAAAATAAATGAATCTGACACACGAATCACACACCACCCCTAGGGTACGCCTCACTGTTGCCTTGCCTCGAAAGGTGATCGTCGAGTAGAGGATGTCTTAGTAAGTCCTCATGATCCGGGAACCTGGCATGAGGGTAGCTTCTAAGGTGTCTTCCCATTGCTCTGGTGATCACCATGCCCCGAACCTCGAATTGACCCGAACACCTCCAACGGTGGTGCTACTTACCTCTCAATGGTGGGATGGCACTACTTTAAGGACATTTACATAGACGAATTCCTTAGGGTAGGTAGGCGACTCTAGGTACTTGCTCTAGTTTCAAAAACAAATCAAAAATACTTTTCACACCGACACCTTTTCAAAAAGCTTTCGAAAGCAATTTTTCAAACACTCTTGAGGACCGATACAAGAGTCGAACTGGAATTTTCAAAGAAACTTTTTTAAACCCACATTGAAAAGCAAACAAACCATTTTTGAAAACACAATGAGCAAGTATCTAAGAGCCCATGGATAACCATGGATAGAAAGGGTACTAACACCTTCCCTTTCTATAACCTACCTCCCGAACCGAGAGCAATCTCTTTAAGGAATTTTTCTGTGCTTTTGTCCTTTCCATTTGGAGAAAATAAAAGACGGTGGCGACTCTTGCTTCCGCGACATTTCACGAACCAGCGTTAAACAGTCAGTTCCAGATCCACCGATCACAGCCAGGATGGCATCTCTGGAGGACGCAAGGGCCGCAATGAAAGAAGGGAGGAATTCAGCATGGGGGAAGTTACCCGACTTTCCGCATAAAACTGACAAGTTTGGATTAGGGTTCACAGCCGCTGGCCAGAAAGCTATGCACCAGTCAAAGATTGAAAGAACTCCAGTCAAAATTTCTCCTTATCGAATCAACGCCCTGGAAGATGAAGACAAGGAAAGCAACATTGAAGAGTGGATTTATCCAACTATCAGAGGAGGATTGAGCAATTGGGAGGCTAAAGACTTTGTCCCCATCACTTTTATTCATCAGTGCCCATCCACTCCGGATTCCATGGGTGACTATTCTGCTGTATCTTTCAATAACTCTGAAGATCTGGTCAATCTAGCCGAGTATGAAGATGACGAAGGTTGTGAAGTACCCGGGGAACTAGCCAGACTTCTGCAACAAGAGGAAAGGGCCATCTTACCGCATGAAGAGCCATTGGAAGCTATTAACTTGGGAACCGAGGAGGATCGGAAGGAGGTGCAAGTGGGTGCCAACCTGGAACCAAAAGTCAAGGAACGCCTGATACAGTTGTTGAATGAGTATGTTGAAATCTTCGCTTGGTCCTATGAAGATATGCCAGGTTTAGACACAGACATCGTGGTTCACCGTCTCCCCACAAGAGAAGACTGTCCACCAATCAAGCAAAAAGTTCGCCGAATGAGGCCCGACATGTCCGAAAAGATCAAGGCAGAAGTAATGAAGCAGTTCGACGCTGGCTTTCTGGCTGTTACGTCTTATCCTCAATGGGTCGCTAACATTGTGCCAGTACCTAAGAAAGATGGCAAAGTCAGAATGTGTGTGGACTACCGGGATTTGAATAGGGCCAGCCCTAAAGATGATTTCCCGCTACCTCATATTGACATCTTGATCGACAATACAGCTCAGCATAAGGTGTTTTCCTTCATGGACGGATTCTCGGGCTACAATCAAATCAAAATGGCTCCCGAGGATATGGAGAAAACAACTTTTGTCACGCAATGGGGCACTTTTTGTTACAAAGTGATGTCGTTTGGGTTGAAGAACGCAGGGGCAACTTATCAACGCGCCATGGTAGCTTTATTTCATGACATGATACATCATGAGATTGAAGTTTACGTAGACGATATGATAGCTCGGTCACAAACAGAGGAAGAGCACCTTGAACATCTAGAGAAGCTGTTTGCCAGATTAAAAGAATACAAGCTCAGGCTGAATCCAAGTAAATGCACTTTTGGAGTTAGGTCTGGTAAACTCCTGGGATTCATTGTAAGCAACAAAGGCATTGAAGTCGATCCGGCAAAAGTAAAAGCAATACAAGAGATGCCTGCTCCCCGTACTGAAAAGGAGGTTAGAGGATTCTTGGGGCGCATAAACTATATTGCCAGATTCATCTCACATCTGACTTCTACCTGTGAGCCAATTTTCAAACTCTTGAAAAAAGATCAGGTAGTGGAATGGAACGACGATTGTCAAGCTGCTTTTGATAGAATCAAGGAGTATTTGCTAGAACCTCCTATTCTGATGCCACCCGTCAAAGGAAGACCATTGATCATGTATTTGACCGTCTTGGATAACTCAATGGGGTGTGTTTTGGGCCAGCATGACGAGTCTGGTCGAAAAGAGCATGCTATTTATTACCTTAGCAAAATGTTTACCGACTGTGAGACTCGCTACTCACTGCTCGAGAAAACTTGTTGCGCTTTGGTATGGGCTGCTCGCCGACTAAGACTGTATATGCTGACTCATACTACCTTGTTGATATCCAAAATGGACCCTATCAAGTATATCTTCGAGAAGCCCGCTTTATCTGGAAGGATAGCTAGATGGCAAATGATCTTAACCGAGTATGACATCCAATACACCACCCAAAAAGCTATAAAAGGGAGTGTATTAGCTGACCATCTGGCTCATCAGGCTATCAAAGACTATCAACCCATGAGATTTGACTTCCCAGACGAGGACATCATGAATTTGGACAACATTGAAGGTGGCGGACCGTATGACGGACCCGAAAAGGGATCCCGATGGACCCTGTACTTTGATGGTGCTTCAAATGCACTTGGAAACGGTATTGGCGCAGTACTCATTTCTCCGGAAGGTTGTCACACTCCTTTCACGGCCCGATTTTGCTTCAGCTGCACAAACAACATGGCTGAGTATGAAGCTTGCATCTTTGGTCTCGAGGCTACTATAGACTTGGGGATCAAATATTTGATCGTATTTGGGGACTCGGCTTTGGTCATCAGCCAGATCAAAGGAGACTGGGATACCAAGCATCCTAATCTTATCCCATATAAAGAACATGCCCTGACATTGTTGCCTCATTTCGAGCAAATTACCTTCGAGCATTTCCCGCGAGAAGAGAATCAGTTAGCCGATGCTCTGGCCACAATGTCCTCCATGTTTAAACTCAACTGGGATAACGAGGCTCCCCAAATCACCATCAAGCGAATGGATGAACCGGCACATTTCCACGAGATTAATACCGAAGAAGTAGTGGAACAACCTTGGTTCCATGAAATCCAAAGGTATCTCGAGACTAGAGATTATCCTGAAGGAGCTTCCGTAAATGACAAGAAGTTCTTAAGGAAATTCGCTGCTAAGTTCTTCCTGAGCAACGGCATCCTTTACAAACGAAGCCATGATTGTGTATTACTCCGATGTGTGGATAAAGCTGAAGCAGAGTTGATCATGACTGATATACACAGCGGCACATTTGGCACTCACTTGAGCGGGCATACAATGGCTAAGAAGATCCTAAGGGCAGGCTATTATTGGTCTACCATGGAGGCTGACTGCCATCAACATTCCCGTACTTGCCACAAGTGTCAAGTCTATGCTGACAAAGTTCATATCCCTCCGGTTCCTCTCAACGTCCTGACTGCTCCGTGGCCCTTTGCAATGTGGGGCATTGATATGATTGGAGAGATCAAGCCCACGGCTTCCAATGGACATCGCTTCATCCTGGTTTCCATTGACTACTTCACTAAATGGGTCGAAGCAGCTTCCTTCGCCTCTGTCACCAAAAATGTGGTTGCCCGCTTTATCAAGCAAAATCTCATATGTCGGTATGGCGTTCCAGACAGGATCATCACAGACAACGGTACAAATCTGAATAACACAATGATCACTGCGTTATGCGAACAGTTCAAGATTTATCATCACAATTCATCTCCCTATGGGCCGAAGATGAACGGTGTTGTTGAAGTTGCGAACAAAAACATTAAGAAGATCATTCAGAAAATGACAGTCACTTACAAATACTGGCATGAGATGTTACCGTTTGCTCTGCATGGATACCGTACGACGACACATACTTCAACTGGGGCAACCCCATTTTCTTTGGTTTATGGCATGGAAGCTGTTTTGCCTATGGAAGTCCAGATCCCTTCTCTAAGGATTATGAAGGATGCAGGTTTGAATGAAGATGATTGGATGCAGACCCGACTTGATCAACTCAATCTGATCGACGAGAAGCGACTTGATTCTATATGCCATGGTCAGACGTATCAAAAGCGGATGATCAAGGCCTTCAATAAGAAAGTCAGACGTCAAGTGTATCGAGTCGGGGATCTCGTAATCAAGCGGATTATCTTGCCGCAAAGTGATCCCAGGGGCAAATGGACTCCTACATATGAAGGACCATTTGTGATCAAGAGCATATTTTCTGGTGGTGCAATGATTCTGACCACCATGGACAGCGACGATTTGCCGCACCCTGCGAACGCAGACATAGTCAAAAGATACTACGCATAAAATAACCCGACAAGTCGAAAACCCGAAAGGGAGGCTTGGGCAAAAATGGGCATCCCGGTGAACCGAAAACCCGAAAGGGCGGTTCAGGCAAAAATTAGGGATAGAAACGAAGAAATCTGTACACCCGGCAAGTCGAAAACCCGAAAGGGCCGCTTGGGCAAAAAGGGGTTTCCCGGTGGATCGAAAACCCGAAAGGGCGATTCAGGCAAAAGTTAGGGAATTAAAGTGTATGACTATGTCTCGACGGATCACTTCAAAGACAATCTCTTCATCAACCAGTTCCAGACTTCTGATCAATCCAGTCATCGTCAAACGAAGCATTGAATGGACAGATATTCAGAGTTGTGAAGGCTATAGCAGAATGGGATCCCATGGAATTATTTCACATAGCCATCCTTTATTTTGTATAAAATCTTTCAATATTTACGACAAAGTCCTCTTACTAGGATGATTGTCTCCTTTGTACAAATATACTCAAAGAAAATCAATACAAATACTCTTCCCAAAAATTTGTGTCATTTCCCTTTTCTTTTTCTCTTGCACTATTTGTTTTATTTTGAGAAACGTCCAATGTTTTGTTAAATAGGCATATGCATTTGAAACATAATCACTTCCTAAATGAACCTAAGAAAAAGGATTACTGATAGGATGAAGGTACAGACGGATATCTTGACACCCTTTCGAAGGAAACCCCTCAAGAGATTTGGAATCCACATCCCTAGCAAACCCTGAGGCTTATCTCCAGCAGACTCTCGAAGCTTATCCCCAGTAAGGTTCTGGAAGGTATTTCCCCGCAGAGCACGAACGTCTCTCCCGAGTTTTATTCAAAGTTATTCCTCACAAAGGCTTATAACTGGGTTATCCTCAACTAACAATCACGGAAGATCGCACTCGCCAGAATTCTTCCTATCCCCAGCGGAGTTCATCAAGAGTTTCCCAGCGCAACTTATCAATATGATCCCCAGAGGAGTTTATCTTTGTTATCACCAGCCAGAGAGTCCTCCAGAGCTCAATTTCCCTCAGAGTGCAAATTTTCAATATCCCCAGCGGAGTCAGACTAATGAACCTTCTCCCCACAGAGCTTTAGGAAGAGAAATCTTGAGTTCCCCAGTGAGATCGCCAGAGTTACTTCCCATCAAGCTGAAGATTCTCAGTCTTACCTCCCCAGCATGAGTCTACTAGATTGATACTCCCCAGTAGAGGTCATCAGGAATTCTCTTCCCCAGCAACGGCCAAGGATTTATTTTCCCCGACAGCAGTCAAGATGCTTTTATCTTCAGCCACCTCAGATTCATTTATCCTCAGCAAGATAGCTCGTCAGCTTACATGCGCATTCATCACATTCATGTCATAAACATTGATGTCACGTATATTGCATCATGCATCATAACATTGCATACAACTAACTCTTTACCTTTTCAGGAAAGATCAGTCGACAGACTAAAATCATTCAACTTCAAGATTTCTGAAAACAGTTCACAGGTTCTCCAAGTAAACGGATGTTAACCTGTCACTTGTTCAGATTCTTCTTCGAGACTTCTGAAAACAGTTTATGGATTCTTCCCAACAACGGATGTTAATCTATCGACTTGTTCAGATGCAACTTTTGAAAACAGTTTACGGACGCTTCCCAACAACGGATGCTGCTCTATTGCTTATTCAACTCCCAGATTTCTGAAAACAGTTCACGGGTTCTCCAAGTAAACGGATGTTAACCTGTCACTTGTTCAGATTCTTCTTCAAGACTTCTGAAAACAGTTTATGGATTCTTCCCAACAACGGATGTTAATCTATCGACTTGTTCAGACGCAACTTTTGAAAACAGTTTACGGACGTTTCCCAACAACGGATGCTGCTCTATTGCTTACTCAACTTCAAGATTTCTGAAAACAGTTCACGGGTTCTCCAAGTAAACGGATGTTAACCTATCGCTTGTTCAGCTTCTTCTCCAAACCACTGAAAACAGTTTACAGATTCCTCCCAACAACGGATGTCAATCTATTGCTTGTTCAGACCCCCCAGTTCAGAGATGGTCCCAAGCTAGGACACCTTCCCGATATTCCCTTCCAGATGGCATCTCTAAGCCCATCCCCAACAATATTTCTGTCACTCTCCCAGATGGCATCGTTAAGCCCATCTCCAAATGGCATCCCTAAGCCCATTCCCGCATCCGTTGCTTTGACAAGTGCAAATTTCCGGGCACTCTAGTGTCCAATCTCCTTTTACCCTCGAGTCACGAAAGGCAAACTTGCCAATCTAACTCTTCGGATTCAAGAAGATTGAACAGAGGCAACTGTTGTACCCCAAAATTTGCCTTCCCATTTCTCATTGATTTCTCACCACAAAGCCCTTGAAGCTCGGGATCCAGTTAGGGTTTCATCTACTCAAGACCTCTCTTTGCACTGTTGACCCAAATTAGGGTTTGTGTTTGCACAAAGATGCTTTGATCTAAAATGCCTAAGATGACTTTCATGCTTCATATTGGACTCCCAAGTTTACCCATATCAAGTTTCAAGTCTTGATTCCAAGTTTTGCCCAGTCAATTGGACAGTTGACCTAGAAATCAACTAATTGGGGAAAAAGTCAATTGTGGCCAATTAACAGTCAAACCTCATGAAATTTGACCCACATCAACATTATGAACTCATATGAACCATTTGATCAAGTTTGGATCACAATTCCCCAAGAAATTTGATCAGATCACCAAAAGGGAAAAATGGTCATTTTTAGGGTTTTGACTGCACAAAGGCAATTTTTGACTGTTTGACCTAGCCCATGGCAAACCAAGCTCACACATGGACTCAAGGACCCCATGGAATTATCTTGACATGCTCAACAAACTCAAAAGATCCCAAGTACACAAGATTGACAGTTGAATTTCCCAGTCAATTGATCAATTTTGACTGTATACTGAAAAGTCAAACTTTGACTTTTTGGTCAAAATCAAGAGTCAAGATTCATTTTTCATCAAAACATGCCAAATCATGAAACTTGTTCATCAAGAAACCAAGAAATGCAAATTAGGGTTTAAAATGGAATTTTTCATAACTTAGAATTTTTCTAAGTTATGGAAAACCCTAATTTTTTCCCAACTTTGCCCCACTTTTTCACCAAGATTCATTTGGATTCAAACAAAAATCAAAACATGAAAGTTGTAGCTTGTTGCATAATCTACAACTTTGATTCACAAAGTTTTCCCATTTGAAGCTTGTATCTCAAGTTACAAATTTTTGAATAAGGGCACTAAACCATTTTTAACTTAGTGAATTTTTGACCTATTTTGACAAGGTTTTCTACCCCACTTCAAGACCATTTTTCATACACTTCCACTTGGAATTTCAATTTGCATTTCAAAGATGGATTGTAGTAAACATTCCAAGCTTTCCAAAATGTCCAAGAACTTCTCAAACAACCTCATAACTTGAGAGAATCGAATTTCACAATTTGGCAAAAACTCACTTTTGATTTGGCCATTTTCCATGTTCATAGTTTGTGCAAACTTCCCTAAACCAGCATGCCCTTGATTACAGGTCCTAAAACCCTTTGACACTCAATAATTTAATGCATATTCTTTGTGCCAAGACCATGTTCTTTGTGTTCTAACATTGCATAGTGGATTAATCTCAAAGTAGATAAAGTACTTTATCCATTTTTGTAAAAGCAAGCTTTATGTCAAATTAAAATCCAAGCAAGTACAGTTAGGATCTCATTGGCACAAGTTTATGTTCTAATCACACTGATCAAGTGGGATAGTTGCAGCATACTTGAGGGGCCTGCATAAGCCTAGAACACCAACTTGCATTTTGTTGCTTAAGTAAGAAGAAAAGTGCCATAACATAATACATCTCTCATATCAGTCAAAAAATTTTTAAGCAAAGATTGCAAACACATTCCAAAGATCATAACCAAGCTATTGCACGACCCTAACACCTCTCAAACACTCCCATTGCCATAATCACTCTCAAACTGCACAAATAGGGCAAAGCCTGCAGTTTGAGTGCTATCTCCCATTTCTCTCAAGCTTTCTTACCCAAACCGGTTCATACACATCCTCTAGCATCTATGCAAGCTGACCATGACCTGAAACTCGACCTGTAATCCCTCTAACAAGTTCCACCATTTTCACTTTTTCATTTTGCAGTTGAAGTTCCACAGCTCGATACAAGGAGTTTCAAGACAAAGTAAAGCTTGGAATAGCATCCCTGGACCTCAAGGAAGCTTTTCCAATCATCACCTTGCACTGAAAGCTCCCCCATTGCAAGATAGAACTTCAGCTGAACAGGTATCTTGGTGAACTCGTATCTCTCTTATTATGCATCATTAGCCTTAAGTTTGTGAATAAAAAATGTCCTACTCATGCCACTGAACATGTACATTCTTTTACTTTTCATTTCTTTTGCCTGAGTTGAGAGAATTTAAGGTTTGAAAATGGCAGAAAACTTAGGTTAGGATTTGGGATTGTTAAAATTCTCTCTCATTTTTTAGAGTTAGGAGATGTTCTTTATATATTTGGAATCGTGGTTTCATGCTTAACATCTTTTGTGTTGGAAGTTTGTTCAAAAAATCAAAGAATCAGGATATTCAAATGAAGCTTGCAGGCGCGCGTTTTTTGTTCAGAGGTTGAAGAAGAAGTGATCTGGGCTGGGCTTGTGCTGCATTTTCTTTTCACACCACATTTCTAAGTTCACACCCCCTGAGCCCATTTGTTTGATTTTCATGATTTCTTTGATTTTTCTTTTTCATGTTGACTTATTTATTTTTGTTTCTAATATAAAAAAATAAAAAATATATTTTTATACCATTTTTCTATTTTTTTGGCATTTTATTTGTTTATAAGAGTTATTTATACATAAATATAGATATATAGTATTTAGGATAAATAGAAAATAATAATACAAATATATTTGTTTTTTCTGATTTTTATTACATTCTCCCTTTTGAAAATATTTTATACAAAACATATTTTTTTATATAAATATTAATTATTATTATTTATATATATATGATATTTATTTAGTAAATAATAAGGATATATATATATATATATATATATATATATATATATTAATGTATTTAGAATAAAAATACCAAAAAATGTACATATTTTATTTTTAATATTTAATGCTAAAAATACCTTTTTTTACAAATATACTATATTATATTTTATTTTTGTATGTAAATCATAAATATTATTTGCATTAATTAATTGATATCCATTTTGATTAAAAATTAGGGTTTTTGCCCTAAATTTGAAAATACCTCAAAAATAATACCTTTTTATTTTCTTTTTATTTTACATAAATAATACTTTTTTTTATACATATAAAAATTCCTTTTGCATTCTTGCATATTTGTTTTATTTACCATTTAATTATACATTTATTTATCTTATGAATATTCATAGTAAATGATGTAATAGCTTAGATTCAATTTCTTGTCTAAATATCCCCATTTGAAACATTGTACCCCCCTCCCTATATGATTGTGATGTAATAGCGTAGGAATTTAGATTTCGCACTTTATCACTTTCTAAACATACTATGCTAGAATTAGGGTTTTGTATGCAAATAAAAATGAACAAAATAGTTGGACCTAATACAAGATAAATGAGCATGAAAATGGACAACACATTTCACACTTGCACCCCCTAGGGTATTCCACTTGTTGCCTTTCAAATAATTGGGCCATATTGTATGTTGAATTTCTTTGGGTAAAAACAAACAATCAAATGATCATAGTCCCACAAAAATGTTGCTTAAATGAATGATCAAGTCCCTTTTAAAGAAAATTGCCCAAAGACATTTAACACTATTGCAATTATGGTCTAAATGATGACCCGCGCCTGTCCCTTTCACCTTCTAAAACAAGATTGTCCACCAAATGCAATGGTGGAACAAAATTGTCAAAAGGTTTAAAACATAACAAAAATCTTTGAGAAAACTTTAGGGTAGATAAACTCTTAAGTACTTGTCAACTTTCCAAGAAAACACTCGCCTATTTTTCAAACCCACTTCACAAACACTTTCAAAATCAACTTTCAAAAACCTTGAAACATTTTTTTCAAAAGATAAAACACCTTTTGTAAAACATTCGAGTAAAGAATTGTTACAAGGGTAGCCTATACAAGGCATATTTTCAAAACATTTTCAAAACCACACACCAAGCACCATTTCAAACAATTGAAAACCAAGGCAAGTTGATCTAAGCAAGTACCTAAGAGCCCATGGATAACCATGGATAGAAGGGGTGCTAATACCTTCCCCTTCTATAATCTACTCCCCGAACCCAAGAAAAATCTCAAAGGTTTTTGCTGTGCTTTTTAAACCTTTCCTTAGGATAAAATAAAAAGTCGGTGGCGACTCTTGCTCAACCGAAACATTTGCGAAAACAAACGCAAAACCCTAGTCAGTTCTCCCACCATATCACACCATCAAATTCCATTATGTGACTTCAAAAGATCATAACTTGGTAAATTTTTATCTCCTTGAGCCCATTACTTTTCCATAATGATATTAAGGATGTGAATTTCAACTCTTCTTTTATGTTCAAAGCTTGAAAATGGATGGAAGATGCCCTAAGAATGCAAAAGATTATAGGTCACCTCATGAATTTTCACCAACTTCACAAAGTCATAATTTTCTCAATTCTTGGAGTTTTTAAGTGGTTCAAATCTCAAAATGTCATTTAAGAGATCTACTTAATGCTATCTTTTTTAGTCAAAAGAAAATTTTGAGTGGAAGGCCATGTTTGATGCAAAACATTATAGGTCATTTTTGAAGAAAAACTTAAAAAATTTCTAAGTACAAAAAGTCAGCATCTTTTTTCCAACTTTGACTCATCATAACTTTTAGCTCAAGCATCCATTTGATTCCATTCTTTGCACATTGTGAATGTTGTAACCTTATCTTTCAAATTCTTCAAGAATCACGCCCTAAGACCCCTTGAGCTATGAACACCATGAATTCAAAGTTGGTACCTTAAAACTGAAGTTTCCTCCAAAGTCAGAATTTGAAATCCATAATCCAGCTTCTAATCATCAAATTTTTGCGTGTTTTTACTTCTAATCATGTTTAATAATCTTCTAGAAGCGATTAGCACATTGGAACACAAGCTTTGGTTGAGTTTTAGGAAAAATAGAAGTCACACTTTTCATGTTTGCAATTTCACACGAATTCCCTCCAAACTTCATCATTCCACATACTTGAGCATTCCATTTTCTTCCCTAAAAATAGAGGGTCCTACCTCATTCATTTTCTCAAGCTTGAAGAGAAAAAATCACTCTTTCAAACTCCCTCCATAACACCCTTTTCTGAAATTTCTAATTCCTCTTTTCACCACTTTTTAATCCAATTTCTTCATTGATCCTTCATCCTTGAACTTCCCTGAAGCTAACAGAAGAAGAATCAAGCCTTGAGGTGCTCTAAATCGTGCTAGCCATGTCCATTTACAGAGCAAGTTCATATGACTTCGTTCAGGTAGTTTAAGGCACCAAATCTTCTAACTCAAATTACTGGAATGGTCTATGATGTTCACTGATGTTCACTCTTAACTCAATTTTGGTGAAACAATGCATTTGATACTTTTGATTTTCGATTTTGACATTTTTAAACATCTCTGGTTTTTTCCAAATCGACTACACTGTGCTTTATATAAATTTTTCGCGAGCATATGGTTGTGATCGTCTCAAGTAGACGCATCTAATGGTACCACTATGAACGCGTAAATTTACAGATTTAATGATCTTGGATTTGTCCTACTTGCAGGAGGCTGGAGATTGAAGACGACCTACATTTCATTCTTTAACCAATGACACGGAGCCAATTGTTTTATTTTCATTGGATGGATTTTCTTGTGTTATATGCACGCGCTTCAACTTAGATTCATGATGCTCTCTCACCTAATATCCATTAGATCTGCCAACGTGTATTAGTGAGAGAGATCCAACGCGCGTGGGTTTTCTGATTTATTTTATTTTACAAAAAAAAATTTAATAAAAATTCATAACTCTTTTATTTTTTATCCAAAAATTATTATAAAAAAATACAAAAATACTTTGAATTATTTCTGACTTTGTGAATATTTTTTCATATTTTTATTCTAATGTTTAATATTTTACATTATTTTTGTTTGTTTGCCATATTTTAATTATTTTAAAAATACTTTTTGATATTTTTAAATTCTAATTTTTTTTATAAAAAATCATTTTCATCATTTCTACTATTTTTTTATCTTTTTTCCCATTTATTTGAATGGTTTTAATCCATTTAAAATACTTTTCTATTTTAAAAAATTACCAAAAATTTTATAAAAATATTTGAGGTCATTTCTGATTTTTCTTTGGTCTCTTTAAATTTTTCTTTGATACTTTGAATATAATTTGTTATTTTTCCTTTTATTTTCATTTTTAAAAACAATTTAAAAGTCTTTTTTCTTTTTAGTTTATTTAATAAATGCATTTTATTTATTTTATACATTCTAGCTATGTGATTGTTGATCAAAAACTTCATTAATATTATTGGATCTGGATTATTGAGTTTAACTCCACTAAAATGGAATGATGATTTTAATGATAGTATGATTAATTTTTTGTATTCAAATATTTCCCCACCCTCTTCATCTCATCCCCTTCTCTCTTGTATTATATGTTATTAGAGGATGATTTACATATCATCTCTCTAAACATGTGGTACATAGATTGCTATTGACCGACCTCAAAATAGGTGAGGCTTCTATATAAGTCCATTTATGATTGCTTAATATAGCGCTAAATTTTGTCCCGATTTGAGAAATGATCATTCATTCCCAAATCCTATGTTTGCAAGCCCATGCATAGAAACCTTTGGTCCAATAACCTTGAGATTCGTTGTTAGGAGGCTTTGGTCTTATCAATCATCTAACAAATTTTCATAAATTTTGGACTAAGTGAACCATTTAAACATCATTGATCATTTATTGTTTCCTTGAGATTTTGAAATGAATGATATACTTGACAAAAAGCAAACAAAACTTGTTGTTGAAAGGATTTGATTTTATCAATCTTCTAATGAGTTTTCAAATGCAAGTTTTAAGATGGTCATTCAACTAACCTCTAATTTCTAACAATTGACTTTATTTTATGCTTTTACATTATGCTTTTTTACTTGAAGCACATTTATTTTATCATTTACATTTCATGTTATTTTCATCTTTGCTCACTTGAGCATTTATCTTTATGTCATTTTTATTTTGCTCACTTGAGCTTTTCATTTCTTTTTGAAGATACTTAATAATCAACTTGAACCATACAAAGCTTTAATGTTATTTGGACTATTTGGTTACTATCCTTGGTGTGATCGGTGGATCTGGAACTGACTGTTTAACGCTGGTTCGTGAAATGTCGCGGAAGCAAGAGTCGCCACCGTCTTTTATTTTCTCCAAAGGGAAAGGACAAAAGCACAGAAAAATTCCTTATAGAGATTGCTCTCGGTTCGGGAGGTAGAGTTATAGAAAGGGAAGGTGTTAGCACCCTTTCTATCCATGGTTATCCATGGGCTCTTAGATACTTGCTCATTTGTGTTTTCAAAATGTTTGTTTGCTTTTCAAGGTGAGTGGGTTTGAAAAAGTTTCGTTTAAAGTTTCAGTTCGACTCTTGTATCAGTCCTCAAGAGTGTTTGAAAAGTTGTTTTTGAAAGCTTTTTGTAAAGTGTCGGTGTGAAAAAAAGTTTTTGATTTGTTTTGAATTAGAGCAAGTATCTAAGAATCATCTACCTACCCTAAGGAATTAGTCTGTGTAAATGTCCTTAAGGTAGGTAGCACCTTAGGGACAATGTGGTCACCGGAGCAATAGTAGGACACCTTAGAAGCTACCCTTATGCCATTGATCCTTTTTTAATTCGAGGCAACTTTTCCGAGGCAACTTGTTTTGAGGCATATGGATCAACGGACATAAGGACTTACTAAAACGTCCTATACTCGACGACCACGTTTCGAGGGCAAGGCAACAGTGAGGCGTACCCTAAGAGTGGTGTGTGAATTTGTGTATTGTTTTCAGTTTAACCATTATCTTTGATCATGCATTATGGTGATCTATGTTTGTTTTTAATTTAGCATTCATTCTTGCATGCCATTATTAATAGTTAAAAGTTGCGAGAAATATAAAATTCCTAAACTATTACAAAGGCGCGGGTCCATATCGCCAAATTAAATCCAGGACCCGATTTGACATAAAATAACGGAAGGTGCGAGAAATATAAATTTACACGGCTTTGGGAGAATTACATCAATATTTAAAAGAAATAAAATAAAATGCGTGAATTGGAATAAAATTGAAAGCGAGGGCGTTGGACCCTTTTTAATAATATTAAATTATTATTTACAAAATTAAAATAAAAAGAAATTGTTTTTGAGGTTTTTTGGTATTTATGATTTTTTTGATGAATTAAATGAAATTAAAACCTAATTCTAGCTATTTTTAATTTATTAAGAAAATATGAAAATTACCTAAAATTAAACCTAATTAATTAATGCAATTTGATTTATAAAAAGAAATAATTAATTATTAGTGAAAAGAAAAGAAAAAGGATAAAAATTGATACAAACCCTAATTCTACAAATTTTTAATTTATTAAGAAAAGATATTAAAATTAAACCTAATTTTAAAAAGCTAAATTAATTAATGATATTTACTTACAAAAATATTAAAATAAAATATATTTTGATTTTGTCTTTTCTGATTTTTTTGTTATTTTATATTTGATGAAAATAAATTAAATTAAAGGAATTAATTAAAAAGAAATAATTGAAACAAATAAAATAAAGAAAAGAAAAGAAATACAATACCTTGGGGAGTTCTGTCCCCAATTGGAGGTAAAGTCCTAGCAATTCTGGCCCATTAAGCCTTGGCCTTATGGACTTTTTGGCTAGCGTGTAGGTGCGTTGACTCATGCCTAGGATGTTCTTCAAATCTCCACCTTTTGATTGGGATCATGAGATGCGTGGCATGCCTGGATTGTGAGTTGCATGGTGGACGCTGAAGCTTGAACTGCATAGAATCATTATTAGAAAAATAATATGGAAAGGGAGGGGGACCTGGGATTCGAACCCAGGTCCCAGAGATCACCAATACACACGCCTGCCACTTGAACCAACGAAGCGCTTTGTTTATAATGTCACTAATAAATAATATGAAATAAAACAAAAGTTAGTGGGGCGTTTTCGCGCGAAATTTGAACGATCCAATCATTGACCTACACTTCATCATCTTCTCCCTTATTGCGCTTTTGCCTGAAATATAAAAAAGGTTAGCGGGGGTTTTAAACCCCCCTAAAATATGCTCTTTTCAAGAATAGCGATTAGGCTGTGATGCTATATAAATTGGGCGCGACTATTGCATTAGAATCGTCCAAGCTTCCTGATTTTGATCATGGTATTAAGGTGTTCTAATTTTACAGTATTCAAAAATACCCAATTCGAAGCTTGAAGAACCCTAGCCTGTTTCAATGGTGAAATCACGTACAATGCACAAAAACTCAATCAAACTATAGGGTTAGCTTCAGAATCAATTAATTAGTATGAATCTATAAGAAAAATGCAATGAGAATGCTTGAATATTGAAATACGAATATGCATATAATGTGAAAAAGTTTGAGTTCCATTCACCAATTCTGGGCGTTAGGGATGTGGAAAACTATTCAGACACGTTTCTTGATGTCTCAGGAAGGCAATGGGATAATTATTTTGGCTTGAATCGCACTGGAAGATAGTTTTCAGTTTTGGAATTTTTTGTCAAAAACTCAAACTTGGTTATTGATGTATGGCGCAGCCTGGAGGTTCTTAGGAGTAGGGTTTGCATGAGTATATATGTGTGAACGATTAGGGTAAGGTTTTTGGTCCAAAGAATCAATGAATTGATGGAGAGAATATTTGATTTTCCATGCATATATTTTCAATCTTTTTCATGCATATTTGCTTCAAATCATGTCCAATTACCATGATTCTTTCCAAATCTGATCATGCACGAAATCTTGAGGCTATTTCATGTATAAAAAGATTTGATTGCATTGGTTTGGTATTTTCCACATATTTATTTTAATTAAATGAATTATTAGCCATTAAAAATCCAAATAAATAAATAAAAATGATGAAAAACTTCCCTTTGGGCCAAATGGTCGTGCACATGCCTTGGATGATGATTCTTAGAAGAAAATGTGGCCCATTAGCAATTTTGAGGCATTTGAAGCAAAGTTGACTTTTCAAAATATCCAAAAATTTCCCAACTTCCATAAGGCATATCTTGCTCAATTTTTAAGCTTTGATCATGTTCTTGGACATTTTGGAAAGGTCTTGAAGTCCTCTAACCAATGCCTTTGGTCCCATGTCATTTGGATTTACCAATATCAAGTTATGGTCTTTGACTTAAAGTCTCTTTTTGTTGACTTTTGAAAATGACCTATAATGTTGAAATTGATAACTTTTTGTGAGAGCATTTCTTGGACTTGAAGTGTGAAGAGGAGTTGTAGGAAATGTCTTTCTCTTCAAAATGAGCTTTGGATGGAATTTTTCTGATAATCCATGTGAAAGTTATGCCTTGGTCAAGTTACAGTTGACTTTTTCAACTGTCCAAATATGGAAACTTTTGCATCTTGAGACTTTTTGAGCCATGCCTTGAGAATCATGATCAAGAATTGATCAAATGATGTTTGTGGCTTCAAAATAAGATGTTGACCAAAAATTTGAACTTTTGACTGTCAAATGACCATTTTGCCCCTACAGTTGACTGCTGAGCAATGAGGGCATTTGACTGTGCAATTTTGTGCTGTAAGTCTTGAAACTTGGTATGAGGATACTTGACCATATTTATAGGCATATGGGACTTGATTGGACCCTTGGAAACTTCATTTTCTTTGTCAGAACCAAAACCCTAATTTTTGACTGTTAGGAGGCCCTTGAACTGTGCAACCCTTGGAGAGATCTTGAAGCTTGCTTTTGGAAAATCTTGAAGAATATGGGAGGGAAAATTTTGGGGTACAACACTTGGCATCTTGGAGTTATGGACTTCTTGGATTTAGGATTAGAGACCTTGAAATACCTTGAGACCTTGTGACTTTCACTGCATTTTTGTCTGGAGTTCTTGGGGTTTACCCCAAGACATTAGATTATTTGTTTTCTTTGTGTGCGGGTTATTCTGATTATGTGCTTTGTATGTGATTGGAAATTCATCTGTATACAGTCGTTACTCTGCCCAATTTTTGTGAAGACTTAATACATTTGAAGTTTGGTTTTCTTAAGAGGTTTAGTATCCTTGCTTTCTTAGTTTCAAGTCCAAAGGATGGGAATTCTACATTGACTCATTATGTCAAGTGTTGGCTTCTTGTTGGTTAGACGGTTATTTTCCCTAGCTTTTACCTTATGCTTTAAGATAGTCCCTTCATCTCCTCCAATCTTCTTTAATTTCAAAAATCTCCTCCCTTCTTTCAAAACTATTCTTGTTTTTAAACTTGTACCGCTTTGATAATAAACTTGGACTTAGGTCCATGCATTTTCAAAATATTTTCTTAATCAAACCTTAATCAACTTAATGATACTTTGAAGTTTTTTTGTGAGAAGACTAAAAGTCAATAAATCTCTTTCAAACCATTTTTCCATTTTGGCTTTTATCCTTAAAACTTTCTCAAAAGATTAGACTCTTGTCAATCTTTATAGTGATACAAGCTGCTATACTTCTATGATATATAGTGAAGTGAGATATTTTCCACTTGGGTGTTGAGGGAGGCTTTGTTGATTTTAAAATCCAAGCCATATCATCCACTTTGAGATAATGCAAAATCTCCTTTCTCATAATTGTGGGTAGTAAGTACGTTCTTCCACTCGGATAAGACGATGATGTCTTGTATCTTAAAATTAACCAACACACTTGTGTTTTGTTTTAAAATTTTTAAAGGTGGACTACGAGTACCCTGATCCCCTATTGCACAGAAGGTGGTACGTAGGCACTAAAGATTCACAACCGCGGCGGGTACAAAAGTTGTAAAAAATATTTCTTTTCTCATTCCCGCAATCTTTTTTGTATACAACTTTTATAGCCAAAATACACAAATTTTCAAAGAGGTTCCTGCGGAGTACCGTAGATGTTTAGGGTGCTAATACCTTCCCTTTGCATGATCAACCCCCGAACTTAGATTCTCTCCCCATATTTTTGGGTTACTCACTCTTTTCCCATTCCTCTGGAAACAATAAAGTGCGGTGGCGATTTTTATTTGATCTGTGCGAGTTAAGTCAATCTGATGGCTTAGTCTAAACATTTCTACCGCTACACTGACCACCAATGGGTTGATACTTCCCAAAACCCTTATCTAAAAAGAGATTTTTGTTCATTCTAAAACATTTAAAAATGGTTTTATGTCCAGAATGAAATCCTTTCTAAACATATATTTTATTTCTGGCTGAGAAAATTGTGATTCTAACTTTTCTTAAATAGTCTAACATTTACTTTATCAGATACTTCTACAAGTTAAAAGACATCTTAGATCAAAAACTTTTGATTCTCTTGATTCTAAGAACATAAATCTTTAGGAGTGAAAATGTTTTGAGACTAGGTAAAAATTCTTCATGCTTGGTCTCTATCTTTTGTTATTTGGAAGAAAAGTTGAGATACTCTTTTATTGAAAATAAGGATCTTTAAGCACGACCAACTCTACTCCGTGTTCTGGTTGTCAACTTGTTCTTTCTATTGTGCTTAATAATCTTAAGACTTAATTCAAACAAATCATCTTATACTTTTTGATTATGACAAAAAGGGGGAGAAAACATAATGATGATTTTAATGAACACCTAATTCTCTGAATCTCATTACTTACATTTCTAACTAACTATATATGCAAGATTTTTTAGAATGTGCTTTCAGGTACAAGATAAAGGTTCTAATGAAGAAAAAATTATGATAAAGCAAACTCTGATAAATCGCTTTCATTTGATTCAATTAGAATTCTGGAAAACAAAACCAAGCTCAGAAAACCCTACTTTCTGATAAGGTCTTAAGTTTTAGATTCAAAGGGAGATTGTTTAACTCCAGGGGAGTTTTCCAAACAATTATCAAACTCAGGGGAGCTTACGCTAATCAAGGTAAGTTTTCTTCTTAACTCTGACTCGATTATGATATTACCTTGTAAAATTGTTACATCGAAATACATGGTTTTGTCATCATCAAAAAGGGGGAGGTTGTTAGAACAAGATTTGGATTCTGCAATTAATCTCTGGATTTTGATGATAACAATACATATATTTTATATGTAAACAATTTTGTTTCTAATAGTTTCTTGAGTGTGCAAATTGGAAGTTCTAATTGATTCAGGACTGTTGTCTGAAGAATAATTAGAAATATACTAAGCACGCATCAGAAATACTATTGCATCTGCTTCAGAAGAAACATATGTACTTTTAAAGAATGTTGAATGCTCACCAGAAAAGGATCTCAACGTGTACTTTTAAATCAAAAGTCAAGATTTGTTCATTAGAAAATCTGTTGCTTCTAATTCTGAAGACAAAATCAAGTTTTTGAAGACTTGGATACTTCGTGGAATATGTGCACATTACTTCACATCAGAAGCATTCCATCAGAAGACAAATCAAGGAAAGTTAGATCTTCTGTACTCATTACTATTCTACACCATATAGTCCATCAGAAGACAGATCAAGGAAATTTAGATCTTCTGGACTCATTACTATTCTACATTATATAGTTCATCAAAAGACAAGATCAAAAGATGATATCTTCTTAAGCCAATCTACTTCATCATAATTAATATTCATCACAAGATAGTATCATCAACAACATGTGCTAGAAGAGTTAGTACAAAGGTACAATTACATATTCCATTCAAATGGATGTACTGTGTACTATTTGTCTCCCACTATCATTTTTTACCGTTATAGAAGTTGGCAATGAAAGTGACATGTGTACTACTATAATGGTGTACTTATTCAAAGCCTATATAAATGATAAACTGTTTCATTTGAAAAGTGGAAGATTGGAATACAAGAACAAGAATTCTGCCAAATCCAAAACATGAAGAAATCATCAAGAAAGAAGATTAAAAACAAAAAAGTTGTTGTTCATTTGTTGTGTTGATATTAGTTCTTTACTATTCATCCAAGAGAGAAGACAAAGACACACGAGTTTTTGCTTATTAATTGTGTCCTTATTTGTTCTTAATTTATAGTGATCTAACATAAGAGTTGTTACTGATATTTGTGTTAAACATTTGTACTTAAAACATTTGTGTAATCTGCTTGTAATAACTAATCTTGTAAACACATTATTCAAATGTAAGTTAATTGTTCCTTGAGTGTCTGGGTAGGTCAAAATACTCAAGAAGATTTAGATAAATCTCCTTCCAGGGATCAGGTAGTTCAGAAGCCTTAAGGAGTCAATGATCGTTATATCTCTTAGAGGACCGGGTAGGTCAGAATTTTTAAGGAATCACTAACAGGATATCATTGCTTTGTTGTTAGTCATCGGCGGGTAGCCCGTGCAGAAATCTTCTACAAGAGACTGGGTAGGTCATAAGCCTTATGGATTCAGTGATCGTTATATCTCTTAGGGGATCGGGTAGGTCAGAATTCTTAAGGGATCACTAACAAGTTATCATTGTTTGTTATTAGTCATTGGCGGGTAGCCCGTGCATTTGTGATCTTTCAAGATTAATGGATTAAGTCCTTTTATAAGACAAAATCACTTTGACGGGAGGACATGATTAACCTTTTCTAAGGTTAAACTGTATAAATAAAAAGTGTCAACCCCCCCCATTTCTTGTGTTTTTCTCAACCTTAAGCTCCTCCTAGTAATTTTAAGTAAGACATCAATGATGTTAATCAAAATGTTGAGGACGTCTCGTTCTCTTCCAGAAAAGTTGTAGCAGGGAAAAATATTCTTGCCAATGTTCCAGAGTTGGCCATTGATAACATCTCATTTCATGCAATAGAGAATGTTGAAAATGGAAGATTGTTTGTCAAAGGAGGTTGGCACTTGAAAAAGAACTGGGAAAGGATGTTCTTGAGTGCAAGGAATTATGAGTCTCATTAAGCATGCACGATTAATGAGAAGTGTCTATGGCTTTGGTAAGTGTTATGAAATGCTAGTAAAGGAGTTCATTATGAACATCCCTACTGGTTGTAATGATAAGTAGAGTATGGAGTATAGGAAAGTATATGTTGGGGTAAGTGTGTTGATTTTTCTTCTAAAGTTATTAATAGATTCATGGGAATAACTGAGGAGGAGTGGGAAGAAGTTGAAGTGAATGATAATGTGAGGGTGTAAAGGAATCACAACTAATCAAGTAAGGAGTTAGCCAAGAAAAGGAAAGTCGTCTACAAGCAACATGAGTATTAAATATGTTATTTTGCATAGAATTGGAATTGCTAACTGGGTTTTTACAAACAACACCTCCACTGTTGCTATTGGGCTAGGTAGGTTTATCTACACAGTTGGTACAAAAAAAACATTTGACTTTGGTTCATATGTCTTTGATCAAACCATAAAACATGCGACTACCTTTGTTGTCAAAATACCAATTGCTTTTCCTTCCTTGATTTGTGGGATTATTTTGGGTCAGCACCCTGGTATTCTAACTAACTCTGATGCAGCATGTATTAGGGAAACACCCTTGACTATATATCCTAAGTTGTTAGAAGGGACACATGTCTCAAACATTGTCATAAATCTGACAAAGGAGTTGTCGTGTCAACCTCAAGAACAGGGTTCTTGACTGAGTTAAAGCAAACTTGAAAAGACTTAGATGAAACAATAAGAGCTTGCACTGAAAGAAATATCAAAATTGAAAGTCTTACTAAAGCTTTGTTAAAGGAAGGGTCTGAAGGAAATTTGATTGATGTTAAGGATGAAGAAAATTATAGTGAAGGGAATTTTGCTACTACTGATGATCAGTGTTGTACCCCAAAATTTGTCCTCCCATTTCTCAATGCTTTCTCATCACTAAGCCCTTGAAGCTCAAGATCCAGTTAGGGTTTCATCTGCTCAAGATTTCTCCTTGCACTGTTGACCCAAATTAGGGTTTGTGTTTGCACAAAGATGTTTTTACCAAAATTGCCTAATATGACTTTCATGCTTCATATTGGACTCCCAAGTTTATCCACATCAAGTTTCAAGCCTTGATTCCAAGTTTTGCCCAGTCAATTGGACAGTTGACCTAGAAATCAGCTGTATTGAGGAAAAAGTCAACTGTGACCAATTGACAGTCAAATCTCATGAAAATTGACCCACATCAACATTATGAACTCATATGGACCATTTGATCAAGTTTGGATCACAACTCCACAAGAAATTTGATCAGATCACCAAAAGGGCAAAATGGTCATTTTTAGGGTTTTGACTGCACAAAGGCAATTTTTGACTGTTTGACCTAGCCTATGGCAAACCAAGCTCACATATGGACTCAAGGACCCCATGGAATTGTCTTGACATGCTCAACAAGTTCAAAAGATCCCAAATGCACAAGATTGATAGTTGAATTTCCCAGTCAATTGATCAATTTTGACTGTATACTGAAAAGTCAAACTTTGACTTTTTGGTCAAAATCAAGAGTCAAGATTCAATTTTCATCAAAACATGCCAAATCATGAAACTTGTTCATCAAGAAATCAAAAATTGCAAATTAGGGTTTGAAATGAGAATTTTTCATAACTTAGAATTTTTCTAAGTTATGAAAAACCCTAATTTTTTCCCAACTTTGACCCACTTTCTCACCAAGATTCATTTGGATTCAAGCAAAAGTCAAAACATGAAATTTGTAGCCTATTGCATAATCTACAACTTTGATTCACAAAGTTTTCCCAAAAGAGGCTTGTATCTCAAGTTACAATTTTTGGAATAAGGGTACTAAACCATTCTTAACTTAGTGAAAATTTGACCTATTTTAGGCAAGGTTTTTACCTAACTTCAAGACCATTTTCCACATACTTCCCCTTGGAATTTCAATTTGCATTTCAAATATGGATTGTAGTACACATTCCAAGCTTTCCAAAATGTCCAAGAACTCATCAAACAACCTCATGGTTTGAGAGAATCGAGTTTTGCAATATGGCAAAAACTCACTTTTGAATTGGCCAATTTCCATGTTCATAACTTGTGCAATTTTTCAAATCAGCATGCTTCCCTTAATTACAGGCCCCTAAACCATCCAACACTCATAAATTTAATGCAAACTCTTTGTGCCAAGACCATGTTCTATGTGTTCAAGCATTGCATGATGGATTAATCCCAAAATAGATAAAGCACTTTAACCATTTTTGCAAAAGTAAGCTTTATGTCAAAATGAAAATCCAAGAAGTACAGATCAAATCCCCTTGGCACAAGTTTAGGGACTAATCACACTGATCAATGCCAAGGTTTGCAGCATGTTATGGGGCCCTCTACCTGTCTAAACACCAACTTGGCTTTTGGTTGCTTAAAGTGTAAGAAATAGAGCATATCACAACACAACTTTGATCTCAGCAATAGAACCCTTAAGCAAATACTTTATACACATTCAAGACATCCTAACTGAGCTAGCACACGACTCCAACACCTCCATTGCCCTCTAGAACACAGAACCACCCTCAAACTGCCCAAATAGAGCACATGCTGCAGTTTGAGTGCCAACTCTCATCCCTTCCATGTACTCTTGCTAAAACCACATCAAACACATCCTACAACATCCCTTGAAGCTAACCCAAACATCAAACACGACCTGTAACTCCTCTAATCAGTTCCACCATTTTCACTTTCTTGTTTTGCAGTTGAAGTTCCCTAGCTCGATTCAAAGTGTTTCAAAGCAAAGTAAAACTTGGAATAGCATCCCTGGACATCAAGGAAGTTGTACCAATCATCCCCTTGCTCTGAAAGTACCTCCATCATCAGATACAACTTCAACTGAACAGGTATCTTCTTGAACTTCTAACTCTTAATGTAGGCATTGTTAGCTCTAGGTTTGTGAATAAAAAGTGTTCTACTCATGCCCCTGAATCTGTACATACTTTTACTTTCCATTTATTTTGCCTGAGCTATGAGAATTTAAGGTCTGAATATGGAAGAAAAGTTAGGTTAAGATTTGGGAATGATAAAATTCTCTCTCATTTCTGAGAGTTAGGAGGAGTTCTTTACATATTCAGAATCGTGATTCAATGCTTAACATGTTTGGTGTTGTAAGTTTTTGCTAAAACTCAAAGAATCAGGACCTTGCAATGGAAGAAAGAGGCGCGTGTTTTTTGTTCAAACAGAAGTCTGGAGGTTGAAGAAGGTCTTCATGGGCTGGGCCTTCTGTGCAATTTCTTTCCACACCACATTTTCACTTTGACACCCCCTGAGCCCATTTTGTTTGTTTTAATGATTTTTTTTACTTTTCTTTTTTATTCTGACTTGCTTATTTTTTCTAATAATATTAAAAACATAAAAATTATTTTTTACATCATTTTTACATTTTTTAGGCATTTATTTGTTTAAGATAGTTATTTGTACATAAATAATTATATAAACTTACTTTTTACTTAAAATACTAGAAAATAATGTAAGCACATTTTATTTTCATTTTTATTTTGTTTTATCTTCTTAAAATATTTTGTATAAAATATACTTTTTTATAAATATTAAATATTATTATTTATATATATATATATATAATACATATTTAGAAATTAATACATATATATATATATATATTTATTAGAATATTTAGTAAAATAATACAAAAATATATACATTTTATTTTTTATTAACATTTAATAGTAAAAATATCATTTTGACAAATATACTTCATTTTTATTTTTATTTCATATATAATTGATAAATATTAGTATATATTAAATAATTAATACTTTTATCTAAGAAAATTAGGGTTTTGCCCTAAACATAAAAAAAAAAAAAAGCTCCAAAAATAATACTTTTTTTATTTTGTTTATTTGACATAAAAAATACCTTTTTTCATACATATAAAAAATCCTTTTTTGCATCTTGCATATTTATTTTATTTCTATTTAATTTTTGCAAATTAATTATCTTGTAAATAAATCCCAAATTGATGTAATAGTCTAGGTTTAAATTCCTTGTCTAAATATCCCCCCATTTGAACATTTGTACCCCCTTCCCATATTGTGTTGTAATAGTTTAGAACTTTACTTTTCGCACTTTAACGCTTTCTAAATATACCATGCTAGAATTAGGGTTTGTATGCAAATAAAAAGAACAAAATAGTTTGACCTAATTTCAAGATAATCAAGCATGAAAATGGACAACACATATCACACTTGCACCCCTAGGGTATTCCACTTGTTGCCTTCAATAAATGGGCCATATTGCATGTTAGGTCTCTTTGGGAAAAACAAACCCAATTCAAATGATCATAGTCCCTCGATGACGCTTTCGAAAAGTTGCCTAAAATGATCAAGTCCCTTTCAAGGAAAAATTGCCCAAAGATACTTAACACCATTGCAATTATGGTCTAAACGATGACCCACGCCCGTCCCTTTCACATCCTAACACAAGATTGTCCACCAAATGCAATGGTGGAACAAAATTGTTAAAAGGGTTAAAACATAACAAAAATCTTTGAGAACTTTAGGGTAGATAGCTCTTAAGTACTTACCAACTTGCAAATCAAAAACACTTGCCTATTTTTCAAATCACACTTTCAAAACAAACTTTCAAAAACCTTGAAACATCTTTTCAAAAAGACAAACACCTTTTGTAAAACATTCGAGTAAAGAATTGTTACAAGGGTAGCCTAGACAAGGCATCTTTTTTCTAAACCTTTTCAAAGCCACACACAAAGCACCATTTCAAACAATTGAAAACCAAGGCAAGTTGATCTAAGCAAGTACCTAAGAGCCCATGGATAACCATGGATAGAAAGGGTGCTAATACCTTCCCTTTCTATAATCTACTCCCCGAACCCAAGAAAATATCTCAAAGGTTTTTTGCTGTGCTTTTTAAACCTTTCCTTAGGATAAAATAAAAAGTCGGTGGCGACTCTTGCTCAACCGAAACATTTGCGAAAACAAACGCAAAACCCTAGTCAGTTCTCCCACCGTACCATAGAACTGGCGACTCTGCTGGGGAGAAATTTAAAAGTGGAGTAACCTTAGGGCTTAGATCACCCTCTTGCATGATTAATTGTTTGTTTTGATTGCTTTATACTTTGGCTCTCTTGTTTGGGTTTGCAATCCTACACCCAAATTTTGGGAAACATTCATAGATAGCAATACGTTGTGGAAACTGTGCGGGGTATACCGACACGGTCGAAGCAATAGCTATATTAGTGCGACATATTTGTGAGTACCGGTAACCCATGAGTTCAATCAAGGAGAGTACGGGGCCGCTGAGTGATGTCACTAAGCACTAATGACCTAGAACCTTACTTGACCATCTTGGCCTTTTGTTAGGGGTAGTGACCGGCTTTGGTGCAGTCCGAAGTTGGTAGATACTCGATACTACACTCATTGAGGGTTGTTTTCTTGGAATATTTTGGTCGCTAGTTAAGTGGCTAAACCAAAACAATGAACGATGAAAACAATCCAATGATATTGAGCTCCTTAGAACCCGGTTACTATTTATAGGACAGGTTTTTAAGCTAACTACACTCAAGAGGGTACTTACCTATGAAACCCCATGCAAGCCTGAAACTAGGGTTTGGTGTGAATTGCTTGTACATATGTTTTATGCATACATCATAAACATCATAAAGCATCATATGCATTCACTAACCATTTCAAGGGTTCGGATCTTCATCTTTGTTCTTGTTTTGTAGGTCATGGAAATTCCTCACAGAAAAACCATCCAAGTCAACCTTGTGAGAGTCTCTCCTCAACTCAAGGAGCTCACCTCAAGAATTCCGGAAAACTCATCCTTCAGTGAAAGACATGGTAGACTGCTCAGCTTAGTCAACACCAACATTGAAGAAGACATGATGAAAGTGCTATTCCAGTTCTTTGACCCTCTTCACCACTGTTTCACTTTCCCTGATTACCAGTTGGTGCCCACTTTGGAGGAGTTTTCTCAACTCCTAAGAATCCCTATCCTTAATAAACTACCCTTCAACGGTACGGAAAAGGAACCAAAGCCGGAAGATGTTGCTCGAGCATTACATCTACAACCATCCGACATCAAGGGGCATTGGGAAACTAGGAGCGGTGTCAAAGGATTCTTAGCAAAATTCTTGTTTGAGAAGGCACAAGAATGTTGGAATTCATTGGACCTACAAGCCTTTGAAGAAATTGTGGCACTCCTTATCTATGGGTTGGTCTTGTTCCCAAATTCTGACCAATTGGTAGATGTCAACGCCGTCAAAATCTTCTTATCTAGAAATCCAATACCAACATTGCTTGGGGACATTCTTCACTCATTTTACACACGAACAATGAGAAAGAGGGGTGTTCTCATGTGTTGTACTCCTCTCCTTGCAAGGTGGTTTATTTCGCACCTTCCACAATCTATCTTGAAGAATGACCAAGGCTCAAGGTGGTCCCAACGGTTGATGACTCTTACTCACTCTGATGTACATTGGTGTTCTCGGTCCAGAGAAAATGTCATCATCGTCGATCGTTGCGGAGAGTTTCCTAATGTTCCTTTACTTGGAATCAGAGGAGGTATCACCTACAACCCTTGCCTAGCTTTGAGGCAATTTGGATATGCACGGAGGGATGGCCCTCACGACATGTTGATTCCTGACCTAGTTTTTGACTTCGACAATGATGCGCAAGGACTTCGCCAAAGATTCATCAGAGCTTGGGGAAGGCCCAACAAGGTTGATAGCAAGACACTGGGACACAAGAACTCCATCCCTCTTGAGCCTTATCTCAAGTGGGTACGAGCCCGAGCCAAAAGTCTAATGATGCCTTATCCTCATGTTCTCCCTGTGATTAAAGAGCCTGTTAAGGAAGGAGAGGTTCCCTACACCATCCTGCATCCTAACATGCCTACATCGTGGGAGGAAATACAGAAAAAATGGATTCAACTCAAGGAGGAACGGAACACTTTTGAAGCTAGCTTCTACGCTAGAGAGAAGAAGGTTTTAGAGCTTACCCGTCGACTCCATGAGCAAGAGGCCCTCAACACCTACATTGCGCCAAAGAGGATGCGCAACGTCTTTTTCCCTTGAGAAGTTGTTTTTGTAATATTTGGCCCATGGGGCATTTATGTACTAACAAATTTCTACTTATTAATATGACGTGCGTTCTTCTTTGTCTGCAACAATTTTGAATGTTCTAAATCCTTGAATGCATTGCATACATAAGCATACCATTCATCATGTGCATAAGCAGGTCTCACTCCAGGTTTCCTTATATGTCTGCTGTTTATTTCAGTAGGATGGATCTCGAGCAAACAGTCAAAGACCTACAAGCTCAAAATGCACAGTTCCAGCAACTCCTGACGACCTTGGCTAAGGGTCAGGAGGATCTCAAGACCTTGCTGGGGAATAAAGACCCAGTGAAGAAGAAGAAGAAGAGACTCGGGGTGGCTACTTTAGGGAGAAGATTTAACGGAGAGGCCAGGAGAGTGCTTGAATTTCCTCCTACTTCTGATGAAGGGACCAGTAAAGGAGGTGGGGCTGCGGTACCTTCCGAGTCCGATGTGGAAGAAGAAGAGGTCGAAGAGGATGAAGATTACTCTAATCAACAATACCCTCCAGCTGATGATAAATACAAGGGTTTAGAAGACAGGTTGGCCGCCATGGAGCTACAGAGAGTACCGGGTTTGGATTTTGAAGACTTGGGTTTGGTTGCCGGGATTGTGATTCCCCCAAAATTCAAAGTGCCAGTGTTTGTGAGGTATGATGGGTTGTCCTGTCCAAAAATGCATCTCAGGTCCTACGTGAGAAAGATCCAACCATATACGGCAGATAAAAATCTTCGGATCCATTTCTTTCAAGACAGCCTTTCTGGGGCTCAATTGGAGTGGTTTTATCAGCTAGAGGGAACCAGCGTCCGAAATTGGGAAGACTTGGCCACCGCCTTCTACAAACAATATCAGTACAATTCTGACCTTGCTCCAACTCGTACCCAACTTCAGGGTATGTCATTGGGAACAGGCGAAGGATTCAAAGAATATGCACAAAAATGGAGGGATTTGGCTGGCAGGGTGCAGCCTCCTTTAACCGACCGTGAACTTGTTGATATGTTTCTAGGAACCCTATTTGGGGCATTTTTCAATCATCTGATTGGTAACTCTTCCGCGGGGTTTACCGATTTGATCTTAACGGGTGAAAGAATAGAAGCTGGAATCAAGTCAGGGAAGATTCAGAAGGGTGTTGCTGCAAGTGTTGAGAAGAAGCCGTTTAAGAAGGAAACAGTTGTGGTATACTCCCAGAGAAGAGCAGGGAAGACTGAGCGCCGGCCGACCGTGGGGGCCGTAATGATTCAAAATCCTTCAAGAGAGAAGCCTCGCTATAACCAATCCGGACCGAATCAACAACGGGTAGAACGGCCACAACGGCAGTTCACCCGCATTAATATGACTCCAGCGCAAGTGCTTCCCCATCTGTTGAAGTTGAACCTCGCCACTATCAAAGAGGCACCAAAGAATGTGAATACGTCCTCTCCGCATTATCATCCTAATGCTAAATGCGCCTACCATTCTGACAGTGTCGGGCACAACACCAATGATTATTGGGCACTCAAGCATAAAATCCAAGACCTGATAGAGGCAAAGGAAGTGGAGTTCGACGCTCCGGAGAAGCCTAATGTGATATCTGCTCCCATGCCGAAGCACGGCCGAAATGTCAATGCCATTGAAGAAGATTTGTATGTTGCTAATGTCAATGATCTGATAACTCCATTGTTAACCATCAAGTTGAATCTGTTAGGGGCCGGGATCTTCCCGGGGTGTAAAGAAGACTGCTATTGTTGTTACTCTCTGCCGTTTGATTGTCCGTTACTGAATAAAGGCATCCAAGGCCTAATGGATAGTCGACAAATTTTGTTTGAAAAAGTTTCTGCTGTTCCAACCCATACTGAAGATGTCTCAATCATAACCATTCACGCCAATCTTTCCAAGGCCGTCAAAAAGCCTGTTAAGATTACACCAGCTACGAAATATGTTCCTTTGAAGATAACAATGCCAGGGCCTGTTCCCTATGTTTCTGAGAAGTCAATACCATGGAACTATGGCGGTGACGTCTACTACCATGGTATCAAACAAATCGAAATAACTGAAGAAAGTTCGGATGATGAAGAAGCCAGCATTGGAAACGTTGCTGGCACGAGCAAAATCACCCGGAGCGGGAGAATATTTTCTCCAGAGATTGCCCCTCCAAGAGCAATCTTTGGACCCTCATCTGCCGACAAGGTCATCCCTGCACCAATAAAACTCTCTGCTAGAACCCCTCCGATTGAAGATATTGTTGTTCCTAGTACTGTCCTTCCTACCGCTGCTGATAAAGGTAAGGGAATCCAAGATGAGCTCGTCAGGACGAGGGCTTAACCCTTGGTCATCCCGGAAACCTCCAAGAAGGAAATGGATGAGATCTTGAAAATAATCAAAAGGAGTGATTACGATGTGGTAGAACAACTGGGGCAGACCCCCTCAAAGATCTCCATGCTGGCACTGCTACTTTGCTCGGAAGCGCACGCTAAAGCCCTGATAAAATTCCTGAAGGCAGCCCATGTGCCCCAGGAAACCTCTGCAGATCAATTTCAGAATTGCGTGGCTAGCCTGACTGCGGACAATGGATTAGGTTTCTCTGATGCCGGCCTAACTCCCAAAGGTAGAAACCACAATGATGCTTTGCACATTTCAGTCGAGTGCTGGGGAACTACTCTCGCACATGTCTTGGTCGATACTGGTTCGTCGCTGAATGTACTGCCTAAGAAGGCCTTGGACCGACTAGATTGTGAAGGGTTGGAGTTGAAACCGAGTGATATTGTTGTCATAGCTTTCGATGGTTCGAAGAGAATGGTCCATGGGGAGGTTGAAATTCCCATCAAGATAGGCACTGAGGTGTTCAAATCTACTTTCTATGTGATGGACATCCGTCCGTCATACTCTTGCTTGTTGGGTAGGCCTTGGATACACCATGCTGGGGCAGTCACCTCCTCCTTACATCAAATGTTGAAGTATCCTGTCAAGGGAAAGATCATTACTGTCCATGGTGAAGAGGAGTACATGATCAGTCACTTAAACTCATTCCGGTACGTAGAGGTAGAGGGGGAGTTCATTGAGACGCCTTTTCAGCATTTCGAAGAAGTCCTTCCTGAAATAACAGTAGCAAAGTTGGCAGCTGAGACACCGAGGCAGATGGACAGGATGGCATCTCTGGAGGACGCAAGGGCCGCAATAAAGGAAGGGAAGAATTCAGCATGGGGGCAGTTGCCTGATATTCCGCATAAAACAGACAAATTTGGATTAGGGTTCACTACCGTGGGCCAGAAAGCTATGCGCCGTTCGAAGATTGAAAGGGCGCCAGTCAAAATTTCTCCCTACGGAATCAACGCTTTGGAGGACGAAGACAAAGAGAGCAACATCGAAGAGTGGATCTACCCAACTGTCAAAGGGGGATTGTGCAACTGGGAGGCAAAAGACTTTGTCCCCATCACTTTTATTCATCAGTAATTTATCTGTCAAACATTTCCTATTTGGTCTGTAATATTTATTTTCAAACAATCCGTACACTATCTTTTCACCTCATGCCTTGCCCGGGGCATGTAGGTCCATTTGTAAGGGTTTTGATTATTTTTCATATCCATATGCCATGTTTAATGATTCATTGGACGTTTTTCATTTGATAAACTGATTATGTTCATTATCTTTCCTTTTGCATTTTTTGTTTAAGGATGGCTATCCCGTACACACACCCACACTCACAAATGCAGGTACCCATCCACTCCGGATTCCATGGCTGACTATTCTGCTATATCCTTCAATAACTTTGAAGATCTGGTCAATCAAGCCGAGTACGAAGATGACGAAGGTTGTGAAGTACCAGGGGAACTAGCCAGACTTCTACAGCAAGAGGAAAGGGCCATCTTACCGCACGAAGAGTCATTGGAAACTGTCAACTTGGGGACCAAGGAAAACCGGAAGGAGGTGCAAGTGGGTGCCAATCTAGAACCAAGTGTCAAGGAACGCCTGATACAATTGTTGAATGAGTATGTTGAAATCTTCGCTTGGTCTTATGAAGACATGCCGGGTTTAGACACAGACATCGTGGTTCACCGTCTCCCCACAAGAGAGGATTGTCCGCCGATCAAGCAAAAAGTCCGCCGAATGAGGCCTGACATGTCTGAAAAGATCAAAGCAGAAGTGATGAAGCAATTCGACGCTGGCTTTCTGGCTGTTACGTCCTATCCTCAATGGGTCGCTAACATCGTGCCAGTACCTAAGAAAGATGGCAAAGTCAGGATGTGTGTGGACTACCGGGATTTGAATAGGGCCAGCCCCAAAGATGATTTTCCGCTACCTCATATTGACATTTTGATCGACAATACAGCTCATCACAAAGTGTTTTCCTTCATGGATGGATTCTCGGGCTACAATCAAATCAAAATGGCCCCCGAGGATATGGAGAAAACAACTTTTGTCACACAATGGGGCACTTTCTGTTACAAGGTGATGTCGTTCGGGTTGAAAAATGCAGGGGCAACTTATCAACGCGCCATGGTAGCTTTGTTTCATGATATGATACATCATGAGATTGAAGTTTACGTAGACGATATGATAGCCCGGTCACAAACAGAGGAAGAGCACCTTGAACATCTAGAAAAGCTGTTTGCCAGATTGAAAGAATACAAACTCAGGCTGAATCCAAGTAAGTGCACTTTTGGAGTTAGGTCTGGTAAACTTCTGGGATTCATTGTAAGCAACAAAGGCATTGAAGTCGATCCAGCAAAAGTGAAAGCAATACAAGAGATGCCTGCTCCCCGTACTGAAAAGGAGGTTAGAGGGTTCTTGGGGCGCTTGAACTATATTGCCAGATTCATCTCCCATCTGACTTCTACCTGTGAGCCAATTTTCAAACTCTTGAAGAAAGATCAGGTAGTTGAATGGAACGACGATTGCCAAGCTGCTTTTGATAAAATCAAGGAGTATTTGCTAGAACCTCCTATTCTGATGCCACCCGTCGAAGGAAGACCATTGATCATGTATCTGACCGTCTTGGATAACTCAATGGGGTGTGTTTTTGGCCAGCATGACGAGTCTGGTCGAAAAGAGCATGCTATTTATTACCTTAGAAAAAAGTTTACCGACTGTGAGACTCGCTACTCACTGCTCGAGAAAACTTGCTGCGCTTTGGTATGGGCTGCTCGCCGACTAAGGCAGTATATGTTGACTCATACTACCCTGCTGATTTCCAAAATGGATCCTATCAAGTATATCTTCGAAAAGCCTGCTTTATCTGGAAGGATATCTAGATGGCAGATGATCCTAACTGAGTATGACATCCAGTACACCACCCAAAAAGCTATAAAAGGGAGTGTACTAGCTGACCATATGGCTCATCAAGCTATCGAAGACTATCAACCCATGAGATTTGACTTCCCAGACGAAGACATCATGAATTTGGACAACATTGAAGGTAACGGACCGTATGACGGACCCGAAAAGGGATCCCGATGGACCCTGTACTTTGATGGTGCTTCAAATGCACTTGGAAACGGTATCGGCGCAGTACTCATTTCTATGGAAGGCTGTCACACACCTTTCATGGCCCAACTTTGCTTCAGCTGCACAAACAACATGGCTGAGTATGAAGCTTGCATCTTTGGTCTCAAGGCTGCTGTAGACTTGGGGATCAAATCCTTGATCGTATTTGGGGACTCGGCTTTGGTTATCAGTCAAATCAAAGGAGAGTGGGATACCAAGCATCCTAATCTTATCCCATACAAAGAACACGTCTTGACATTGTTGCCTCATTTCGAGCAAATTACCTTCGAGCATTTCCCGCGAGAAGAGAATCAGCTAGCAGATGCTCTGGCTACAATGTCCTCCATGTTTAAACTCAACTGGGATAACGAGGCTCCCCAAATCACCATCGAGCAAATGGATGAACCGGCACATTGTCACGAGATTAATACCGAAGAAGTAGTGGAACAAACCTGGTTCCATGAAATCAAAAGGTATCTCGAGACTAGAGACTATCCCGAAGGAGCTTCCGTAAATGACAAGAAGTTCTTAAGGAAATTTGCTGCCAAATTCTTCCTGAGCAACGACATCCTTTACAAACGAAGCCATGATTGTGTATTACTCCGATGCGTAGACAAAGCTGAAGCGGAATTGATCATGACTGAGATATACAGCGGCACATTTGGCACTCACTTGAGCGGGCATACAATGGCTAAGAAGATCCTAAGGGCAGGCTATTACTGGTCTACCATAGAAGCTGACTGCCATCAACATTCCCGTACTTGCCACAAATGTCAAATCTACGCTGACAAAGTTCATATCCCTCCGGTCCCTCTCAACGTTCTGACTGCTCCTTGGCCATTTGCAATGTGGGGCATTGACATGATTGGAGAAATCAAACCCACGGCTTCCAACGGACATCGCTTCATCCTAGTTGTCATTGACTACTTCACCAAATGGGTCGAAGCAGCTTCCTTCGCCTCTGTTACTAAAAATGTGGTTGCCCGCTTCATCAAGCAAAATCTCATATGCCGGTATGGTGTTCTAGACAGGATCATCACAGACAACGGTACAAATCTGAATAACACAATGATCACCGCTTTGTGCGAACAGTTCAAGATTTATCATCACAATTCATCTCCCTATCGGCCGAAGATGAACGGTACTGTTGAAGCTGCGAACAAAAACATTAAGAAGATCATTCAGAAAATGACAGTCACTTACAAAGACTGGCATGAGATGTTACCGTTTGCTCTACACGGATACCGAACGACGGCACGTACTTCAACCGGGGCAACCCCATTTTCGTTGGTATATGGCATGGAAGCTGTCCTGCCTATGGAAGTTCAGATTCCTTCTCTAAGGATCATGAAGGACGCAGGTTTGAATGAAGATGATTGGATGTAGACCCGACTTGATCAACTCAATTTGATCGACGAAAAGCGACTCGCTGCTATATGCCATGGTCAGACGTATCAAAAACGGATGATCAAGGCCTTCAATAAGAAAGTCAAGCGTCAAGTGTATCAAGTCGGAGATCTCGTAATCAAGCGGATTATCTTGCCACAAAGTGATCCCAGGGGCAAATGGACTCCTATATATGAAGGACCATTTGTGATCAAAAGCATATTTTCTGGTGGTGCAATGATTCTGACCACCATGGACGGCGATGATTTGTCGCACCCTGCGAACGCGGACATAGTCAAAAGATACTACGCATAAAATAACCCGACAAGTCGAAAACCCGAAAGGGCGGCTTGGGCAAAAATGGGCATCCCGGTGAACCGAAAACCCGAAAGGGCGGTTCAGGCAAAAATTAGGGATAAAAACAAAAAAAATCTGTACACCCGGCAAGTTGAAAACCCGAAAGGGCGGCTTGGGCAAAAAGGGGTTTCCCGGTGGATCGAAAACCCGAAAGGGCGATTCAGGCAAAAGTTAGGGAATTAAAGCGTATGACTATGTCTCGTTGGATCACTTCAAAGACAATCTCTTCATCAACCAGTTCCAGGCTTCTGATCAATCCAGTCATCGGCAGACGAAGCATTGAATGGACAGATATTCAGAGTTGTGAAGGCTATAGCGGAATGGAATCCCATGGAATTATTTCACATAGCCATCTTTATTTTGTATAAATCTTTCAATATTTACGACAAAATCCTCTTACTAGGATGTTTGTCTCCTTTGTACAAATATACTCATAGAAAGTCAATACAAATACTTTTCCCAGAAATTTGTGTCATTTCCTTCTTCTTTTCTCTTGCACTATTTGTTTTATTTTGAGAAACGTCCAATGTTTTGTTAAATAGGCATATGCATTTGAACATAATCATTTTCTTATGAATCAAGAAAGAGGATTACTGATAGGTTGAAGGTACAGTTGGATATCTTGATACCCTTTCAAAAGAAACCCCCAGGAGATTTGGAATCCATATCCCCAGCAAGTCTTGAAGCTTATCCCCAGTAGATTCTAGAAGCTTATCCCCTGCAGAGTACGGACGTCTCTCCCGAGCTTTATTCAAAGTTATTTCTCACGAGGGCTTATAACTGGGTTATCCTCAGCTTATTGCCACGGAAGATCGCACTCGGCGAAATTCTTCCTATCCCCAGCGGAGTTCATCAGAGTTCCCCAACGTAGCTTATCAATACAATCCCCAGCCAGAGAATCCTCCGAAACTCAATTCCCCTCAGAACTAAGTTTCAGTATCCCCAGCGGAACCAGACTAGTGAACCTTCTCCCCACGGAGATACTTCCCACCAAACTGAAGATTATCAGTCTTACCTCCCCAGCATGAGTCTATTAGATTGGAACTCCCCAGTAGAAGTCATCAGGAATCCCCCAGTAGTTTGGTATACAACCCAAGCTCCTTATTCTCCAGCAACAACCAGGAATTATTCTTCCCGGCAGCAGTCAAGATGCTTTTATCTTCAACCATCTCGGATTCATCTATCCTTTGCAAGACAGCTCTCCAGCTTACATGCGCATCCATTTACATTCATATCATATAACATACAGTGTATCATGTATCATGACATTGCATATAACTAACTCTTTACCTTTTCGGGAAAGATCAGTCGACAGACAAAAAATCATTATCTTCCGAGATTCTTTCCAGGAATAGTTCAGATATGACCCAAACATGGCAATATTCTGATGCTTATTCCAGATTCATCCAGACGCAGTTTTACACAAGCTCATCATCAGGAAACCCTACACCGGTTCCTCTTTCAACTTCAAGATTTCTGAAAACAGTTCACAGGTTCTCCAAGTAACGGATGTTAACCTATCGCTTGTTCAGTTTCTTCTCAAGACTTCTGAAAACAGTTTATGGATTCTTCCCAACAACGGATGTTAATTTATCGCTTGTTCAGATGCAACTTTTGAAAACAGTTTACGGACGCTTCCCAACAACGGATGCTGCTCTATTGCTTATTCAACTTCAAGATTTCTGAAAACAAGCTTTATAGACTCTTGTCAAAAGATTAGACTCTTGTCAATCTTTATAGTGATACAAGCTGCTATACTTCTATGATATATAGTGAAGTGAGATATTTTCCACTTGGGTGTTGAGGGAGGCTTTGTTGATTTTAAAATCCAAGCCATATCATCCACTTTGAGATAATGCAAAATCTCCTTTCTCATAATTGTGGGTAGTAAGTACGTTCATCCACTCGGATAAGACGATGATGTCTCGTATCTTAAAATTAACCAACACACTTGTGTTTTGTTTTAAAATTTTTAAAGGTGGAATACGAGTACCCTGATCCCCTATTGCACGGAAGGTGGTACGTAGGCACTAAAGATTCACAACCGCGGCGGGTACAAAAATTGTAAAAAATATTTCTTTTCTCATTCCCGCAATCTTTTTTGTATACAACTTTTATAGCCAAAATACACAAATTTTCAAAGAGGTTCCTGCGGAGTACCGTAGATGTTTAGGGTGCTAATACCTTCCCTTTGCATGATCAACCCCCGAACTTAGATTCTCTCCCCATATTTTTGGGTTACTCACTCTTTTCCCATTCCTCTGGAAACAATAAAGTGCGGTGGAGATTTTTATTTGATCTGTGCGAGTTAAGTCAATCTGATGGCTTAGTCTAAACATTTCTACCGCTACACTGACCACCAATGGGTTGATACTTCCCAAAACCCTTATCTAAAAAGAGATTTTTGTTCATTCTAAAGCATTTAAAAATGGTTTTATGTCCAGAATGAAATCCTTTCTAAACATATATTTTATTTCTGGCTGAGAAAATTGTGATTCTAACTTTTCGTAAATAGTCTAACATTTACTTTATCAGATACTTCTACAAGTTAAAAGACATCTTAGATCAAAAACTTTTGATTCTCTTGATTCTAAGAACATAAATCTTTAGGAGTGAAAATGTTTTGAGACTAGGTAAAAATTCTTCATGCTTGGTCTCTATCTTTTGTTATTTGGAAGAAAAGTTGAGATACTCTTTTATTGAAAATAAGGATCTTTAAGCACGACCAACTCTACTCAGTGTTCTGGTTGTCAACTTGTTCTTTCTATTTTGCTTAATAATCTTAAGACTTAATTCAAACAAATCATCTTATACTTTTTGATTATGACAAAAAGGGGGAGAAAACATAATGATGATTTTAATGAACACCTAATTCTCTGAATCTCATTACTTACATTTCTAACTAACTATATATGCAAGATTTTTTAGAATGTGCTTTCAGGTACAAGATAAAGGTTCTAATGAAGAAAAAATTATGATAAAGCAAACTCTGATAAATCGCTTTCATTTGATTCAATTAGAATTCTGGAAAACAAAACCAAGCTCAGAAAAACCCTACTTTCTGATAAGGTCTTAAGTTTTAGATTCAAAGGGAGATTGTTTAACTCCAGGGGAGTTTTCCAAACAATTATCAAACATCCCTTTCTTCTAAAAACCGTAAGTCTTAGACTCAGGGGAGCTTACGCTAATCAAGGTAAGTTTTCTTCTTAACTCTGACTCGATTATGATATTACCTTGTAAAATTGTTACATCAAAATACATGGTTTTGTCATCATCAAAAAGGGGGAGGTTGTTAGAACAAGATTTGGATTCTGAAATTAATCTCTGGATTTTGATGATAACAATACATATATTTTATATGTAAACAATTTTGTTTCTAATAGTTTATTGAGTGTGCAAATTGGAAGTTCTAATTGATTCAGGACTGTTGTCTGAAGAATAATTAGAAATATACTAAGCACGCATCAGAAATACTATTGCATCCGCTTCAGAAGAAACATCTGTACTTTTAAAGAATGTTGAATGCTCACCAGAAAAGGATCTCAACGTGTACTTTTAAATCAAAAGTCAAGATTTGTTCATTAGAAAATCTGTTGCTTCTAATTCTGAAGACAAAATCAAGTTTTTGAAGACTTGGATACTTCGTGGAATATGTGCACATTACTTCACATCAGAAGCATTCCATTAGAAGACAAATCAAGGAAAGTTAGATCTTCTGTACTCATTACTATTCTACACCATATAGTCCATCAGAAGACAGATCAAGGAAATTTAGATCTTCTGGACTCATTACTATTCTACATTATATAGTTCATCAAAAGACAAGATCAAAAGATGATATCTTCTTAAGCCAATCTACTTCATCATAATTAATATTCATCACAAGATAGTATCATCAACAACATGTGCTAGAAGAGTTAGTACAAAGGTACAATTACATATTCCATTCAAATGGATGTACTGTGTACTATTTGTCTCCCACTATCATTTTTTACCGTTATAGAAGTTGGCAATGAAAGTGACATGTGTACTACTATAATGGTGTACTTATTCAAAGCCTATATAAATGATAAACTGTTTCATTTGAAAAGTGGAAGATTGGAATACAAGAACAAGAATTCTGCCAAATCCAAAACATGAAGAAATCATCAAGAAAGAAGATTAAAAACAAAAAAGTTGTTGTTCATTTGTTGTGTTGATATTAGTTCTTTACTATTCATCCAAGAGAGAAGACAAAGACACACGAGTTTTTGCTTATTAATTGTGTCCTTATTTGTTCTTAATTTATAGTGATCTAACATAAGAGTTGTTACTGATATTTGTGTTAAACATTTGTACTTAAAACATTTGTGTAATCTGCTTGTAATAACTAATCTTGTAAACACATTATTCAACTGTAAGTTAATTGTTCCTTGAGTGTCCGGGTAGGTCAAAATACTCAAGAAGATTTAGATAAATCTCCTTCCAGGGATCAGGTAGTTCAGAAGCCTTAAGGAGTCAATGATCGTTATATCTCTTAGAGGACCGGGTAGGTCAGAATTTTTAAGGAATCACTAACAGGATATCATTGCTTTGTTGTTAGTCATCGGCGGGTAGCCCGTGCAGAAATCTTCTACAAGAGACTGGGTAGGTCATAAGCCTTATGGATTCAGTGATCGTTATATCTCTTAGGGGATCGGGTAGGTCAGAATTCTTAAGGGATCACTAACAAGTTATCATTGTTTGTTATTAGTCATTGGCGGGTAGCCCGTGCATTTGTAATCTTTCAAGATTAATGGATTAAGTCCTTTTATAAGACAAAATCACTTTGACGGGCGGACATGATTAACCTTTTCTAAGGTTAAACTGTATAAATCAAAAGTGTCAACCCCCCCCCCCCCCCCCTTTCTTGTGTTTTTCTCAACCTTAAGCTCCTCCTAGTAATTTTAAGTAAGACATCAATGATGTTAATCAAAATGTTGAGGACCTCTCGTTCTCTTCCAGAAAAGTTGTAGCAGGGAAAAATATTCTGGCCAATGTTCCAGAGTTGGCCATTGATAACATCTCATTTCATTCAATAGAGAATGTTGAAAATGGAAGATTTTTTGTCAAAGGAGGTTGGCACTTGAAAAAGAACTGGGAAAGGATGTTCTTGAGTGCAAGGAATTATGAGTCTCATTAAGCATGCACGATTAATGAGAAGTGTCTATGGCTTTGGTAAGTGTTATGAAATGCTAGTAAAGGAGTTCATTATGAACATCCCTACTGGTTGTAATGATAAGCAGAGTATGGAGTATAGGAAAGTATATGTTGGGGTAAGTGTGTTGATTTTTCTTCTAAAGTTATTAATAGATTCATGGGAATAACTGAGGAGGAGTGGGAAGAAGTTGAAGTGAATGATAATGTGAGGGTGTAAAGGAATCACAACTAATCAAGTAAGGAGTTAGCCAAGAAAAGGAAAGTCGTCTACAAGCAACATGAGTATTAAATATGTTATTTTGCATAGAATTGGAATTGCTAACTGGGTTTTTACAAACAACACCTCCACTGTTGCTATTGGGCTAGGTAGGTTTATCTACACAGTTGGTACAAAAAAAACATTTGACTTTGGTTCATATGTCTTTGATCAAACCATAAAACATGCGACTACCTTTGTTGTCAAAATACCAATTGCTTTTCCTTCCTTGATTTTTGGGATTATTTTGGGTCAGCACCCTGGTATTCTAACTAACTCTGATGCAGCATGTATTAGGGAAACACCCTTGACTATATATCCTAAGTTGTTAGAAGGGACACATGTCTCAAACATTGTCATAAATCTGACAAAGGAGCTTCCGTGTCAACCTCAAGAACAGGGTTCTTGACTGAGTTAAAGAAAACTTGAAAAGACTTAGATGAAACAATAAGAGCTTGCACTGAAAGAAATATCAAAATTGAAAGTCTTACTAAAGCTTTGTTAAAGGAAGGGTCTGGAGGAAATTTGATTGATGCTAAGGATGAATAAAATTATAGTGAAGGGAATTTTGCTACTACTGATGATCAGTGTTGTACCCCAAAATTTGCCCTCCCATTTCTCAATGCTTTCTCATCACTAAGCCCTTGAAGCTCAAGATCCAGTTAGGGTTTCATCTGCTCAAGATTTCTCCTTGCACTGTTGACCCAAATTAGAGTTTTTGTTTGCACAAAGATGTTTTGACCAAAATTGCCTAAGATGACTTTCATGCTTCATATTTGATTCCCAAGTTTATCCACATCAAGTTTCAAGCCTTGATTCCAAGTTTTGCCCAGTCAATTGGACAGTTGACCTAGAAATCAGCTGTATTGAGGAAAAAGTCAACTGTGGCCAATTGACAGTCAAATCTCATGAAAATTGACCCACATCAACATTATGAACTCATATGGACCATTTGATCAAGTTTGGATCACAACTCCACAAGAAATTTGATCAGATCACCAAAAGGGCAAAATGGTCATTTTTAGGGTTTTGACTGCACAAAGGCAATTTTTGACTGTTTGACCTAGCCTATGGCAAACCAAGCTCACATATGGACTCAAGGACCCCATGGAATTGTCTTGACATGCTCAACAAGTTCAAAAGATCCCAAATGCACAAGATTGACAGTTGAATTTCCCAGTCAATTGATCAATTTTGACTGTATACTGAAAAGTCAAACTTTGACTTTTTGGTCAAAATCAAGAGTCAAGATTCATTTTTCATCAAAACATGCCAAATCATGAAACTTGTTCATCAAGAAATCAAAAATTGCAAATTAGGGTTTGAAATGAGAATTTTTCATAACTTAGAATTTTTCTAAGTTATGAAAAACCCTAATTTTTTCCCAACTTTGCCCCACTTTCTCACCAAGATTCATTTGGATTCAAGCAAAACTCAAAACATGAAATTTGTATCCTATTGCATAATCTACAACTTTGATTCACAAAGTTTTCCCAAAAGAGGCTTGTATCTCAACTTATAATTTTTGGAATAAGGGTACTAAACCATTCTTAACTTAGTGAAAATTTGACCTATTTTAGGCAAGGTTTTTACCTAACTTCAAGACCATTTTCCACATACTTCCCCCTGGAATTTCAATTTGTATTTCAAAGATGGATTGTAGTACACATTCCAAGCTTTCCAAAATGTCCAAGAACTCATCAAACAACCTCATGGTTAGAGAGAATCGAGTTTTGCAATATGGCAAAAACTCACTTTTGAATTGGCCAATTTCCATGTTCATAACTTGTGCAATTTTTCAAATCAACATGCTTCCCTTAATTACAGGCCCCTAAACCATCCAACACTCATAAATTTAATGCAAACTCTTTGTGCCAAGACCATGTTCTATGTGTTCAAGCATTGCATGATGGATTAATCCCAAAATAGATAAAGCACTTTAACCATTTTTGCAAAAGTAAGCTTTATGTCAAAATGAAAATCCAAGAAGTACAGATCAAATCCCCTTGGCACAAGTTTAGGGACTAATCACACTGATCAATGCCAAGGTTTGCAGCATGTTATGGGGGCCTCTACCTGTCTAAACACCAACTTGGCTTTTGGTTGCTTAAAGTGTAAGAAATAGAGCATATCACAACACAACTTTGATCTCAGCAATAGAACCCTTAAGCAAATACTTTGTACACATTCAAGACATCCTAACTGAGCTAGCACACGACTCCAACACCTCCATTGCCCTCTAGAACACAGAACCACCCTCAAACTGCCCAAATAGAGCACCTGCTGCAGTTTGAGTGCCAACTCTCATCCCTTCCATGTACTCTTGCTAAAACCACATCAAACACATCCTACAACATCCCTTGAAGTTAACCCAAACATCAAACACGACCTGTAACTCCTCTAATCAGTTCCACCATTTTCACTTTCTTGTTTTGCAGTTGAAGTTCCCTAGCTCGACTCAAAGTGTTTCAAAGCAAAGTAAAACTTGGAATAGCATCCCTGGACATCAAGGAAGCTGTACCAATCATCCCCTTGCTCTGAAAGTACCTCCATCATCAGATACAACTTCAACTGAACAGGTATCTTCTTGAACTTCTAACTCTTAATGTAGGCATTGTTAGCTCTAGGTTTGTGAATAAAAAGTGTTCTACTCATGCCCCTGAATCTGTACATACTTTTACTTTGCATTTATTTTGCCTGAGCTATGAGAATTTAAGGTCTGAATATGGAAGAAAAGTTAGGTTAATATTTGGGAATGATAAAATTCTCTCTCATTTCTGAGAGTTAGGAGGAGTTCTTTACATATTCAGAATCGTGATTCAATGCTTAACATGTTTGGTGTTGTAAGTTTTTGCTAAAACTCAAAGAATCAGGACCTTGCAATGGAAGAAAGAGGCGCGTGTTTTTTGTTCAAACAGAAGTCTGGAGGTTGAAGAAGGTCTTCATGGGCTGGGCCTTCTGTGCAATTTCTTTCCACACCACATTTTCACTTTGACACCCCCTGAGCCCATTTTGTTTGTTTTAATGATTTTTTTTACTTTTCTTTTTTATTCTGACTTGTTTATTTTTGCTAATAATATTAAAAACATAAAAATTATTTTTTACATCATTTTTACATTTTTTAGGCATTTATTTGTTTAAGATAGTTATTTGCACATAAATAATTATATAAACTTACTTTTTACTTAAAATACTAGAAAATAATGTAAGCACATTTTATTTTCATTTTTATTTTGTTTTATCTTCTTAAAATATTTTGTATAAAATATACTTTTTTATAAATATTAAATATTATTATTTATATATATATAATACATATTTAGAAATTAATACTATATATATATATATATATATATATATATATATATATATATATATATATATATATATATATATATATATATATATATATATATATATATATATATATATATATATATATATATATATATATATATATATATATATATATATATATATATATATATATATATATATATATATATATATATATATATATATATATATATATATATATATATATATATATATATATATATATATATATATATATATATATATATATATATATATATATATATATATTAGAATATTTAGTAAAATAATACAAAAATATATACATTTTATTTTTTATTAACATTTAATAGTAAAAATATCATTTTGACAAATATACTTCATTTTTATTTTTATTTCATATATAATTGATAAATATTAGTATATATTAAATAATTAATACTTTTATCTAAGAAAATTAGGGTTTTGCCCTAAACATAAAAAAAAAGCTCCAAAAATATTACTTTTTTTATTTTGTTTATTTGACATAAAAAATACCTTTTTTCATACATATAAAAAACCCTTTTTTGCATCTTGCATATTTATTTTATTTCTATTTAATTTGTGCAAATTAATTATCTTGTAAATAAATCCCAAATTGATGTAATAGTCTAGGTTTAAATTCCTTGTCTAAATATCCCCCCATTTGAACATTTGTACCCCCCTTCCCATATTGTGTTGTAATAGTTTAGAACTTTACTTTTCGCACTTTAACGCTTTCTAAATATACCATGCTAGAATTAGGGTTTGTATGCAAATAAAAAGAACAAAATAGTTTGACCTAATTTCAAGATAATCAAGCATGAAAATGGACAACACATATCACACTTGCACCCCTAGGGTATTCCACTTGTTGCCTTCAATAAATGGGCCATATTGCATGTTAGGTCTCTTTGGGCAAAACAAACCCAATTCAAATGATCATAGTCCCTCGATGACGCTTTCGAAAAGTTGCCTAAAATGATCAAGTCCCTTTCAAGGAAAAATTGCCCAAAGATACTTAACACCATTGCAATTATGGTCTAAACAATGACCCACGCCCGTCCCTTTCACATCCTAACACAAGATTGTCCACCAAATGCAATGGTGGAACAAAATTGTTAAAAGGGTTTAAACATAACAAAAATCTTTGAGAACTTTAGGGTAGATAGCTCTTAAGTACTTATCAACTTGCAAATCAAAAACACTTGCCTATTTTTCAAATCACACTTTCAAAACAAACTTTCAAAAACCTTGAAACATCTTTTAAAAAGACAAACACCTTTTGTAAAACATTCAAGTAAAGAATTGTTACAAGGGTAGCCTAAACAAGGCATCTTTTTTCAAAACCTTTTCAAAGCCACACACAAAGCACCATTTCAAACAATTGAAAACCAAGGAAAGTTGATCTAAGCAAGTACCTAAGAGCCCATGGATAACCATGGATAGAAAGGGTGCTAATACCTTCCCTTTCTATAATCTACTCCCCGAACCCAAGAAAATATCTCAAAGGTTTTTTGCTGTGCTTTTTAAACCTTTCCTTAGGATAAAATAAAAAGTCGGTGGCGACTCTTACTCAACCGAAACATTTGCGAAAACAAACGCAAAACCCTAGTCAGTTATCCCACCGTACCACAATCAGGATCTTGAGAAACAGTAATTTTGTCTGGTGGAATTTATTTACTTTTGGTTTTTGTACTTGTGTGGGCTACATGTGCCCTGAATATTTTTGTGTGCACTACATGTGCTTATGGGTTGTAATGATGACTAACTTTTTTTGATACTTTGTGACCTTTATGAATGAAGGTTTTTTTAAGCTATGTTTGTAAAAATATCTTTATTTCTGTTATTTCTGCCTATTTGATGCATGTCTTGTTTACTGGCTGGGTAATATTTGAGGGGGAGCATGATTATTTTTTCTGTTGTCAAAATTATGGCTAAAAAGGGGGAGAAATATTTGTTTGGTTATTCCCTTGAGGGGGATTTTTGATTCAATGTGATAGGGGGAGCATGGTGTTGTTTGTGTTGAGAGGCTATTTTTCTCAGTTGGTGTGTTGGAGTGATGTTGTTTTCTTTGTGATGTCATATAGAATATCATGATATCTGGTTTCTGTTGGTATTATAGAATGTGAGAGTTTTTAATTCTCTATGTGTGTGAGGTTGGGTTTCTCTGTAAGGGTTTGCTGCGTGTAACTCTCATTGTTTTTACTTGCTGGTTTTCAAGTATGCATGGTGTTCATGTATCTTGTATTTTATGATTTTTTTTCTGCTGTTTTTTTTATGTATCTCCAGTTGTATCTTTCAAAGGTTGTTTTAGCCAAAATTTGCCAAAGAGGAAGATTGTTAGATCCATGGTTTTATAATTGGCAGCAATTTTTCTAAAACATGGTTCACCATGTTGTGGCAGATGTCTTGACATATTGATCATACATCACTAAAGACAGATGTTCTGACAGATGTCGTAACATGTTATACTAGAACATTAGTATAGTCAGGTTTTTAAATCTTGGAATATTTGTTTTTAAAATATGAGATTCTGAATGATTTTAGTTCTCATATGATCATAGTGAAGCAATGATATTTTAGGAACATTGCTGATTTGAATTGGTTTCATAAAAAGGATCTTGGAGACTTTTTATGAAACCTTTTTTTTAGGTCCTATTTTTGTGGAGGAGATTTTGTAAAAGATTTGCAGCTAGAAGATTGGATTTGTGTGAAGAGTCCAAGAACATACTGCAAGAGTCTTTTTATAAGAACTTTCTATACCTAAAAACACTTGGAGAAGCAGTGTGCATGAGATAAGGGTTTAGGGTTTTTAGTTTGTTCTTTGTTCATTGTGATCCACTCTATTATCTTATGATATTAGAGTTGGACTGAGTTTATGTTGTTCATTGTCAATCACTCATGAGCTTTTAAGCATGATTAGATTGTGTGTCAAGTTGTCTATTGTTCATCAGTCAAAAGATTTTAAGCAGAACTGATTTTGTCTTTGAAGAGTGTCTTCTACTTTTGGTCTATCATTGTTGTTGAATATCATAGGGTGAAATTGTGGGAAGTGAGAGGGGTTCTCATATATAGGAGTATCTTAGGTAGAAGTTGCATTGGTAGTGATTAGGAGAGATGTTGTAAACAAGGGTTGTATAGGCTTCTAACTAATACTATTATAGTGGATTTCCTTCCTGGCTTGGATACCCCCAGAGTAGGTGACGTTGCACCAAACTGGGTTAACTATTTACTTGTGTTATTTATTTCCAACAATCTATTTTATCTGCATAAGTGCTTTTATTGTTGTTACTGATTTGATCCCAGTGGCGTAACATCTGGTTCGACATTTGGTATATGTGTGCCATAATTACAAACACAAACAATGTTGTTAAGAGTCTCACATCAAACAATATATAGCTTAAATGTGTTTTTATGAGTGGAAACAATTATCACCTTACAAGTCAATTTTCTATGAATGAGTTAGGTACACACAATTTTAAAATGGCATTAGAGCCTCGATCAAGATTCGTTAGGCCACCTACTATCAAGTCTCCGTTATTGGACCATCCAACATTTATATCCACATGCATCAAGTCCAATAGTGTTGACCGAGAAGGGGTGTTAAAAGTCCCACATTGGACATTATATTTCATGAGTACGTGTTTATGAGTAGGGAAATCCTCCTTTTACACGACAGTTTTGTAGGGATGAGTTAGGATCAACCAATAATTCTAATAAATTTTATAAAAGTACATTACATGATAGGTCTTTGCGAGTTTTTGTTTAGAAATTAGGCTACTGGACAACTTGTGAATATGAAGAACATTTTCTAGGATTAAAAATGAGGTTATTTAGACATATCTTTGACCTTCTATGATTATAAAAGAACTACCTGCTGTAGATATTTTCTTATTGCTAGGACAAGGAGAATAAGTGAAAAAACGCATGTGTAAGAGTGACATGTGGTTAGTGGTTCCATAATACAGTAAGAATCTAATATTGGCTATAGAGTTTATATGAAACATTAAATCTAAAAGAAAATTACAACTTACCAAAAGGAAATGAAAATAGAAGTGTACCTGAATATGTTAGAGAATGATCCATATTGGTTTCTCCTATTAACTAAGGAATGACCACAATCTTTCTACTGCATCTTGGTTGAGTTAAACTAATCCTTCTTTTGATATATTGACTGATGTTGTACCCCAAAATTTGCCCTCCCATATTCTTCAGAAATTGCCAAGTCAAGCTTCAAAATCTCCCCAAGGGTTGCACAGTTCAAGGGCCTCCTAAACAGTCAAAATTAGGGTTTTGGTTCTGATCAAGAAAATGAAGTTTACAAGGGTCCAATCAAGTCCCACATGCCTATAAATATGGTCAAGCATCCTCATACCAAGTTTCAAGACTTACAGCACAAAATTGCACAGTCAAAACCCTAATTGCACTACAGTCAACTGTAGGGGCAAAATGGTCATTTGACAGTCAAAAGTTCAAATTTTTGGTCAACATCTCATTTTGAAGCCACAAACATCATTTGATCAATGCTTGATCATGATTCTCAAAGCTTGGCTCAAAAATCATCAAGATGCAAAAGTTTCCTTATTTAGACAGTTGAAAAAGTCAACTGTAAATTGACCAGGGCATAACTTCCACATGGATTATCAGAAAAATTCCATCCAAAGCTCATTTTGAAGAGAAAGACATTTCCAACAACTCCTCTTCATACTTCAAGTCCAAGAAATGCTCTCACAAAAAGTTATCAATTTCAACATTATAGATCATTTTCAAAAGTCAACAAAAAGGGACTTTAAGTCAAAGGCCATAACATGAGATTGGTAAATCAAAATGACATGGGACCAAAGGCATTGGTTAGAGGACTCAAAGACCTTTCCAAAATGTCCAAGAACATGAGCAAAGATTAAAAATTGAGCAAGTTATGCCTTGTAGAAGTTGGGAAATTTTTGGATATTTTGAAAAGTCAACATTGATTCAAATGACCTAAAATTGCTAATGGGCCTCTTTTTCTTCCACAATTCATTATCCAAGGCATGTGCACGACCACTTGGCCCAAAGGGAAGTTTTTCTTCATTTTTATTTATTTATTTGGATTTTTATTATTAATAATTCATTTAAATTAATTAAAATACATGAAAAATACTAAACCTAAGTTTTTCAATCTTTTTATGCATGATATATACACAATAATTCGTGCATGATCAGATATAGAAGGAATTGAAGTTAATTGGCCATAATTTGTACCAAATAGGCATGAAAAATATTTGAAAAGATCTTGGAAAATCAAATCTTGCAAATCATGAATGCAAAGGTTTTGGGTGATTTCTTTTAACCCTAATCATTCACAGGTACATATAGATGCTAAACCTAATCCTAAGGATCTCTAAGCTGCGCCATATACCAAGAAACCAACTTGAATTTTTGGCTTGAAAATTCAAAACTGAAAACCATATTCCAGTGCTTTTCAAGGTGAAACAACGATTCTATCACATTCCTGGGACATCAAAGAACCTTCCTGGATCAAAAGCACCAATTCTAACGCCTTGAATCATTGTACAGAAGTCAAACTTTTTCACTTTTTTCTCATAATCGTGTTTTACAATTTAGGCATATTCATTGCATTTTATTTGTGGATTTGTGCTAATTAAACCCTTCTGAAGCTAACCATATAAGTTAATTGTGTTTTTGAGCGCTGTACACGATTCCACCATTGTCATCTTTTAGGTTTTTCCAAGCTGTGAATTGGGGTTTTTCATTTAAGGAAAAATTAGCACTCAAGACCTGGACCATTGAATCAAGCATGCTTGGACAAAGAGAAACCAACCCTCGCGCTCAATTTATGAGCCTCCCTGAGCTAATCGCTATTTTCCCAAATGGCCTATTTTGAAACGGTGTAAAACCGTTGCCAATGTTTTGTGTTTCAGAAAAAAAATAAAGCAACGAAGAAGACGACCCTGTGGCGATCAGTGATTGGCCTATTTGAATTTTACGCGCTAAATCACCACTAACATTTGTTTTATTGTATATTGTTTGTTATTCACGTAAGGTACAAAGAAGCAAGGCAGCTCCACTGGCAGGCATAAGCGTTGGTAATGTTCAGGACCTGGGTTCGAGCCCCAGGTCCCCACCCCCTTTCATGTTATTTTTCACATAATACTCTTGTGCAGTTTCAACGCTAAGGTGTATCATACACCCTCAAAATCAAGCCGTCCACGCGTACCATGGCATTCAATCAAGGGCCAGGATCTGGGGAACATGGTGAACCATAGTCAACGCCTGGGCACGCTAGTGGAAAAGTCAATCAGGCCAGAACGTATTGGGCCTAAAATTACTGGACTTCACCTCATGTGGGGACAGCACCCCCCTCTAGTTTGTTTTCTTTTACTCTTTTATATTTTTTCCTTTTCTTTATTTTAATTAATTTCTTAATTCTTTATAATTATTATTTTCATAATATATAAAAAACACAAAAACAATAAAAATTCAGAAAAGAGACAAAAATTAATATTTTTATTTAATGTTATATTTTTTGTAAATAAAGCCTTATTAATTAATTAGTTGTAATTTAGGAGTAAAATCTTAATATTTTCTTAATTAATTTAAAATTGGTAGAACTAGGTTTTAATTAATTTTTTATCCCTTTTTCTTTTCTTTCATAATAATTAAATATTTACTATTATTTATTTTTGTAATTAAATTGCTTGTAAAATAATTAGGTTTAATTTTAGGTTAAAGTTTAATACTTTCTTAACAAATAAAAAATTTAGAATTAGGGTTAGTTTCTCAATTCCATTTAATTCTTTTTTCCATTAAAATCTTAAAATACCAAAAACAAATTTCTTTTCATTTTAGTTTTATTAATTTAATAATTGTTTAATTTAATTTAATTAAAAAGGGTCCAACGCCCTCGTTTCAATTTAAAATCTCAATGCGCGTATTTATTTCTTTTTTCTTTTAATATGTATGTATCTCTCCCAAAGCCGTGTAATCTCATAATTTCTCGCACTTTACTTTTCATTATTCCTTTATTTTTCTGTCAAATCGGGTTCTGGAAATTTTGGCGATGTGGACCCGCGCCTTTTGTAATAGTTTAGAATTTTATCTTTCTCGCAATTTTTAACTGTTAACAAATGCATGCAAGAATGAATGATAAAATAAAAACAAACGCATAGATCACTTTGACAAAAGACAAAAATAAATGAAAACGACACACAAATCACACACCACCCCTAGGGTACGCCTCACTGTTGCCTTGCCTCGAAAGGTGATCGTCGAGTAGAGGATGTCTTAGTAAGTCCTCATGATCCGGGAACCTGGCATGAGGATAGCTTCTAAGGTGTCTTCCCATGGCTCCGGTGATCACCATGTCCCGAACCTCGAATTGACCCGAACACCTCCAACGGTGGTGCTACCTACCTCTCAATGGTGGGATGGCACTACTTTAAGGACATTTACACAGACGAATTCCTTAGGGTAGGTAGACGACTCTAGATACTTGCTCTAAATTTCAAGCAAATTCAAAAATACTTTTCACACCGACACATTTTCAAAAAGCTTTCGAAAGCAATTTTTCAAACACTCTTGAGGACCGATACAAGAGTCGAACTGGAATTTTCAAAGAAACTTTTTTAAAACCCACAGTTGAAAAGCAAACAAACCATTTTTGAAAACACAAATGAGCAAGTATCTAAGAGCCCATGGATAACCATGGATAGAAAGGGTGCTAACACCTTCCCTTTCTATAACCTACCTCCCGAACCGAGAGCAATCTCTTTAAGGAATTTTTCTGTGCTTTTGTCCTGTCCTTGTTGGAGAAAATAAAAGACGGTGGCGACTCTTGCTTCCGCGACATTTCGCGAACCAGCGTTAAACAGTCAGTTCCAGATCCACCGATCACAGAACTGGCGACTCTGCTGGGGATAATTGTTGAGTGAGGTGTACCTTAGGATAGTTCATAACTGTGTTTTCAATTGTTGTGCTTTGTTTGCTTTATTATTGTGGGTTGCATCGGAGTTACATAGATCCTAACCCGGATCTGGGGATACCCTGTTAGGTAGCATAAGCTGTGAGGGACCTGTCCGGCGTAGACCGACATGGGTGAAGCAGTGGCTACGTTGGTGTGGCGCCTTGGTCTGTACCGATATCCCTCGTGTTAAAACGGGGAGAATATGGGTCTTCCAAGGAGTCATTAAGCACCAACAACCTTAGAACCTTAACTGACACAACTTGGCCATTAGAACAGTAGCAGTATGCTACGCCTATTGAGGCTAAACTCTCGTGATGGTTCTGGCCGCAAGAAAAGATTGCGATGCTGGAGTTATGACCGATTGAGGGTAGTCAATGATATTGGGATCCTCTAAGAACCCGGTTACTTTGATAGGACAGGTATGAACCAACAAACTGAAAGAGGGTAATACCTAGACCTCATGCTGGCCTAAACTCTAAGGGCTTCTCTTGTGTGACTTGTGTGCCTTCGTACTTGATTACTTGCATGCTTGTTATCTAACACATACTACCTGCAGGTTCTGTTTATAGTCCTTAACTGGGACTCATAACGGGGTTTACTAGGTCTCTTGCAGGTTTTGTTTATAGTCCTTAATTGGGACTCATAACAAAGTATACTGAATTTCTTGCAGGGTTTGTTTATAGTCCTTAGTTGGGACTCATAACAGGGTTTACTTACATTACCCCATGCATACCATTACATCATACCATTGCATACATCCTAACCCATTTCAAGGATCTCAAGGGCTTGTGATGCAGGCCATGGTGAATCAGCTATCCCAACAAGGGGCAAAGAGGATTTATTTTCCTCTAGACAAAGTTGTCAGGGGCTATGACCCACTTGATATGGTGAGCTCTGACTCTTGAAGAAGGTTCCCTTAACCAAGGTTGTTTGGAAATCAAAACCAGACATGATGACTAAAGTCAGGGGCTATGACCCACTGGATATGGTGAGCCTTTGACCCTTTGAAGAAGGACTCTCAATAATATGCAGTTCCTTCAATCAAGCTACCGGACCCCAAATTCTAACAAATTTTCTTGTTTATCCCGCGAGGTCCTTGAAAACATTACATACATATCATGCATACCATTGCATTACAGGTACCCTCTTGACAGGTCACTTACCGTTCTCGCTGTTTATTTCAGCAATGGCTTCCCAACAAGATAACCAGGACCTTCTTGCTCAAGAGACTCAGTTCAAGGAGATCTTCCTAAGCCTATCCAAGGGGCAGGAAGAGTTGAGGACACTCCTCATGGGGAATCTGATCAGAAAGAGTCCTGAAGATGACAAGGACGAACAGCTGAAACGTCTACAAGCTGAGGTAGACACATTGAAAACCCAGATGCTGGGGCAAAGGGCCCTCATTCAAGGTTTAGCTCATGAGCAAGGAGAGCTGAGAGCCATGATCGGCCAACTTCCTCAAGGCATGAAGCAACCAGCCCAAATCAGGGGCCAGGTTGTAGAACAGCTTCCAAAAAGGCAAAGGTCAGGTCCAATGAATAGACCTCTCCGAGTTGCTACTACTTCTCAGGTCCAACAACGACCTCGCCAAGAACAGCGGGTTGATCAGAACAGGTCGGACGAGCCTAAGAGACAATTCACCTACATCAACATGTCATGATCACGAGCTTTGAAGCACATGTTAAGGATGAACCTGATTATGGTGATCAATCCTCCTGCAAATCCAAAGACTTCCTCTCCAAATTACAACCCAGAAGCAAGGTGCGCTTACCATTCTGGTAGCCCGGGGCACGATACTGAGGATTGTTGGGCACTGAAGTACAAAATTCAGAATATGATCGATGTTAAAGAGATCGAGTTCGATCCCGCCGAGACTCCCAACGTGATCACTGCTCCCTTGCCAAAACATGGCTAGGATTGAGAAATTTTTGTTCATTCGAATGTTCAAGTTGCAATTTTCTTTTGTTTAAACATTCATGTTAAACATTGTTATTTCATTAATGCATCGCATATGTCTGTTCTGAAACAATATATTCGTATTCACTAAATGCAAATTATTTTCATATTTTTTCTGATGATCAACTCTTAATTAATAATTCTAAGCCTCTTGAGGGAGGATGACGAAAACGATACCATAATCTACAGTATGCTTTTGAACGGATCCTGCTGATGAGGTACAGGCATTGTTTCAATCCCTAAACACTGGAGTTATAAGGATGATAATCCCTCGTCAACCCCTATGAGCCAAAGAAGTAGGAGTTTTTCTTTTCGAAATTTAAAACCCTTAATCATAACCTGGGGCAGGGTAGTCTCTCAGTTGATCCAAGTGCATGACAAATGGCACCAAAGAAGTCCTTACAAAACGAAGAAAGACAGTGATGGTTCTGAATAATCAATAAAGAAAGGCAGTCATTTTCTCAAAATAAAAAAAAGAAAGAAGCCCAATAAGTCAAAATACCCATGAAGGAGACTTACAAAGCTGGGGCATCCCGCTGACTGTAATTCCAAAAAAGGAAACAGTTCAGGCAAAAAATAGGGATAACAAAGAAAAAAAAAAGAAAGAGGTCTTACGAACCCTCGACAAAAAATGACTGCCTATTCAAAATAAGTTATCAATATCCGAATCATCACCGGAAAATCCGAGCAAAGACTCAAACAAGGTCTAACGTAGGATCAACTGAGTTTAGGTTTGGAGAACATCACGAAGAGCGGGTGGGTACAAATAATTTGAGCCTTTATCCTTTGTTTCTTGAACCATGAACCAGGCCACGTTATAACCCTTAAAAGTCCTAGCTGAAGCATGGGTTAGTTCGAAAGCATACTATTACAAAAGGTATCCTGACTCCTGAAGGCCTACGGTAAATACGGAGTTGACATCACGTTTTACAAACATTCATTTGTTTTATGAAAAAGAATGCATTTTCAAAATCGTCAAGACAGACATAAGCTTTGCATTATTGACATAACTTTTTGTTTGCATATGACTTTTGTTTGAACAGCAGGGAAATTCGCACGATGAATACCTAGTGAACAGAAGTACTTCCAATCAAGGGGCAGACATGACCATGGTCCATTATCTGGGGCAGTCCAGTCAAGATTCGGAGAATCTTACAAAGGCCAAATAGCCTGGGGCAAATCTCCGCCTGAGTCACTTGGGGCACCCCAGCAACGAATCTTGCCTGATCAAACATCTTCTGGTGGCATGGCAAAACACTTCTAACAAGGGCAACTCCCTAAATTCTGAAAGCGTGGACATAGTCGAAAAAATACTACGCAAAATCAAAAGACCCGCTAGGTTGACACACCTAGGCAAAAATAAGGGCTTCCCGGCGAACCAAAAGGGTTCGGGCAAAATGAAGGGATGAAATGAAAAAATCTGTACACCCGGCAAGTCGAAAACCTGAAAAGGCGGCTTGGGCAAAAATGGGTATCCCGGTGGACTGAAAACCCGAAAGGGAGGTCCAGGAAAAAGTTAGGGATTAAAGCGTACGACTAGGTCCTGTCATCTTACCAGAAGGAAGATTTGCCAGTCAGCAGTTATCAAGACCTCAACAGGTACCTATTCTCCATTAGAAACAGGGGCAATAAAAGAGTTGTCTAAACAATCTAATTGTTCTATCCACTAAGGTATCAAGGTAGGTTCAGTTGGAAAACATAACCAGGTATCTCAATCCCCCAGAGAGTGAGCCAGCAAGTCAGTGCACTCTCCCCAAGCGAAGCTATAGTATCAAACTTAAGGAAGTTGGGTGTCCTCCAGCAGATCTCAACATTCCCCAGCACATCATTCTTAAACAAGCATCCCCGACAGTCTCGGCCTAAAGATTGTTCCCCGGCGATATATCCAACATTCAAAGGAATCACTTCCCCCGCAGTTCAAAACTCCCCAAGAGAGTCCAATCCAGTTCCCCAGGGAAGTTGGAATTCATCTCCCCAAGCAGTAAGCTTATCCCCAGTAGAGTCGGGAAGCTTATCCTCGCAGAGCACGCACGCGTCCCCCGGCTTTATTCAAAGAGTTATTTCCTTACCAGGATATAACTGGGTTATCCTCAGCCAGAAGCCACGGAAAGGTCGTCGTCAACGCAGTCTTCTTATCCCCAGCGAAGTCTATCAACACTTCCAATACAACAAGGGTATCCCCAGCAAGTTATTATCAACACTCAGCAAAGTATCTCTCTTCCCACAGAGTATTGCTCCCCAGCAAGATCACTAGAGTACTTTCCTCCCTGCAGAGTAATCATTCGCCAAGTTTATTCCCCAATAGAGTCATCTTCTCCTACCGGTATTCTTGCAACTATCATCCCCAGCGGAAGCAAAATCTATTCTCCAACATCAGCCCAGGAGTGACTTCCCGGCACCCGTCAAGGATTTACTTCCCTAGACGAAAACATACATTCCTAAACATCACATACATCATTATAGCATGCATAAACGCATCATATCTTACAAATCTCATTTATGTTGAGAACATCATTGCTTGGTCCATATCATGCATTGCATATGACTGACCTTTACCTTTCAGGAAAGATTCAGTTAAATTCTCAATCATATTTCAAGACTCTAAGACCTTATCTGGTTCAGTTAAATCGACTCCAAAGATTTCTCTGGTTATTATCCAGTCAAAGGCCTTCTCTGGTTCGGTCAGATCGACTCCAAAGATCTCCCTGTTTCTTATCCAGTTGAAGACATTCAAGACCTAGACCGGTTCAGGTAATCGACTCCAAAGATTTCTTATCCAGTCCAAGGCCTTCTCTAGTCCAACTAAATCGACCCCAAACAGATTTTTCTGATGAAGACTCGGTAGAAGTTATCTAAGGTTTTCTCAATGATTGCTATTGAGATTGTAATCGCCTATGGTTCTCTCCCCGATCCTGCGGAGACGATAATTCCATCCAAGGTTTTCTCAATGATTGCTATTGAGTTGTAATCGCCTATGGTTCTCTCCCCGATCCTGCGGAGACGATAATTCCATCCAAGGTTTTCTCAATGATTGCTATTGAGATTGTAATCGCCTATGGTTCTCTCCCTGATCCTGCGGAGACGATAATTCCATCCAAGGTTTTCTCAATGATTGCTATTGAGTTGTAATCGCCTATGGTTCTCTCCCCGATCCCGCGGAGACGATAATTCCATCCAAGGTTTTCTCAATGATTGCTATTGAGTTGTAATCGCCTATGGTTCTCTCCCCGATCCTGCGGAGACGATAATTCCATCCAAGGTTTTCTCAATGATTGCTATTGAGATTGTAATCGCCTATGGTTCTCTCCCCAATGCTGCGGAGATGATAATTCCACCCAAGGTTTTCTCAATGATTGCTATTGAGTTATAATCGCCTATGGTTCTCTCCCCGATCCTGCGGAGACGATAATTCCATCCAAGGTTTTCTCAATGATTGTTATTGAGTTGTAATCGCCTATGGTTCTCTCCCCGATCCTGCGGAGACGATAATTCCATCCAAGGTTTTCTCAATGATTGCTATTGAGATTGTAATCGCCTATGGTTCTCTCCCCAATGCTGCGGAGATGATAATTCCACCCAAGGTTTTCTCAATGATTGCTATTGAGATTATAATCGCCTATGGTTCTTTCCCCGATACTGCGGAGATGGTAATTCCCACCAAGATTCTCTCAATGTTTTCTGTTGAGGTTGTAGTCACCCAAGGTTCTCTCACCATTCCTGTTGAGGTAGTAACCATCCCTGGTTCATTCATCACCATTTGAAGCTCCAGATTTAGCTCTTGTAACCAGTCAAGACATATATATACAAAGCATCTAAAGACTAGATCCTGCAACACGTCAGGTACTCATTTTTTCTCTTGCAGGTACGCAAGTTCTCGCTAAGGAATCTCTTATGCGATTGACATCCAGATGGCATCTATAAGCCCATTCCACCATCACACTGCTACTATGTGAGCGCAAATTTCTGGGCACTCTAGTGTTCAATCATCTTCCACCTTCGGATTACGAAAGGCACGTCAGCCAATCTGCATCCTCAGGTCTAAGAAGATTGAACAGAGGCAACTGTTGTACCCCAAAATTTGCCCTCCCATATTCTTCAGAAATTGCCAAGTCAAGCTTCAAAATCTCCCCAAGGGTTGCACAGTTCAAGGGCCTCCTAAACAGTCAAAATTAGGGTTTTGGTTCTGATCAAGAAAATGAAGTTTCCAAGGGTCCAATCAAGTCCCACATGCCTATAAATATGGTCAAGCATCCTCATACCAAGTTTCAAGACTTACAGCACAAAATTGCACAGTCAAAACCCTAATTGCACTACAGTCAACTATAGGGGCAAAATGGTCATTTGACAGTCAAAAGTTCAAATTTTTGGTCAACATCTCATTTTGAAGCCACAAACATCATTTGATCAATGCTTGATCATTATTCTCAAAGCTTGGCTCAAAAATCATCAAGATGCAAAAGTTTCCTTATTTGGACAATTGAAAAAGTCAACTGTAAATTGACCAGGGCATAACTTCCACATGGATTATCAGAAAAATTCCATCCAAAGCTCATTTTGAAGAGAAAGACATTTCCAACAACTCCTCTTCATACTTCAAGTCCAAGAAATGCTCTCACAAAAAGTTATCAATTTCAACATTATAGGTCATTTTCAAAAGTCAACAAAAAGGGACTTTAAGTCAAAGGTCATAACTTGAGATTGGTAAATAAAAATGACATGGGACCAAAGGCATTGGTTAGAGGACTCAAATACCTTTCCAAAATGTCCAAGAACATGAGCAAAGCTTAAAAATTGAGCAAGTTATGCCTTGTAGAAGTTGGGAAATATTTGGATATTTTGAAAAGTCAACATTGATTCAAATGACCTAAAATTGCTAATGGGCCTCTTTTTCTTCCACAATTCATTATCCAAGGCATGTGCACGACCACTTGGCCCAAAGGGAAGTTTTTCTTCATTTTTATTTATTTATTTGGATTTTTATTATTAATAATTCATTTAAATTAATTAAAATACATGAAAAATACTAAACCTAAGTTTTTCAATCTTTTTATGCATGATATATACACAATAATTCGTGCATGATCAGATATAGAAGGAATTGAAGTTAATTGGCCATAATTTGTACCAAATAGGCATGAAAAATATTTGAAAAGATCTTGGAAAATCAAATCTTGCAAATCATGAATGCAAAGGTTTTGGGTGATTTCTTTTAACCCTAATCATTCACAGGTACATATAGATGCTAAACCTAATCCTAAGGATCTCTAAGCTGCGCCATATACCAAGAAACCAACTTGAATTTTTGGCTTGAAAACTCAAAACTGAAAACCATATTCCAGTGCTTTTCAAGGTGAAACAACGATTCTATCACATTCCTGGGACATCAAAGAACCTTCCTGGATCAAAAGCACCAATTCTAACGCCTTGAATCATTGTACAGAAGTCAAACTTTTTCACTTTTTTCTCATAATCGTGTTTTACAATTTAGGCATATTCATTGTATTTTATTTGTGGATTTGTGCTAATTAAACCCTTCTGAAGCTAACCATATAAGTTAATTGTGTTTTTGAGCGCTGTACACGATTCCACCATTGTCATCTTTTAGGTTTTTCCAAGCTGTGAATTGGGGTTTTTCATTTAAGGAAAAATTAGCACTCAAGACCTGGACCATTGAATCAAGCATGCTTGGACGAAGAGAAACCAACCCTCGCGCTCAATTTATGAGCCTCCCTGAGCTAATCGCTATTTTCCCAAATGGCCTATTTTGAAACGGTGTAAAACCGTTGCCAATGTTTTGTGTTTCAGAAAAAAAATAAAGCAACGAAGAAGACGACCCTGTGGCTATCAGTGATTGGCCTATTTGAATTTTACGCGCTAAATCACCACTAACATTTGTTTTATTGTATATTGTTTGTTATTCACGTAAGGTACAAAGAAGCAAGGCAGCTCCACTGGCAGGCATAAGCGTTGGTAATGTTCAGGACCTGGGTTCGAGCCCCAGGTCCCCACCCCCTTTCATGTTATTTTTCACATAATACTCTTGTGCAGTTTCAACGCTAAGGTGTATCATACACCCTCAAAATCAAGCCGTCCACGCGTACCATGGCATTCAATCAAGGGCCAGGATCTGGGGAACATGGTGAACCATAGTCAACGCCTGGGCACGCTAGTGGAAAAGTCAATCAGGACAGAACGTATTGGGCCTAAAATTACTGGACTTCACCTCATGTTTGGGGACAACACCCCCCTCTAGTTTGTTTTCTTTTACTCTTTTATATTTTTTCCTTTTCTTTATTTTAATTAATTTCTTAATTCTTTATAATTATTATTTTCATAATATATAAAAAACACAAAAACAATAAAAAATCAGAAAAGAGACAAAAATTAATATTTTTATTTAATGTTATATTTTTTGTAAATAAAGCCTTATTAATTAATTAATTGTAATTTAGGAGTAAAATCTTAATATTTTCTTAATTAATTTAAAATTGGTAGAACTAGGTTTTAATTAATTTTTTATCCCTTTTTCTTTTCTTTCATAATAATTAAATATTTACTATTATTTATTTTTGTAATTAAATTGCATGTAAAATAATTAGGTTTAATTTTAGGTTAAAGTTTAATACTTTCTTAACAAATAAAAAATTTAGAATTAGGGTTAGTTTCTCAATTCCATTTAATTCTTTTTTCCATTAAAATCTTAAAATACCAAAAACAAATTTCTTTTCATTTTAGTTTTATTAATTTAATAATCATTTAATTTAATTTAATTAAAAAGGGTCCAACGCCCTCGTTTCAATTTAAAATCTCAATGCACGTATTTATTTCTTTTTTCTTTTAATATGTATGTATCTCTCCCAAAGCCGTGTAATCTCATAATTTCTCGCACTTTACTTTTCATTATTCCTTTATTTTTCTGTCAAATCGGGTTCTGAAAATTTTGGCGATGTGGACCCGCGCCTTTTGTAATAGTTTAGAATTTTATCTTTCTCGCAATTTTTAACTGTTAACAAATGCATGCAAGAATGAATGATAAAATAAAAACAAACGCATAGATCACTTTGACAAAAGACAAAAATAAATGAAAACGACACACAAATCACACACCACCCCTAGGGTACGCCTCACTGTTGCCTTGCCTCGAAAGGTGATCGTCGAGTAGAGGATGTCTTAGTAAGTCCTCATGATCCGGGAACCTGGCATGAGGGTAGCTTCTAAGGTGTCTTCCCATTGCTCCGGTGATCACCATGTCCCGAACCTCGAATTGACCCGAACACCTCCAACGGTGGTGCTACCTACCTCTCAATGGTGGGATGGCACTACTTTAAGGACATTTACACAGACGAATTCCTTAGGGTAGGTAGACGACTCTAGATACTTGCTCTAAATTTCAAGCAAATTCAAAAATACTTTTCACACCGACACATTTTCAAAAAGCTTTCGAAAGCAATTTTTCAAACACTCTTGAGGACCGATACAAGAGTCGAACTGGAATTTTCAAAGAAACTTTTTCAAAACCCACAGTTGAAAAGCAAACAAACCATTTTTGAAAACACAAATGAGCAAGTATCTAAGAGCCCATGGATAACCATGGATAGAAAGGGTGCTAACACCTTCCCTTTCTATAACCTACCTCCCGAACCGAGAGCAATCTCTTTAAGGAATTTTTCTGTGCTTTTGTCCTGTCCTTGTTGGAGAAAATAAAAGACGGTGGCGACTCTTGCTTTCGCGACATTTCGCGAACCAGCGTTAAACAGTCAGTTCCAGATCCACCGATCACAACTGATGTCATACAATTATGTCTTACTTAATATAACAAACAAATCCAATAAATAGGCTTGCAAACAATCTATTTTTTATTTGTGAAATAAAAATGGAGTAACAATGTTGAGGATAAATAATACCTTTGTAATGAATAATGTTCATATAACAAAGACAAAAATATTCATCAGGATGTCTTTAATTATTTCTCTAAGAGTTGATGGTTGACCGACCTCAACTTTACATGGTGCCTTTTCAGTCTATCTCCTTCGAAGGTAATTTGACTCTAACTTCCCCCTTACTCCTTGAGTAACTTGATATATTTGTGTCTTAATGTGGCAGGAACAAGATTATTGGTCCTTATGAGTTTAACTTCTCTTTTTTCAAAATATTTTGGAACTTATTAAGAGTAGAGACGAGGTCTATGTTTACCGAGTTTCATCGCTTTGCATCACTCCCTCATATATTTTCCTCTTACTTTGTGACTCTTACCCCTAAGGTTGAAAATCATTCTCTGTTGGGTGATTTTCTCAATATCTCCCTAGTAATGTCTCTTTATAAGTTGGTTACCATTGTTTTATCAAGTAGACATGGGTGGTTATAGATAAGTTTATTTCTCATAGCCAATCAATTTTTTTAAGAGGGGTATTTTTGGTTGATGGAGTTGTTGTTAATGAGGCGGTTGATTTTGCTAAGCGCACTAAGAAGACATGTATCCTCTTTAAAGTTGACTTTCAGAAAGCGTATGATTCAATTAGCTAGAGTTTTCTAGATCATATGCTTATCATATTTGGATTTAATGATAAGTGGATGTCTTATATTATAGCCTGTGTGTTCTTCAGTAATTTGGTTATGTTGGTTAATGGTTCCCCAATTCATGAGATTAAGATTCAATGAGGTCTAAAACAAGGAGACCCCTTATCTCTTTTCCTTTTTCTCCTTTTGGCATAAGACCTTAATGGTTTAATTAGGAGGGAAACCCAGATTTCTCTTCTTTCTGGGTTTACAGTTGGTGCCTAACCTTAAAATGGTAATTGGAAACAAGTGGATGCAACTGGTGAGATCAAGATTCAAGGGTAACTTGAATTTGACCAAAGTTATTGAATATAGTTTTAACATGATAGAGAGAATCAAGTTTGTTGATGGTTACATTGGCATAAATATGATTTCATGTCAAGGTGGAGATTGTTGAAGTGTGTCTTAAAATCTTTGTTGATAAATAGAAATATAACATATTTTGGAGACAGCATAAACTGCAAAAATAGAAAATTCTAAAAAGTTCCTCAAAAGGTGAAAATTGGAAATCGGGTCAGACTCACTAGAGCCGAGTCGGCCAGAACCGCACGACAGTGGACAACCATAATCGGATGATGGCGCGGTGGTCGGAGACGGCGGCGACGATCGATGGTTTTCGGTGGAGGTAGCCATAGCGAAGTGGAGCACAATAGTGATTCCGTACGGCGGTTGGGCGACGGGTCCGTACGAATGGCAGTGGGTCTGTAGGCCGAAATCGGGTCGGTCGTCCGATTTCACGATTTTCGGGAAAAATCAGTAATTTCTTTTGTGTGTTTTGAGCTCTTTCGGTTTAGTACATGAATCCATTTGTGAATGAGTTATGTTTTTTGGGCTTTATTTGTTGAGTATTTTCTATTATAAATATGTAACTCTCATATGCTTGTAGGTGTGACAATCTTAGAGTTTACAACAAAAGGGTAGAGCAAGAGTTTAAGGTATTCTCAAGGGAAACCTTTGGAGTTATCTAAGGGTATTGGGAAACACTTGATACACATTGGGCTTGTGTGTTTACATTATTGAGAGTTGGAGAGGTTGAGAAACACTTGGGTAGAAAATAGGATTGTTCTTGGGTGCCTTCAGGGTTGTTCTTGGAAACTCTGAAGACGAAGACTATTTTCTTATAACTCAACTATAATCTATTGTAACAACTCTGACAATAGTAAATTGAAGAGCTACTCTCTTCTCCAAAATAGATCGTTTGAACGAACTGCATTTTACCCCCAAAAAGTTTTTAAAAAAAAAAAAAGAGGAACCAAAATAGTCTCAAAACAAGTAAAAAAAACTATATTCTGCCTTCAGAAAACTGATTTCTGCATATAGGGAAATCAATTTCCTACGCGAATCGGGGTATAAAGATATAATAAAAATAAGGTGAGAAAAAGACGAAAGATTTATTTAATATTATTCTTTATCTCATATATTGAAATTGAACTTTATCGTTATTCACAACACTAAATATATTTATAAAAAATATTATTCATATTTTGTGCTTTAACTATTCATACCATGAAAGGTTGTAAACTAGTTTTTTTATTTTAATTTTAATATGTGACATGTTTATTTGGAAGGCTAAAGTGACAAATACTTTATATTACTCTGTTTTTTTTTTTTTTTGACTAAAAACGATATTTATTAATTTAAATTGATAAAATATATTGAATAATATAAATTCAAAATTACTATAAACTGAAAATAATAAATTTATGAATAAATTCACAACACCCACGTTAATAGCATTTAACGATAAAGTATTTATAAATATGACAAAATCTATAAATATAATGAGATTGAAATATTTGAAATATCTAAGTCTCCAAACTGTAACGTTGACAACGTCGAAATCATTAGTTAAATATCCACCGAATCAAAACTAAATATTAATATATACCGAACAAATACCGCATCAAAGATATATAATAAATATTATTATTAAAGGAATGTTTTTTACAACTACTTAAACGCTAAAAACTATTTATTTATTTAAGGACAAGGAGAGAACGAACTTTATAAATTATAAAATAGAACAACTTTTTACATAAACAAAGGAATAAATGACTTTAGTTTTCAAATTTATTTATACCATGATGATATTTATTTTCATATTTCTCGTTGCTTCGAAGATTGAAGGTAAGCCATTTTTTATTCTTTATATGCTTCATTCTTTAATTCGTACATAATATTTTATAATAAATTATTTGTTATTTTATTCTTCTTTTTACAGCCCCTTCGCATATGAATTGTTTTAGAGATTCTGATTGTTCAAATCTTTATTGTCGAAAACCATTTAAAGTGATTTGTAAGAATAAACAATGTAGATGTCTTAAAATGTCTCTCCTCATTGATTAAATTCAGGAATATTATGTATAGTTTCATGCTTAAGATTGTGTACGAATAATCTCCTCGAACATTTCATTAATTGTAATGTAATATTTGTTATGCCACCTAACAATTTGAATATTTTTTATTTTTCTAGTTTCATGTAATAAAATGAAATAAGGCAGAAAATAATATCAATTTGGCTGTTTAAATAAAAATAATAATCTAATTAAGTTGTTTTCTTCTATATACATTTTGAAGAAATCTTTCTGTCCAATCTATCTTCCAATTAGAGTACCTTTAGTAATAAAAAATTTGACCTAAATGCATTTTTCATTTTTATTTAGTTGTTTCTAATTTAATTCAAGAGATTATGTAGTTGTTTTTAATTTTTTTATCTCTATATTTTTGTTAGTCGTGAGACACCTTTAGTGAGGAGAGAAATAGAAAATAATAAAAGAAATAAGGATTTATATTATTCAATTGTATAAATAATGACACACACTATGACTATTTATATACAATCATAATTGAACTTGGGCTAACACAACTTGGATTATATTTAAATATTAAATCTAATCAAATCGAATTTAATATTTCAACACACCTCCATAATCCAAATTGTCGAACATCCTCAAAAATAGTCAATCTGAACTATTCCTAATTTCTTTCTCAAATTCAGGAATTTGTCGATCTTCAATCCTTTCGTGAAAATCTCGGTCAATTGTGCTTCACTTGAGCAATGTCTAACTTCAAGTTCACCTTGATTTACTTTTTCCCTCAAGGAGTGAAATCTTGCTTCAATATGTTTACTTCTTCCATGCAGAACTGGATTCTTCGTCAGATTTATGACTGACTTATTGTCGATTTGCAATACTAGAGGTTTCTTCACTTTGACAGTCAATTCTTCAAGTACAGATCTGATCCAAATTGCTTGACATGCAGCATAGGATCCTGCTATATATTCAGCTTCACACGATGACAATGCCACCACAAGTTGCTTCTTCGAACACCATGAGATCGGGGCATCAAATATGTGAAAGAAATATCCAGTTGTGCTTCTTCGATCTTTCTTATCTCCACACCAATCAGCATCTAAAAAACAATTAATTATTGCTTCTTTGCCTTCAGAATCTCGTCGAAATAGTATTCCACAATTTATTGAACCCTTCAAATATCTCAGGATTCTTCTTGCAGCCTTCATATGTGACACTCTTGGTTCACCCGTATATCTGCTTACTAATCCGACTGCGAAACCTATATTGGGTCGACTGTTGCAAACATATCTCAGAGAATAAGACAATTTTCCTAGATCCAACATTTCAAATTCCTTCGTTATCAGCTCTTTGAACTTCGACAAGTTCTCCAAACTATTTCCAGTTACTAGCAAGTCATCAACATACAAGAAGATGATTGTTATATCTTGTGCTACAACCTGAACATAGATACCATACTCTGATTTGCATTTGACAAATCCCAATTCAACTAAGTATGAGTCGATCTTCTTGTTCCATGCCCTAGGTGCCTACTTGAGGCCATAGAGCGCTTTGTGCAATCTATATACTTTACTCGCTTCCTTCTGAATCACAAACCCAGGAGGTTGTGTGACATAAAATTCTTCGTCTAAAAGACCATTAAGAAATGCTGATTTCACATCTAGATGGAATGTCGACCAGCCTTGGTTGCATGCCAATGCTACCACTAGTCGAACAGTCTCTAATCTTGCTACTAGAGAAAATACTTCATAGTAGTCAAGTCCTGCTCTTTGAAGAAAACCTCAAGCTACTAATCTTGCTTTATGTCTTGATATTGACCCATCTGCACTGTGTTTCAACTTGAACACCCATTTTACTTCGATAGCTTTTGTATGTGTTGACAATTCGACTAACTCCCATGTGTTATTTCTTTCGATTTCCTGTAACTCTTCGACCATAGCTAACTTCCACTTGTTATTATTCAAAGCTTCGCTATAGTTGATTGGTTCAGCACCTGCAAGTAAAGCAAAATGAACTAGTTCTCCATCTAGTGTGATTTCATCATCACCCACCACTTTATAATCATGAAGTCTTATTGGAAGAACTTTATTTCTTTGATGTCTTTGGCTTGTTTCAGCCACAGCCTCTTCGACTTCGACTGTGACGAGAGTGTCAGCAACTGCTTCTTCTTCGACTTCGACTGGATTCTCAACAATTCCTTCGACCTCTACTTCATCAATTTCTTCGTCGAAATCAAAATTCATTAATGGCTTGTTGCTAGAATTCCAATCCCAGGCATAATTTTCATTAATCATAATATCTCGACTCAACACAATCTTCTCATTAACTGGATTGAATAGTCTGTATGCACCAGTTTTATGATATCCTACCAGAATCATAGGTTCACTCTTGTCATCAAGTTTCCTTCTCCTTGCATCAGGAACATGCTTGTAACACATAGAGCCAAACACCTTCAAATGAATTATTGATGCTCGTTTGCCACTCCACACTTCTTCAAGAACCTTGTTCTTCAATATCTTAGTAGGACACCTATTCAAAATATAAATTGCAGTCGAAACAGCTTCTCCCCATAAAGACTTTGACAAATTCTTTTGCTTCAACATGCATCTCGCCATATCTAATATGGTTTTGTTTCTTCTTTCAGCAATTCCATTATGTTGAGGTGTATAAGGAGCAGTTACCTCATGATCAACACCATGTTTTGCACATAAATCTTCAAACATCTTGGATGTGTATTCGCCACCTCCATCTGTTTGCAGAACTTTGATTTTCTTATCACTCTGGTTTTCGACAAGTATCTTGAATCTCTTAAAGATTTCAAATACTTCATCCTTTCGTTTGATCACATAGATCCATAACTTTCGACTAAACTCATCGATAAATGAAACAAAATATCTATTTCCACCAATTGTATGTTCTTCGAATGGACCACATACATCTGAATTCACCACTTCGAGAATGCAGGATGATCTCATTGACATAGTCGAAACAAAAGAATTTTTGGATTGCTTTCCTACTAAACAACCTTCACAAAGTTTTTCAGGAATCTCAAGGCTTGGAATACCAGTAACCATACCTTGAGTAATCAGTTGATTAAGTGATCGAAAATTCAAAGGTAAAAACCTCAAATGCCATAACCAACTATCCTTGTGGTCAACAACAGTTTTCAAACATTGAACTTATGTCGAACTGATCATAGTTTTAAATGTCCTATTTTTCGACAATGGAGATTTTAAGACCAAATTGTTTTTGGTGTCGAACAATTTCAAAACTCCATGTTTCATGACAACTGAGAAACCTTTTTCGACTAGTTGTCCAACACTTAACAAGTTGCATTTCATTCCAGGAACATAAAGCACATCTTTGATCATAGCTTTCTCTCTATTACTCATTTGAAAGACTATGTTGCCAGTACCTTCTGCTTGTAACGAACTATTATCAGCAAATTTTACCTTGCTCTTCTTCGACTCGTCAAAATCTTCCAACCACTCCTTTCGACCAGTCATGTGGTTCGAGCAGCCTGAGTCAAGAAACCAGATCTTGAATTCGACATGGTTATCTGCAACTGCAGCCATAACCATCATACCACCTTCAGAATCATCTGAATCTTGGCGTGCAAGGTTCGCTCCTTCGTCCTTGCCTTTCGATCCCTTGTCTTTTCTGTACAAACAATTCTTGGCCAAGTGTTCCCAGTTTCCACAGTTATAACACTGCATACCTTTCTTATCTTCTTTTTCCTTTCGATAGTTTCCTCCTCCCCTTTTCAAGGATTCATAAGATCTATCTTTGATCTTATTCTAAGGGGGATTCGACCAAGACTTCTTGCCATGAGTCTTGTCGAACTTGCCTTTGAATTTGTTAGAATCACCATCCTTTTTCCATGACTGAGCTTGCAGTTCCTGTATCGAGTCCTGAACTCCTTTTCTTTCGACAATCCTCATCTCATGCGCCTCCAACGAACCAACCAAATCTTCCACTTTAGTGGTTTCAATATTGTTGGATTCTTTAATAGCTACGATAACATGATCAAAGTGAGAGGTCAACATTCTCATTACCTTCTCAAATATCATCTTATCAATAATGGTCTCACCATAACCCTTCATGAGATGGACGGGTTTCTGAACCTTCGACACATTTTCTGCAACTTTTTCATCTTCTCCCATCGATAACAACTCATATTGTCGATGCAAGGTTTGTAATTTGACATCCTTGACTTTCTCACCTCCTTCGAAATACTTCACCAGAATATCCTATGCCTCCTTCTCTGTTTCAACATGAGAGATTCTGTCGAAATTTGCAGCATCGACAACTGTTTGAATGCAATAAGCAGCCTTGTAATCTTTCTTCTTGACTTTATTGTGGGTTTTTTTTTCTGTTCGTCGGTTGCCTTTGTAGTCAACACAGGAACGCTGTCGGTAATCACTTCTAGAGTTCATGGAAGCCAAACAAGGATTGCATATGTTTTTTCTATCGGATCCAATTATTGCCGTCAAGCATTGGAAGAGAATTTGGAATGTCCTTATCACTAGCCATCTTCGCAGCGGTTGATACACTTGCCCTAGAAAACGACCTCTGACGTGAAATTCTTGAAAACTTGATCAAGAACAATATCTAGAAGCTCTGGATACCAATTTGTTAGTGCGTGAGACACCTTTAGTGAGGAGAGAAAGAGAGAATAATAAAGAAAATAAGGATTTATATTATTCAATTGTACAAATAATGATACACACTATGACTATTTATATACAACCCTAATTGAGTTTGGACTAACACAACTTGAATTATATTTAAATATTAAATCTAATCAAATCTAATTTAATATTTCAACAATTTTAATATTCAACTTTTTAATCCTTTAGTTTTATTTTCATTGAATTTTTTTAGTCCCTTTCATTCTTACATATTGTTAACGGAAAATTTCGACTACATAAATTTTAAGTGAAATGATATATTTTAGAGAATATAATTCGAAAAAAAGAATAAAGGAGTTTGTGTGAAGATTTCGACAGATGAAGAACTAATAAAAACTTTGTTTTTACTAAGTGTTGACAAAAGGTCCGTACTCGAACCATAGAGATTTCAAATTATTCGAAATATCATTAAATATATTTCGACAATCACGTTTAGCCCAAAAATTTTATTTTGCATTTATTTTCAAAACTAACAATAAATATCCTAATAGAAAAATAAATATAATAATATTAAAATTTTAATATGTGATTTATTGAACCAATTAAAGAGACTAATCTCTCAATTCAAAATAAAATATAATGCGGGGTAGAGTTTTTTTTTCAAGAAAATCATCACTTGAACACAATCGATTAGACTTTTAATTTTAAATGAATTCCTTAATTAGAAATTAATGAATCCATTTTGTAAATTAAGAATAAGAAATTCTCTACCATGGCTTTTTTCAGAATATGTGGATACTTTGTAATGCAGTTGCAGTAGTTTCATATCCAGTAAATAATAGTCCTATGAATAAGTCACTAATATCCACATCTTCCAAATTTCTACCATTCGCATCTTTGACTTCCAATAAAATATCTATAAGATCTTTTTTCTCTCCCACTTGTTGACCATTTTTTATCATCAACCTTCTTTCATCCACAACAGGTTGAAGTATTTTGGCTATCTTATTGCGTGCCTACAATAAAATCAGGCAAAAATGTAGAACAATTAATTCCTACTAAAGTATATTACCATTGTTGCGGTTGTAAATAGGGTTGCGGGTATCACATTTAGATTGTTGTACTTTGGCCATTTGAGCCTTTCTTTTTCTTTATAAATGAAAGATTATAATCTTAAGTGCTTTGTTGAAAGTGAAACCAGGAGCATTGATAGGGAGAGAGAACATTCCATTAGACAAAACCGTAAATGAACTTCTAAAGCTTTTAACAATATTTCGATTAGAAGATCCCATGAAAATATTGACAGTGACTTCAAAGGAAACCTTCTTCATCTCTTTCAACAACTCAATAGGGTGCTTCATGCAATATAAAAAGTCACAAGCAAAATAATTAAATCACTATATATATATATATATATATATATATATATATATATATATATATATATATATATATATATATATATATATATATATATATATATATATATATATATATATATATATATATATATATATATATATATATATATATATATATATATATATATATATATATATATATATATATATATATATATATATATATATATATATATATATATATATATATATATAAAGGTTGTCAATGAAGACTCAGATTCGCCGTTGAAAAATGTTTGATGAATAATACGAGATTTTCTATAAGTGGCCAACCCATATCATCAGGAGGCCATAGAATTTTATTGGCATGGAGGTATAGAATTTGAAGGCGTATGTAGATGTTGAACGTGACGATATCTTATTTAGAGACTGTTTAGTCGAAATTAGTATATATAAGGATTTTAGTATTAAGATTCAGTGTATTCACATCTTTGTATAAAATATTTTAAATTATTCAAAGTACTAATGTTAAAGAAACGAGTTTGTGAGAATGTACGTATGATGCACCAATTTTATGTTTATTATTATCCAACTTTAATTGAAAGCTTTATACATTCATTTAAATTTCAGTCGAAATCTCTTTACATTCCAGTCTTTTCTTTAAAAGCATTACTTTACTATTTATGAAGTTACAATTGAAATCAACTTTGATTAAAATAATAAGAATGTTGTCAAAAGTTTTCTTGTTTTAGGAATAGAAGTTTTGAATGAGAACACATGTACTTAGGATCAAAGTGGTCGATCCTGCAAGTTACCATTTTTTATTCGATTTGGAAGATCAACGGTTGTTTACCAAATTTCACAGTAAACAAATTGGCACGTCTAGTGGGACCTGTGTTCAATTTTTCTGTTATATTTCTATTCCAATAAATTTTTTTTGAAAATCTTCATTATCTTTCTGTATTTTTCTGTTTGTATGAGACTTAGGAGTGATAAGTTAGCCACAAACAACAAGGAAATATCCAAAAGAAAGTATATTAGGAAAATGGCGAATCTAGGCCAGGAAAGTAATAAAAAATCCTCCTAACAATGATGAAGTACCACCCCCAGTCACTTCGACAGGGGGAAACACGATTTCCGCGCCTTCTTCTGAGGCCATACCGTCATCAACAAGTTCGACGCCAACGCTGTCGAACACTTATACTGATCGTCTTTTTACTTATATAGGCCCAACAGGTTCACAAGGAACCCCCCCTCCAGGGGGAAATATTTTTCACAGGCTTCAGGGGTCACCTGGTTTTTCCATGCCTCAAAATGACCGTGAGCGGCCTTATGGCATGCCATCTTCATTTATGATGGGCTTACATAATTCTGCTTCAACATATTCAGATCCTGTGATGAACGTCACTTCGCCATTACAAGGATTTGGATCTGCGGTTAATAACAGGGGTTGAAACGTCCAACCACAAATCGAAAGAGTTTCTTCCCAATTACCAAACCTAACAGATCAATCTACATTAGTAATTAGATATCAAATGGACGAGAGTAGCCATGAAATGATCCAAATGCTTGCACAAATAATGGGTACAATCTTTAACCCTTTGATTTAAAACACTACTCAGGCGAACCAACAAATGGCTGCACAAATGACGCACATCACTGGCCTCTTTGGTGTGCCCCAACCAACAACACATCCTCAGAGGGAGTGAATTAGGTAAAATCAAGGGATAATCTTAGAAGAATATCCAACAATTAACCAAGTTCAACATAATCAAAGAAATGTACCCAAGGAGAACGTGGTAAATCAAGGAGGAATGGTCAAAAGGCCTAGAGTTGCAAATGTTAAAATACATAGGGTTGAACCCTTTAGGAAAGAACCACAAGTGTTAAGGCAACCAGAACCTAGGGTTATGATGGTAAATAGAAACCAAAATACTGGTGAAGTTTTATACCAAGTTCGACAGGACAATGTGGCAGCAAATAAAAATCTAGCAGCCATGCTCGAAATAATTATGGCACGTAATGGTGTAAATGTAGGACTTACTAGGCCAAATTATACTTCTCCTTTATCTGAATATATTCTACAGACTGGATTGTCTAGGAGTTGAAAAGTTCCAAAGTTCACAAAATTCTCTGGTGACACCAGCGAATGAACGGTCAAATATATAACTAGGTCTCTTACCGAGGTTGGGGACATAGCGAACAATGAAAACCTAAGGATAAAATATTTTTGTAGTTCACTAACCAAAAATGCTTTCACATGGTTTACTATCCTTGCAGCAAATTCTATCCAAGATTGGGCGCATTTAGAAAGGATATTCCATGAAAAATTTTATGTAGGTCAGTCGAAGATAAGTCTCAACGAATTGGCCAACATTAAGCGCAAATTTAGTGAGCCAATTGATGATTATCTCAACAGATTTCGCCTGCTAAAGGAAAAATGTTTCACCCAAGTACTGGAACATGAATTAGTTGAGATGGCTGCAAGAGGATTGGATTTCTCCATCAGAAAGAAATTGGATCCCCATTACTTAAGGGATATGGCCCAACTGGCAGATAGGGTTCGATAAGTGGAGCGCTTGAAGGTCGAAAATCCAGAGCGAACAAGAGCCATCGAAAGGAAAAAGTGGCATACGTTGAAGTAGAGGAAGACGAACAAGAAATCTATACTGAACTCTCTGACTTCGACGAAGTCGAAGGCGATTTGGCTGAGTTGAAATAGGGACCACCATATCCTTGTTAAGTCCTGGCTCCTTCGAACGAAAAAAAAATCCCGTCGAGCCTGAAAGAATGATAAATTCCCAAAAAAGATATATATACCTTCGATGTTACGAAATGTGATGAAATATTCGATTTATTAGTAAAAGATGGTAAAATGATAGTACCACCTTGTTGTACCCAAAAATTTTTCCTCTCTTTTCTCAAGACATTTTCTAACAAGGATTTATTAAAGTTCAAGATTGCACAAGTATAATTGGATTTTTTAATGCCCCACATAGTTTCCATGGATCATATTGGATTTTCAAGCATCAAGTCAAGGAGGAAACTGTTGAAAGAGCAAAGTAGATAAATTTGATTCTTTTTGACAAAAATTAGGAAAAGCAAGCTTGCTTCAATTCATACTAGCTTTGATTGGGCATTGTTTTGACTCATGCTAGCTTCGACTGAACTCCTTCCTTCAGGCCAACTTCGACTGGGTAATATCTCCCTTCGAAACATCTAGCTTCGATTCAGAAGGAAATGACCTCCTACATGCTTGCTTCGATTCACAAGCATTAGCCTCCTGCATGCTTATTTCGATTCACAAGCAATACATCCTTCACGCCTGCTTTTGATCCACAAGACAAGTGCCTCCTCTGCGCTTGCTTTCGACCCACAAGGAAATGGATGCCTCTGTGCTTGCCTTAAATGCACAAGGAAATGGCTTCCCTTCATTCTAGGGCCCACAAAGCTAGTGGCCTCCTGCATGCAAACTTCGATTGAGCAATGACCCCTTACATGCTTGCTTTGATTAACAAAACAATGGCCTCTTACAGTGTTTATTTTGATTCAGGAAGCAAGGGCCTCTTTCCTGCTTGCTTTAATTCACAAGGCATGAATTTCCCCCATGCTTGCACCCACAGGGCATTGGCTATTTTTATACTAGCTTCGATTGGATAATATCTCCCTTTGAAATAGCTTGCTTCGATTCCACTTTTGAAAACCTTCAACACACATACTTTCAACACTATGGCACACAATGGGTGTCCCATTCGAAGGATATATATTGGTGGACATACATGGGTGTCCTATTAGAAGGACATGCATTGGTGTACATAGATGGGTGTCCCATTTGAAGGACATGCATTGGTGGATTTGAAGGACGTACCTGGGTGTCCCATTCGATAGACATATCTTGGTGGCCCATTCGAAGAATTGCAAATGGTGCACACAATTGATGCATGTGGTCCCTTCAAAGGACGTGCCTGGGTGTCCCATTCGAAAGACATCTCTTGGTGACCCATTCGAAGAATTGCAAGTGGTTCAAACAAGTGATGCATGTGGTCCCTTTGAAGGACGTACCTTGGTGTCCCATTCGAGAGACAAATATTGGTGGCCCATTCGAAAAATTGCAAATGGCCCATTCGAAGGATACATATTTGTTGGGAACAAATATTATTGTCTGAAGAGGAGTCTGGTCGAAGGTTGAACCTATGTGGTCAAAATGAAAGGATGAAGTATTCAAGATGCTTGTGCTGCCAAGTACAAGCCTGCTGCACTGGCCACAACACGCCAAAATTGCTGCAAAGAAGTCCTGCTATGTTGCTCCCATATTTGCACCAAATTGACATACAAAGACTGCACCTCGAAAGCTACAAAAATATCACACCCAATTTATTCAAATCTCATTTGTTTTCCCTCCCAAGCCTCAGCCAATTTCATCTATAAATAAGAGGTTCCACAACACATATAAGGGAGATTTTTTTGGTAGCTGAAGAAACTTTTGTTGTGTGAAAAAATCATTAAACGCTCTCAAACTCTCAAACTCTCACAAAAATATAAAACCCCTTCATACATTATTCAACCCAGAATCAAAAAAGAGACATTACACATTTGTTCTTTATTTCGAATCCAAGTTTCCTTTCCCTTCAAATAGCCTCTTTCCTTCCTTCGAATCCAAGAGTATCCCAGGGAAGCAACTCAAGTCCAAAACCCACATTCCAGCTTCAATCAAGGTAAGTCCTCTTAACCTTAAAACTTTTGTTTCAAGCATAACATGTAAATAACCATTACCTTTCGTTTCAAAAATCATTATTACCCTTTGGTTTGTTTTCGTTTCCACCTTTTCTGTGTGTTGTTGTTTCTAATATTTTGGTTTGTTTTCTTTGTTTATCAAACATATTTTAAAAACTAACATGACCATGAAACAATATTAGCATGGCTTCAACCCTGCTGCTATTTAATCCCAAACGAAAGAAAGAAGGTTGTGTGAATCGAAGCCTTAGGCTTCACGCCATGCTGTTATCTGACCCCAAATGAAAGGAAACGAAAACAAAGGTGTGTGAATCAAAGGATGCATATTTCGATACACACTGGTTGCAGGCCCCAAATGAAAGGAAGCAGAAAAAGGGTGTGATCAAAGGGTACATATTCACACTGGTTGCAGGCCCCAGACAAAAGGAAGCAGAAAAAGGGTGTGATCGAATGGTGCATGCTCATACCGACTTTCAGGCCCAATTGAAAAGAAGCAAAAAAGGGTTAAATTGAAGGGTGCTTACTGCCTGGATCGAAGAGCTTGTTTTCCCCTCTTTTATTTTGTTTTGTTTTTTATATCTTCTTGTTATTCAATATGGTTGTAATAGCGTAGGATATTTATTTTCTGCAATTTACCGCTTTATATAAAATGCTAGTAATTAAGGTGTGTATGGAAAGATGAAACCAATACTTAGACCACCCTAATTCAAGGCAAAGTGCATTCAATCAAACACACTATTCAAACACATGCACCTCTAGGGTAATCTCACTTGTTGCCTCGGAAAATAGTCATGTCCCTCGAATATGGGCGTTTTAGTAAAGACCCTCAATAAAAAGATCGTAGTTCCTCGATGTCCCTCGATGTTGCCTTCGATAAAACGATCTAGTCCCTATATGAAAATTGCTAAAGCATCTCATTGGTTGCCTTCTATGACTATACAAATGACCCACGCCCGTCCCTTCACATCCAACGATGTGGATTCTTATCAATCAATGGTAAGATAGAAACATCTAAAGGAGGAGGAAAAGAACAAAGACCTTTCGAGTAGGTACAACGCTCGTAGTTGCTTGCTTTCTTACAACTAAAAAGCCATTTTAACACCAATACTTTCAATTGGAATATTTTCAAAAGTCAAAACACTTTTTACGCATTCTTATAGAGACAAGAATCATTGCAAAGGAACTTTTCAAAATCACTTTCAAAAAAACATCTTCCACAACAAATATCTCTTTGAACTATTTTCAAAAACCAACACGTTGTATGCATTCTTATAGAGACGAGAATCATTACAAACACATTTTTAAAATATTTTCAAACCCACACCACAAGCACATTTTCAAACAAAGTAAGTGATCTAACAAGCAACTAAGAGCCCGTAGATAACTACAGATGAAAAGGGTGCTAACACCTTCCCTTTTCATAACCTACCCCCCGAACTCAAGAAAACATCTCTAAAGGTCTTTCTTGTTCTTTTCACCCTTTCCTATTTGGATAAAAGAAAAGTCGGTGGTGACTCTTACTAACCGCAACAATTATGATCAAACGCAAAACAACAAAGTCAGTTCTCCCACCGTATTACAGAACCGACGACTCTGCTGGGGAATGTACTTAAAAGTGGGGTTACCTTAGATATAGATCATATTTACTTGCTTTCCTTGTTTGACTTACTTGTTTTTACATTTTTTTGGGTTCTTGTTTGGGTTATTGTTAAAGATCCTACACCCGGATCTGGGACACCTTTTAGGTAAGTGGCAATAAATCATGGAGGTTGTACGGTGTAGACCGATATGGACGAAGTGATAGCCATGTTAGTGTGATACTCTGGTTTGTACTAATGTTCCTTGAGTCAGTCAAAGATAACATTAGGCTTCCTTATAGTGTCATTAAGCGCTAACTGACCTTTATAACCTTTAATTGACTCATCCTAAGCCATTAGTAAAGTAGTGAGATGGCCGACTTTAGTTCCAACCGAAGATTATGTAGCGGTAGAGATATTTAAGACTAAGCCATTGGATTGAATAGACTTACACAGATCAAAATAAAAATCGCCACCACGCTTTATTATTTCCAAAGGAATGAGAAAAGAGCGAATAACCCAAAAAAAGAGGGGGAATATTCAAGGTAAGGGGGTTGGTTATGCAAAGGGAAGGTATTAGCACCCTAAACATCTACGATACTCCGCAGGAACCTCTTTGAAAAATCTATATATTTTATCTTTAAAATGTTGTGAAAAAATAGATGATGGAGGTGAGAAAAGAAATATTTTTTTATGATTTTTGCACCTGCCGCGGTTGCGAACCTTTAGTGCCTACGTACCACCTTTTGTGCAATAGGGGATCAGGGTACATGTAGTTCACCTTTAAAAATTTTAAAACACAAGTGTGTTGTTTAATTTTATGAGATAAGACATCATCGTCATTGTCCGTGTGGAAAACATACTTACTACCCACAATCATGAGAAAGGAGAATTTGCATCATCTCAAAGTGGAGGATATGGCTTGGATTTTAAAATCAAAAATGCCTCACTCAACACCCAAGTGGAAAATATCTCTCTTCACTATATATTGTAGAAGTATAGTTGTTTGCATCACTACAAGGCTTGACAAGAGTCCAATCTTTTGAGAAAGGTTTTAAAATAAAATCCAAAGTGACAAAAATGGTTTGAAATGGGATTGATTGACTTTTAGTCTTCTCACAAAAAATGTCAAGGTATTATTAAGTTGAATGTAGTTTGTTTATGAAAATGTTTTGAAAATGCATGGACATAAGTCCAAGCTTATTACGAAAATGGTTCAAGTTTCAAAACAAGAAGAGTTTTCAAAAGGAGGGAGAAGATTTTTGAAACTAAAGAAGATGGGATGAGAAGAAGAGACTATCCTAAAGCACGAGGTAAAAGCTAGGGACAAGAACCATCTAACCAACAAGAAGCCAATACTTGACATTATGAGTCAAGATAGAATTCCCATTACTTGGATTGAAACCAAACAGGCAAAGATACTAGACCTCTTGAGAGAACCAATGCTTCAAATGTATTAAGTCTTCATAAAAATTGGGCAGAGTAACGACTGTATACGGGTGAATTCCAGATTACAAACAAAGAATGTAATCACAATGACCTGCACACAAAAACAAACAAACAACCCAATGTCTTAAGGTAAACCTCAAGATATCCAGACAAAATATCAACTAAGGTCACAAGGTCTCTAACATAGGTCAAAGTTTCTAATCCTAAGTCCAAGAAGTCCAATACTCCATAATGCCAAGGATAGTAACCAAATAGTCCAAGTATCATTAAAGCTTTTTATGGTTCATGTTGATTATTAGGTGTCTTTAAAAAGAAGAGAAAATCTCAAGTGAGAAAAAATAAAAATAACAGGAATATAAATGCTCAAGTGAGCAAAATAAAGATGGCATGAAATGTAATGCTTAAAGTAAATGGTACATAAAGCATAAAAATAAAAGCATAAAGTAAAAACAATTTAATAATTAGTGGTTAGTTGGATGACCATCTTGAAACTTGCATTTGGAACTCATTAGAGGATCGGTAAAACCAAAGCCCCCACACAACAAGTTGCATTTTCTTTTTGTCAAGTATATCATCCATTTGGAATTCTCACAAATACCTTTTAATAATCAACGATGTTTAAGTGAACCGCGTTGACCAAAAGTGTTGTAGATCCATTAGAGGATTGCTAGAACCAAAGCCTCCACACAATGAGTCTCAAAGTTATTGGATCAAAGAGATCAAATTAACATACCTGGGCTTGCAAACATAGGTTTGGGCCACGAATGATCATTTATTTGAATCGGGACAAAATTTAGCGCTATGTTAAGCAACCGTAAGTGGACTTATATAAAAGTCACACCTATTTTGAGGCCGATAAATAGCAATCTATGCACCATTTGTTTTGAGACATGATATAGAGATCATGCTCCAATAACACTTAGTGCAATAGGAAAGAGATGAGATGAAGAGGGGTGGGAAAGAATACAAACCACATTTGAATTAAATTTTAATCAAACTAATATTAAAATCATTCATCCATTTTTATGGAGTTAAACTCAACACCATGGATCCAATGATGTTAACAAAGCTCATGATCAAAAATTCAATCCAAGATCAGTCAGAAAATAATCACAAAATAATATTGCATTTAATATATACATTAAAAAAAGGTTTTAAAAATGTTTTAAAATGGAAATAAGAAAGAAAAATATCAACTATGTTTAAACTAATCAAGAAAAAATAAGTAGGACCATAGAAAGATCAGAAATGGACTCAAATATTTTTATAAAATTTTTGGTAATATTTTAAAGTCAGAAACTATTTTTAAGCTAATTAAAATTGCTCAAACAAATATAAAATAGATAAAAAAATAGTAAACATCAATATAAAATTCCATAAAATTTTCAAAAAGTCAGAAATATTTAAAATGATATTTATGAAATTTTCTAGAATAAAAAAAATGTCAGAAAATATTTTTAAAGTAATTAAAACAAAGAAAACAATGCAAAAAATATAAAAATATCAAATGTCAAAATAAAAATATGAAAAGATAGTCATGAGATCAGAAATAATTCAAAGTATTTTTGTGAGTTTTTTTCATAATTTTTGGATAAAAAATAAAAGAGTTATGAATTTTTGAAAATTAAACCAATTAAAATATAAAATCAGAAAATAAAATAAAACCAAAAAGATATGGGCCATCAGATCATAGTCAAACGCGTTAGTAAGCTATTCCAATGGACCAGATGCGTTGTGCTTGATATGGACCTTAGTGAGATACACATAAGATCAGAAAAAGGACAACCAATGAAATTAAAACATTTGGCACGCTATTATTGGCTGAGACGAGACATGTCATCATCTTCGACCTCCAGTCACCCTGTAATGGGGATTTTGTGAGATCTCTCAAATGGAAAAATTAGGATCCCAGACTAGTATCATTGGATTCGTCTCTTCAAGACGATCCTAACACCACCGTCGTGCCAAATTTATAGAAGTTATGCAAAGAGATATGAATCAAAAACCCAGAAAATAGCGAGCACATTCAATTTGAGATTTCTCTCTCAATTCTCAATGGATTTAAAAATTGTAAGAAGCACGAGAATCAGAAGAAGGAGTAGAACAGGTTAGTGCTTTATTTGGATCCAAATGGTGGAGAATTCTACCTTTTCGAAGTTCAAGAAAGAAACTCTGAAACTGGACTTCTGTAGCTTGAATTTTAGCTCGTTTTGCTTGATTTAGGTTCTGGAGAGTTTGTATTATGCTTAAGGAAGATGAATGTGCAAAGAATTTTGGAAGAAAAGGCGGGAATCTCAGAAATTGATTTCAAAAATTTAAAGTTCGTGTGAGGTTTTGACAAAGTGTATTTGGCTCTCAAAGCTTGAGGAAATGAATGGGGGATGACCCTCTATTTATAGGGAATCAAATGGAATGTCCAAACGTGTGAAATGATGAAGTTTGGAGGGAAATTGTGTGAACCTGATGCACGATCAATGTGTGATCTGATTTGCATCAAAACTCATCCAATCCTTGCGTTTTAAGGCTCTAATCCACTTTGGCAACTTAGTTAAACACGTTTAGATCACAAACGCGTGCTAATTTGATATTTAGAGGCCAAAACATGAATTTCAAATTCTAACTTATGAAGAAACTTCAGTTCCAAGTTACCAAGTTCAATCCAATGACATTCTCAGCTCAAGGGGTCTTAAGGTATGATTCTTGATGCTTTATAAAGATGAGATTACAAGTTTTGCAATGGAAAAAGAATGGAATCAAATGGATGCTTGAGCTTAAAGTTGCATTTAGTCAAAGTTGGGGGGAAAAGGTTGACTTTCCATACTTAGAAATATTTCAAATTTTTCTTCAAAAGTGACCTATAATGTTTTGCATCCAAACATGGCCTTCCACTTGAAATTTACTCTTAACCAAAAAAGATGGCATGAAATAGACCTCTTGAATGACATTTTGAAACCTGAACCATTCAAAATATCCAAAAATTGAGAGAGTTATTAATTGTTGAAGTTGGCAAAAAATCATGAATTGACCTATAATCTTTTGTATCCTTAGGGCATCTTCTATCCATTTTCTCACTGTGCACATAGAAGAAGGAATAAATTTCACATCCTTAAGATCATTATGGAAAAAGAGTGGGCTCAATGTGATAAAAATTGACCAAGTTATGATCATTTGAAGTCACACATGGGAAAATGGGGGTTCATCTGGAGGACTTGTACTCTTTCTTCATCATCAAGTTTCTTCCACGTGAAAACTACTTGAAACTTTTGAAGTGATTTTTTAATAACCCTTTGAAGAGAAGGATTTATTTGGAATCACTCAAAAATACCAAAAGATGATCAAGATATACTTCTTTGAAGTTCAAAACCCTAGCTCCTAGATCAAGAAAATGCTTTGAGGAACTTTGACAATTTTAAACACCCTCCTTATACCAACACTTTTGCTTTGTAAATAGAAGTTATTGATGATGATAATGAGAACTCATAGCCACTAAAACCACTTCCATATCTTGATAATTGAGAGAAATATGCACTTGTGACCAAGAGGAACAAAGTCTTGTCCAAACATGACTACTTCTTTAATCAACCCCTTGTACTTTTGAATCAATCTTGATAACTTTTAGATGTGGTGAACCAAGATAAACATTGCCATGCCATTTCCTCCAACATAACTTCAATGGTGATATTTAGACTTCTCAATCTTTATTGACTAGGGCATGGAAATAAACTCATGAACCCTTGGAGCAACTTGCTAAGCCTCATTGCCTTTACCTACATTATTAACAAGTAAGACAAACCAACATTGCATTTTATAAATTAAAAAGAAAATAAAGACAAAATATTTATGATCACAAAAGAAAACAAGTCAAGGTGCTTGGTGATTCCTCAAAGATTAAAGCTAAAGATAGGGAAGAGAACCAAAAGCCCTAATGTGATCTTGTTGTGATTGAATCAACATGGTATGATGAAGGGATCTTATGGGCAAAAATTGGGGTACAACAGCTTCCCTTATTTAAGTTTCTTCTATTTGGAGATACAAAGGTTAAAAATCATTGTGTCGAAGCGATCGAAGATACTTAAATATAAAACAAACCCTATTTTTGGCCCTAAGATGCCATGCAATGCTTATGAGCATGAATGCATATGAATAAAATCAAAGAGACGCAAAACACCATTGAGGATGTAGCAAAGGAAATAAAAAAAACAAAAGAGAAACCCGACCAGGAAAATAAATCACTGGTGGATCAAAAGACCCGACTCATAGAGGATGATAAAAAGTCAAAGTATACACCAACTTTTACTGAAGGCGAAACTACCAACGTTGGTAGAAAGAGGAAAGAAATAACAACACCGACGTTTACTAACGGTGAGCCACCAACGTTTACTGAAGGTAGAGAGAAAGAATCATCAATGTTCACTGATGATGAATTACCAACTTTCACTGAAGGTAGCAAAAAGATAATAATCACCAACTTCCACTGAAGGTGACCTACCAACTTTCACTGAAGGTAGAGAGAAAATGTATCATAGCACCGCCGTTCACTAACGATGAACTACCAACATTCACTGAAGGTAGCATAAAGATAACAATCACCAACTTTCACTAAAGGTGACCAACCAACTTTCACTGAAGGTAGAGAGAAAATATATCATAGCACCGCCGTTCACTGACGATGAACTACAAACGTTCACTGAAGGTAGCAAAAAGATAAGAATCACCAACTTTCACTGAAGGTGACCTACCAAATTTCACTGAAGGTAGAGAGAAAATATATCATAGCACCTCCGTTCACTGACAATGAACTACCAATGTTCACTGAAGGTAGCAAAAAGATAATAATCACCAACTTTCACTGAAGGTAGAGAGAAAATATATCATAGCACCGCCGTTCACTGACGATGAACTACCAACGTTCACTGAAAGTAGCAAAAAGATAACAATCACCAACTTTCACTGAAGGTGACCTACCAACTTTCACTGAAGGTAGAGAGAAAATATATCATAGCACCGCTATTCACTGATGATGAACTACCAACGTTCACTAAAGGTAGCAAAAATATAACAATCACCAACTTTCACTGAAGGTAGAGAGAAAATATATCATAGCACCGCCGTTCATTGAAGATGAACTACCAATGTTCACTGAAGGTAGAAAAAAGATAACAATCACTAACTTTCACTGAAGGTGACCTACCAACTTTCACTGAAGGTAGAGAGAAAATATATCAAAGCACCGCCATTCACTGACGATGAACTACCAAAGTTCACTGAAGGTAGCAAAAAGATAACAATCACCAACTTTCACTGAAGGTGACCTACCAACTTTCACTGAAGGTAGAGAGAAAATATATCATAGCACTGCTGTTCACTGGCGATGAACTACCAATGTTCACTCAAGGTAGCAAAAAGATAAGAATCACCAACTTTCACTGAAGGTGACCTACCAAATTTCAGTAAAGGTAGAGAGAAAATATATCATAGCACCGTCGTTCACTGACGATGAACTACCAACGTTCACTGAAGGTAGAAAAAAGATAACAAGTTTTTTCAACATTCCGGCATTTCACCTAGAATGGGTATCAACTTCTTCTTTAACCAAGGAATTCTTCCTAGAAATGGTAATATATAAGCTGTCTCAAATAAAGAGACTACCACTTGTAAAGATTTCACAATGAACTGTTTCTGCAATATTGAAAGCCTTGCCATCCACGGGAGTAATTTGACAACGAACTGCAAACTATCCACTCATAGAGAAGATAGAAAAAAAGGTAACGTCGACTTTTATAGGGAAGTATAAGTTGCTTAAATAAAGAGACCTGCTACTTGATGTTATAGGAAGGATTGTAAAAATGACGTCTGGGGAAAGCAATATGACCTCCTGGGGAATGAATCATGACTTCCTGGGGAATGAATCATGGCTTCCTTGGGAAATGCTAATATACTCCTGCTGAGGAGATAAAGTCTTCCTGTGCAAAATAAATTCACATTCTCAAACCAAAACTCGAAGCTTGCAGAAATCCAAAGTAATAATATATGATGAGGATCAAAGATTCAAACCAGAAATAAACTGGAATAAAACCGTCTTCCAAAATACATTCTTTGAGAAATAAACTCAAGAGGAACCCAAATCATCCAGACAAAGAGCTGTGTAAGAAGGATAAAGCAAAAAATCTTCCACCAAGGATAACTCAGTGGGGAAATTGAAAGAATATACATTTTCTGCTCATGGCTGACACTCTATTGGGGAGAGGAAAATACAACTCTACAAAATAGGGTAATATGTCAGCAAGATATTGATGGATACAAATGAACAATGATTTTCTAAGTTTAGCTATGTCTGATGTATGTATGAATGTATGTGTGTTATCATGTATATGCTGACAAAACAAACAAAACCAACTCGGGCGCAAATAACATTCAGCTAAATCACATCGAAGACGATCATTCCAAAAGGAAATAAGCACCAAATGAGGAAACAAAGTCTTACTGCATGGCTTAACTTTATTGGGGAGAAACATAACATAGCGACAAAATAGTACGGATACAGGGATATAACATCCTTCTCCAGGCTTCACCAGGGAATAGCACCGAGACTTCAACAGGGAAATAAATGTTTTTAAGCGTAGCACTTCTATTGGGGATTGCAAAACTAATTTCAAATAAGGCAGATGGAAACCAAATTGTCAAAACATCCACTGAGGAATTCAAGCTGACTTCAATGGAGAAATATCATACAGACTTCACTAAGGGAAATAATGCTTCATCATCGAGATATCAATTGGGGACTTTGTGATGAATTCATTGGGGAGGTCAACACCACGTCATCGAGGGGAAACCAAGATGCATTCTTCACTGGGGAAACCAGAGATACGTTCTTCTCTGAGAGTAATTATTGCACCAACTTCTCTAGGGAGAAAGGACTTCTATCAAATAAGTGAGGCCTTTACTGGAGAATCTTGGATTGAGTCTTCATATCATGAAAACTTATTCCACAAAAGATGCCTTGGGATAGCCTTCTTGGGAAATAACTACCAACAAAAATGCCAATTACTTCCTAAAAGAACAACATTCTGCAAATGGTTTCATCTTAGCATACCAAGGGAACAAGACCTTTCGTCATATGAGAGAAAACTTTGCTGGGGAATTTAGGATAGAGGCTGAGAACACCTTCCCCGGGAAAACAAAACTTCTCAAAATTCCAGGGGTTCGTCCATTCCTGGGATCACTACTTTTGTTTTCCTCTTGAATCACAAAATCTTAAAGTAAAAGTAAGTTGTAAATTCTTTTTTGAAATTTTTTTTTTGTTATTTAATCCTTTTTGCTTTGAAAATTATTATCAATAATAAATGGAGTCTTTCTAAGCTGAATAAAAATAGGAACTACAAAGAATTGGGTAAAAGCTCAAATTTTATTGATAGAATGGTAGTCTGCGAATGGTGAGACTCCATGGATAATTACAAAGTTTGGAAAATGGTAATTATGATACGGTGGGAGAACTGACTTGAAGGTTTTGCATTTGATAGCAAATGTTGCGGTTAGCAAGAGTCTCCACCGACTTTTCTTTTATCCAAAAGGAAAGGTGAAAAAGCACATGAAAGACCTTTAGAGATGTTTTCTGAGTTCGGGGGGTAGATTATGAAAAGGGAAGGTATTAGCACCCTTTTCATCCATGGTTTTCCATGGGCTCTTAGTTACTTGCTAGATCACTTGCTTTTATTTGAATGTGCTTGTGGTGTGGGTTTTGAAAGTATTTTGAAAATGTAACTTTGTAATGATTCTCGTTTCTATAGGAACACATACAAAGTGTTTGTTTCGAAGATAGTTCAAAAAGGTGTTTGTGAGAAGTGTTTTTTGAAAGTGATTTTGAAAAGGTGTCTTTGTAATGATTCTCGTCTCTATAAGAACGCATATAAAGTGTCGTCTTTTGAAAATGCTTCAAAGTGAGAGTGTTGGTGTATAGAATGTTTTTGTTGTGAGAAAGCAAGAAACTAGGAGCAAATCTACCTACTCAAAAGGTCTTAGATGTTCTTTTCCTCCTCCTTTAGGTGTTGCTATCTTACCATTATTTTGGTAAGAATCCCCATCATTGGATGTGAAGGGACGGGCGTGGATCATCGTATAACCATGATTAGCAATATTGCAAGGTATCTTAGTATTCTCTTTAGGGACTAAGATCATTTGAAAGGCAACATAGATAGCGTCATCGAGGGACTATGATCTTGTATTTCGCTTGTTTTTACTAAGATACCTCACATGCGTAATATGGCTATTTTGTATAAGGCAACCAAGTGGATTTTACCCTAGGGGTGCTTGTGTGTAAATGTATTGTTTTCATGTTTGATTTTGACTTTGATTAGGGTTCTCTACTTGTTTGGTTTTAGTCTTTCCATATAAAAACTAATTACTATTAATTGTATGAGCGGTAAATTGCGGAAAATAAATATCCTACGCTATTACAATCATTAGGGGGATGGGGTATACCGAGTATAAATGGGATTGCAAGTAAAATCAAAATCCTAAGTTACTATTACAACCATATTGAATGGATAAGAATGTACAAGAAATGTAAAATGGACTTGTTTGGTTTAAGTAAAGAATTAAGTCTTATTTAAGAAAATATTTTGATCTTTTTATGTTAAAAGAAATAAAATAAGGCATGTAAAATGTAAAATGTTTTTGGTGTTTTTGATTAGTGAACATAAAAGTGATAGAAAAAATAGTAAGGAAAAGAAAATAGAATTAGCGCTTTGCTGAACTAAGAGAGATCAGAAGTTCTGACTCTGGCATGCTGCAAAAACAGAAATCACATTAGTAGAAATAGGTAAAGTCAGAAGTTCTGGGTCCGCTGGGAACAAATAAGATTTCATAAGTTCTAATGCCACTGGAAGAGCTTAGTCTCCCTCTCCATGCTAGTCATAACATCTGCAACTTAGTCATTTCTCAACAGAACAGAAGATGCGCATATCACAGTTATGGCAGGTTTCATAATGTTTCAGAAATAAGAGATATCAGAACTATAAATCAGAGGCAAGCATGGATTTGCTAATTCTAATTTCCTTAAGAAGTTATGAACTAATTTACTCCCTACTTAGGCATACAAATACGTGAAACACGTACAACATCAGAAACATGATGTCTACATTGTATTTTTGAACATGCAAATCTGATAATGCCTAAGTAATATGATGAGAGTCAGCATAAGCTTACCTTGCAGCTGGAAAACACTTTGTGAACTGGAGTCTGGTTCTGAACTCTGGTGATGTTCTGAACAGCTTCTTCACGTACTCAGTAGGCTGAAAGCTTTCAACTTGGGCAATGAATGCTTAGAAAAATTCTAGAACAACCAGGGGGTAAAGTTATGACTTCTTGAGGTGGATGTGGATGGAGAGTCTATTACAGTCTGAACACAGAAGTTAGGATAGCTTCTAATATGTGAATCAGAAACTGTATGGACGATTTTGGTCAAGAAACACTTGAGAAAAATGGAGTTTGAATGCAAGAAATCAAAAGTTAACAGCTTTTGTATTTTGTGTTTGTAGTTTTTAGATTCTTGGAATTTTAGCAGGGGTTCAAGGCTTTTTCTTTCTCAATTTTTCGACCCTTTTACAGTTGCCAATGGCTCTCAATTTATAAACAAAGATCTTGTAGCTTGGAGAGTACAACCATCTCATGCTAGGGAGCTGCCTTGTTCTTGAAGCAAGTGTGGTGGTTAGCAGCTTTAGCAGCGCCTAAGTTGGAATTGTAGGCAGGAATTAAGGAAAGGTAACCTCAAAAGCAAAAGTAACGCATGGGCCCAGCGCACTCTTGTACAAGAGTTTCCTTTTCCAAGACAGTAACGGTACTCCCATTTCACACGTGGGGAAATCCTTTGGATAAAAACTCAAAAGTGATTGTGAGCATTAAATAATGATGCGATTTATCAAACCAGAAATCCTGCACTATGATATTGTGCATCATAGCCTAAGTCTGGGTCAGAAGTTCAGCGTCAGCGTAACTTAGAATAAATATCCAACTTCTGATCCTTTAATCTTTTCGCTCTAGCATATTCTGAAGGAGTTCTCAGACCTTCCTGAAAGTTTATAACACGCTCTGTAGACTTTCTTTGAATTACTTTTTGCAAACTCTGGTTGAACGTTTGTGAAAACTGGCCCAGAAGTTCTAACCAAAATCTGTTTTGAAAGTGTCCAGAATTTGCTGAGTGTTTCAGTTTCATGGGAGTGTTTTTTGAACATTTATAACTTGAAATTCCAGCATTTCCAGGAGAAGTTCTATTCTGAAATGTTTTAGATCTTATTGAAATCTATAACTTTTGTTCCAGAAGTTCTTCCAGAATCGGCTTGCATCATGGTGATAATCTGATCAGAAGTTCTGAGCTTGTCATATTTCTTAAACACTTAGAAAAATTCTAAGTATTTAGAATTTTGACTTTTGAATTTTTTGATGAAACAAACTTCATATTTAAACATGTCTTGATGAAATATGATTCTTGAAGCTTGATTTTGATCCAAAAGTCAAAGTTTGACTTTTCAGTGTGCAAATGACCATTTTACCCTTGTAAATGACTTTCTTGGAAAATTTATAATTCAAGGCTTGAAATTGGATGGAAGCAAACTTGAGGGTCCAGGGTGATCTTTTTTTTGAGAAATTTCTTGAGAAATGAGAGGGAAAATTTTGGGGTACAATAGCTGCCCCTGTTCAATCTTCTTAAACCTGAAGAGTTAGATTGACGGATCCGTCATTCGTGACTCGAAGGTGAAAGATGATTGGACACTAGAGTGCCCAGAAATTTGTACTTGATGATGTGAAGGTTGATGGTATATGGAATGGGCTTAAAGATGCCATTTGGAGGGAATGATGGTAATTTATTGGAGATAGGATTGTAGATGTCATCTAGAAAGATTGTTGAACCGTATCTGTAAGCTGAAACCAAATGAGTATCAGAATGGCATCCGTATCTGGAGCGTATCTAAACTGTATTGGAGAGCTGAATCTGAATGAGTATTAGGATGGTATCTATATCATGAGCGTATCTGAACTATATCTGACAATCAAATCTGAATGAGTATCAGGATGGCATCCGTATCTGAAGCATATCTGAACTGTATCTGAAAGCTGTCTTTGAATGAGTATCAGGATGGCATCCATATCTGGTATGTATCTGAACTGTATCTGAAAGATGTCTTTGAATGAGTATCAGGATGGCATCCGTATCTGGTGCGTATCTGAATTGTATTTGAAAGTTGAAACTGGATGAGTATCAGGATGGCATCCGTATCTGGAGCGTATCTGGAGCGTATCTGAAGCGCATCTGAATTGTATCTAAAAGCAGTCTTTGAATGAGTATCAGGATGGCATCCGTATCTGGTGCGTATCTGAACTGTATCTAGAAGCTGTCTTTGAATGAGTATCAGGATGATATCCGTATCTGGTGCGTATCTGAATTGTATCTGAAATTTGAAACTGAATGAGTATCAGGATGGCATCCGTATCTGGAGCGTATCTGAACTATATCTGAAAGTTGTCTTTGAATGAGTATCAGAATGGAATCCGTGTCTGGAGTGTATCTGAACTCTATCTAAAAGATGTCTTTGAATGAGTATCAGGATGGCATCTGTATCTGGTGCATATCTGAACTGTATCTGAAAGCTGTCTTTGAATGAGTATCAGAATGGAATCCGTATCTGGTGCGTATCTAAATTGTATCTGAAAGTTGTATTTGAATGAGTATCAGAATGACATCCGTGTCTGGAGCGTATCTGAACTGTATCTGAAAGCTGTCTTTGAATGAGTATCAGGATGGCATCCGTATCTGGTGCGTATCTGAACTATATCTGAAAACTTTGAACATTGTTAATGGCAGCCATTAACCTTATCCTGAAAAGGGTAAAATGTTAGCTAAAATGCAAAGTCATGTTGTATGAAATGCACAGTATAATGCATTTGTGTTATCAATGTTTATGATATATGGATGCAATGTATGCGTATGTGAGTTGATTCTACGGTACTGCTATTGGATTGGGGAAAATAAATATGTGTCCGCTGCTGAGGATATGGAGTATAAGTCTTCATGTTGTGAAGTTGAAGTGTTGATGAATTTCTCCTTAGAGAAATAAACTCTGTTGTAAGGGGAATGTCGTGTACTGTTTGTAAAATCCTATTGGGGAATCCTGAGAAATTTGATGACTTCTACTAGGGATTTGATAGCTGGGAGCTTTGTTCTGCTGGGGATTAAACTGCATACTGTGGGGACTTATGAAAATAGCATGGAGAGATTTCCCTACCCCTTAAAGCCATCAGTGTTTGTCTTTCTATTTTGTTTATTTGTAAACAGTAATTATGTTCAAATGCATATGTTCAAAAATGAATCATTTGGACGTTTTTGTAAACAAAACACAAAAGTAAAGAAAAACAGATAGTTTTTCACTTTCAAAGGGATATCTTTGTATTGACTTTGAGTAAGTATTTGTACAATGAGACAAGCATTCTAGTAAGAGAATGCTGTCGTAAAAAAATGAAAATTTTGATACAAAGAAAAGATAGCTATGTGCAATAATCCCATGGGGGTCCCATTCTGCTATAGCCTTTGTATCTTCGAGCATATTGTCTATTTGTTTCCTCGTCCGAAGATGATTGAATTGATCAGAACCTCTGAGTTTGTCAGTTTAAGCCAAAGGTTGTTCGTAAGGTGATCCAACGGGACATAGTCATACGCTTTAATTCCCTAACTTTTGCCTGGACCGCCCTTTCGGATTTTCAGTCCACCAGGAAACCCTTTTTTGCCCAAGTCGCCCTTTCGGGTTTTCAACTTGCCGGGTGTACAGATTTTTTTTGTTTTATCCCTAATTTTTACCCGAACCTTTTTGGTTTGCCAGGATGCCCTTGTTTTGCCTAGGTGTGTCAACCTAGCGGGTCTCTTATGCATAGTGTTTTTTTGACTATGTCTGCATTTGTAGGGTGCGGCAGGTCATCACCATCCGTGGTGGTTAAGATCATTGCTCCACCAGATAAAATGTTTTTTATTACAAATGATCCTTCGTATGTAGGAGTCCATTTGCCCCTGGGATCACCTTGCGGCAATATGATACGTTTGATCACCAGATCCCCAACTTGATACACTTGGCATCTGACCTTTTTATTGAAAGCCTTGATCATCCGTTTTTGATACATTTGACCATGGCATACAGCAGTAAGCCTTTTCTCATCAATCAAGTTGAGTTGATCAAGTCGATTCTGGATCCAATCTTCTTCATTCAGCCCCGCATCCTTCATAATTCTTAGAGAGGGGATCTGGACCTCAATAGGCAAGACAACCTCCATGCCGTATACCAGAGAGTAGGGTGTTGCCCCGATTGAGGTGCGTGCTGTGGTACGATACCCGTGGAGAGCTAATGGTAGCATCTCATGCCAGTCTTTGTATGTGACTGTCATTTTCTGTATGATCTTTTTAATGTTCTTATTTGCGGCTTCGACATCATCATTCATCTTCGGCCGGTAAGGGGAAGAATTGTGATGCTGGATCTTGAATTGCTCGCATAAGGCGGTGATCATAGTATTGTTAAGGTTTGTACCATTGTCTATAATAATCCTCTCCGGGATACCGTAACGACAGATGAGATTCTGCTTAATGATCGGACGACAACAATCTTGGTCACGGAAGCAAAAGAAGCTGCCTCCACCCACTTGGTGAAATAGTCAATGGCCACCAAGATGAAGCGGTATCCATTGGAAGCTGTCGGCTTGATTTTCCCAATCATATCAATTCCCCACATAGCAAAGGGCGAAGGAGCCGTCAAGACATTCAGAGGAATCAGAGGTACGTGCACCTTATCAGCATAAATCTGACACTTATGACAGGTCCGAGGGTGTTGATAGCAATCTGCTTCCATGGTAGACCAGTAATAGCCTGCCCGTAGAATCTTCTTTTCCATCATATGCCCACTGGAATGGGTTCCAAAAGCGCCTTTATGTAACTCAGCCATGATTCTTTCAGCTTCAACCTTGTCTACACACCGAAGTAACACAGAGTCATGGTTGCGTTTGTAAAGGATGCCATTACTAAGGAAAAATTTAGCGGAGAATCTCCTTAAGAACTTCTTATCATTGACTGAAGCTCCTTCATGATATTCTTGAACTTCGAGATACCTCTTGACTTCGTGAAACCAAGGCTGGTCCACCATTTCTTCCGTATTAATCTCATAACAGTGTGTTGGTTCATCCCTTCGTTCAATGGTGATCTAGGGAGCCTCGTTATCCCATTTAAGTTTAAACATAGATGACATTGTGGCTAGCGCGTCTGCTAGCTGATTTTCTTCTCGCGGGAAATGCTCGAAGGTAATCTTCTCAAAATGTGGGAGCAATTTCAAAACATGTTCTTTGTAAGGGATAAGGTTAGGGTGTTTTGTGTCCCATTCCCCTTTAAACTAGCTAATGACCAAAACTGAATCTCTGAATACATCTAAGGATTGATCCCCAAATCTATGGCAGCTTTGAGACCAAAGATGCATGCTTCGTATTCCGCCATATTGTTTGTACAATTGAAGCAGAGTCTTGCCGTAAAGGGAGTATGACACCCTTCAGGAGATATGAGTACAACACCAATAGCATTGCCGAGTGCGTTAGATTCCCCATCAAAAACCAAGGTCCATCGGGATCCTTGTTTAGGTCTGTCATATGGTCTGAATTCTTCATAGTTGTTTACCATCATGATGTCTTCATCTGGAAATTCGAACTTCATAGACTGGTAGTCTTCTACAGCTTGGTGAGCAAGGTGATCAGCTAGTACACTGCCCTTTATTACTTTCTAGGTAGTATATTGTATGTCATATTCCGTCAGGATCATATGCCATCTCGCTATTCTCCCAGAGAGGGAAGGCTTCTCGAAGATGTATTTTATCATATCCATTTTAGATATCAACAGGGTAGTATGAGTCAGCATGTACTGTCTTAGCCGGCGAGTAGCCCATGCCAGAGCGCAGCAAGTTTTCTTGAGCAGTGAATATCTTGTTTCACAGTCGGTAAACTTTTTGCTCAGGTAATAAATAGCATGCTCTTTTCGGCCAGACTCGTCATGCTGCCCCAACACACACCCCATTTAAATTTCTAAAACAGTTAGATACATGATCAATAGTCTTCCCTCGACTGGTGGCATTAAAACAAGAGGCTCTTACAGGTATTCTTTGATTTTGTCGAAAGCAGTTTGGCATTCATCATTCCATTTGACTACTTGATCTTTCTTCAATAGTTTGAAAATTGGCTCACAAGTAGCTGTCAGGTGAGAAATGAATCTGGCAATGTAGTTTAAACGTTCCAAGAATCCTCTGACTTCCTTCTCAGTACGAGGAGCAGGCATCTCTTGTATCTCTTTTACCTTGGCAGGATCTACTTCAATACCCTTGTTGCTGACGACAAAGCCTAGGAGTTTACCAGAATTTACTCCAAATGTGCATTTATTTGGGTTCAACCGCATCTTGTACTTTTTTAGCCTCTCGAACAGTTTCTGTAAATGATCAAGATGCTCTTCTTCTGTTTGAGATCTAGCTATCATGTTGTCCACATAGAACTCTATTTCGTAATGTACCATGTCGTAAAATAAAGCTACCATGGCACGCTGATAGGTTTCCCCTGCATTCTTCAGGCCGAATGGCATAACCTTATAGCACAATATGCCCCAATGTGTGACAAAAGTTATCTTCTCCATGTCTTCAGGCACCATTTTGATTTGGTTGTAACCTGAGAAACCATCCATGAAGGAAAACACTTTGTGTTGTGCCGTATTGTCAACTAGGATGTCAATGTGAGGAAGTGGGAAATCACCCTTAGGGCTTTCCCTATTCAAATCCCGATAGTCCACGCACATTCGTACCTTGCCGTCTTTTTTGGGCACGGGAACAACATTGGCAACCCATTGCGGATAGGAGGTGACAGCCAAGAATCCAACATTGAATTGCTTCATGACTTCTGCTTTAATCTTCTCTGACATATCTAGTCACATTCGACATACCTTTTGTTTTACTGGTGGACAATCCTCTTTTATAGGCAGACGATGTACCACAATATCTGCATCAAGTCCTGGCATGTCTTCATACAACCAGGCAAAGACCTCAACATAATCGTGTAACAACTGAATCAGTCGCTCCTTGACACTGGGTTCCAGGTTGGCACCTACTTTGACCTCTCTTTTGTCTTCTTCGATATCTAGGTTGATGGTGTCCACAGATTCCTCGTGAGGCTGAATGGTTCTCTCTTCTTGCAGTAGTAATCTGGCAAGTTCCCCTGGTACTTCACAATCTTCCTCACCTTCATCTTCGGCTTGGTAGATTAGATTTTCAGAGTCACAGAAGGCCATAGCAGAACCGTTATCCATGGAATCCTCAATGGATGTAGACCTGCATTGTGAGTGTGAGTGCGTGTAAGGGTATAACTACCTTTAAAAGAAGAATGCAAAAAGAAAAACAATGAGCGCAAAGTTTGTATGCAAAACGTCCATGATTCATTGATGTCATATGGAAATGAGATAATAACCCTTACAAATGGACCATTGTGCCTCGGGTAAGACACAAGGTTTTAAGAGTCTGAATTGTTTTAATGTTATAGATCCAACAAAATGTAAAGACAAATTATTGTGGGATAAAAGTAATCGGGACAAAATCTCTAGCCTCCCAATTGCTGAGCGCTCCACTGACAGTTGGGAAGATCCAATCCTCCAGGTTGCAACCATCTTTATCATCCTCTACCGCGTTGACTTCACGGTTGCTGATCTTCAGGGGTGGTCCTCCAGCACGAGCATGGCGTACAACCTTCTGAGCACTTGAAGTGAAACCTAGGCCAAACTTGTCAGATTTGTATGGGATATCTGGGAGTTGTCCCCAAATAGTGAACCCACCTTCTTCTATCACTGCCTTGGCATCCTTCAAAGATGACATCCTGAGTGGAGGCCTTGTGATCTTTGGAGCCTGAGACACAGCCTTCGCTACTGCCACGTCTTGCGGGACTTCTTCAAAGTGTTGGAATGGAGTTTCAATAAATTCACCATCTAATTCCACATATCTGAAGGAATTGAGATGGTTGATCATATACTCTTCTTCTCCATGAATGATGATGATCTTCCCTTGAATCGGATATTTCAGCATTTGGTGTAACGTAGAAGTAACAACGCCAGCATTGTGGATCTATGGTCGACTTAACAAGCAAGAGTATGAGGGGCGAATGTCCATTACATAAAAAGTTGAATCGAATGTTTGGGTTCCAACCTTTATGGGGATATCCACTTCCCCATGCACCATCTTTTTAGATCCGTCAAAAGCCCTTACTACTATGTTTCTTGGCTTCAATGTCAATCCCTCACAGTTAAGCCTATCAAGAGCTTTTTTAGGCAATACATTCAGAGATGAGCCAGTGTCCACCAAAACATGAGCCAGGGTTGTGCCCCTACATTCAACTGAGACATGTAATGCCTCATTATGCTTTCTTCCTCTTGGTGTTAAATCAGCATCCGAAAAAGCTAGAACATTATCTGCAGTCAAGCTGGATATGCAGTCTTGAAACTGATCGACAGATGTCTCTTGGGTTACATGGGCAGTTTTCAGGAATTTTACCAAGGCTTTTGCATGCGCCTCAGAACATAGTAGTAAAGCCAGCATGGAAATTTTAGATGGAGTTTTCCTCAGTTGTTCAACTACATCGTAGTCGCTTCTTTTTATGATCTTTAGAATCTCCTCCATTTCTTTCTAGGAGGTCTCAGGGATAATCAATGATTGTTCCTTCGTCCGGACAGGCTCAATCAGGATACTTTTACCTCGAGTTTCGATGATCTCGGCAGCAGGAATGTAAGTAGGAGTGATAGCAGGGATTGCAACAGCTTTGTCAGTTGGAGCATTGGTGGAGATGATTGTGGGATTGGGAATAGCCTTCGGAGGAGCAACAACAACATGAATGATTACGGGTCCAAAAACTTCTTTTGGGGGAGCAATTTCTGGAGAGAATATCCTTCCGCTCCGGGTAATCTTGCTAGTCCCGGCAATGTTACTGATATGGGAATTATCTTTTTCAGGACTTGAATCTTCGGAAACTGGCCAATCTTGCTTGATACCATGGTAGTAGACATCCCCTCCATAATTCCATGGTACGGTTTTGTCTGACAAATACGGGACTGGTCCAGGCATTGTAATTATCAAAGAAGCTACTTTTGGAACTGATGTAATTCTAACAGGTCTTTTGGTGGAGACCCTGGAAGAATTGTCGGAAATGGTTACGATGGAAACATCATTATAAGAAATAGGTGGAACAAAAGTCTTTTCAAACAAAATTTCCTTGGTATCTATTAGGTACTGAACGCCTGCTTTCAACAAAGGGCAGCTGGTTGGTGAGGACAAACAGAAATGACAACTTTCATCACAGCCCGGGAAAACACTGGCATTCAATAAGTTTCTTTTGATAGTCAGGAGTGGGGTCATAAGTTCATCAACTGAAGTAACAAACATATCTTCCTCGATAACATGGGCATTATGGCCATGTTTGGGCATAGGGGAAGAAATGACATTGGGCTTTTCCAGTGCATCGAATTCAATCTCTTTGGCTTCAAGGAGGTCTTGTACTTTGTTCTTTAAAGCCCAACAATTGTTAGTGTCATGGTCGGGACTCTCAGAATGGTATGCGCAACGGGCATTAGGATGATAGTGAGGAGATGTTGTGTTAGGGTTCTTTGGAGCTTCTTTCAAAGTCACCAGGTTGGATCTTAGCAATTGTGACAATACTTGAGATAAGGTCATGTTAATTCTGGTGAATTGTCTGACTGGTCTTTCCATCCTTGGTTGGTTATTCCTTTGCTGATCAAGCGCATGTTTAGGAATCATAACAGCCTTCACCATTGGACGGCGTTCGACCCTACCTTGATTTCTCTGAGGATAAACAACAACCACTTCCTTCTTTCCGATGAATGGTTTCCTTACAGCAGCAGAGGATGTATCTTTTTGAATCTTTCCACTTTTTATTCTGGCTTCTATTCTTTCTCCGGTCAATATTAGTTCAGTAAAACCTGTCGATGAACTCCCAATTAGGTGATTGAAGAAGGGACCAGACAAAGTGCCCAAAAACATGTATACTAATTCTCTTTCAGATAGAGGAGGTTGAACTCTTCCAGCCAAATCTCTCCATTTTTGCGCATAGTCCTTGAAGCCTTCATTTGAAACCATGGCCATACTCTGGAGTTGAGTATGGGTAGGCGCAAGATCAGCATTGTATTGATATTGTTTGTAAAAGGCTGCAGCAAGATCTTCCTAGTTATGAACATTGGCTCTTTCTAACTGATAAAACCAATCAAGTTAAGTTCCAGACAGCCTGTCTTGGAAGAAGTGTACCCATAAATCTTTGTCAGCGGTATGGGGCTAGATTTTCCTTACATAGGACCAAAGATGCATTTTGGGGCATGAAACTTCGTCATATTTGGCGAACACAGGTGCTTTGAATTTTGGAGGAATGACAATCCCCGACACTAAACCCAATTCCTCAAAGTCCAAGCCAGACACTTTTTGGATTTCCATTGCACTCAACCTCTCTTCGAGACATTTATATTTGTCATCAGCTGGAGGGTATTGTTCCTCAGAATAGTCTGCTTCTTCCTATTCCTCTTCTGATTTTGACGGGACAACTGTTTCCTTGCCTTTCTCATCTTGATTGTCTCTCTCACCGGATGTCGTTGCAAAGTCTAGGGTCCTTCTTGTCTACCCATGAAATCTTCTTCCCATGTTTAGGACTCTGGTTACCTTCTTTTTCTTCTTTTTCTTTTCCTCAGCCAGCAAAGTCTTCAACTCTTCTTGTCCTTTGGCCAGAGTTAAGAACAACTATTGAAACTGTGCATTCTGAGCTTGGAGATCCTTCACCGTTTGCTCGAGATCCATCTTACTGAAATAAATAGTAGAGAGATGAGGAGACTTGTTGCAAGAAACCTGCTTATGTTATGATGAATGGTAAATGCATATGCAATGATTTCAAGGATTTTAAGATTCAAATTTGTTTTAGACAAAGAGGAAACACACGTTATATTAAAGCTTTTGAGTACATCAATGCCTTATTGGGAAAAATGATACAAAAAACTCTAAGATAAAAAGGTAGTCCGCATCCTCTTTGGTGCAATGTAGGTATTCAGAGTCTTCTCCTCATGAAGTAGCCTAGTGAGTTCCAAAACCTCCTTCTCGCTTGCATAGAATTGGGCTTCGAAAGTATCTTACTCTCCCTTGAGTTGTATCCAATCTCTTTGTAGGTCTTCAAGAGAGGTGGGCATGTCCAGATGGAGGATAGTGTATGGAACATCTCCTTCCATGACAGGCTCAATGATTACCGGGAGAATTGAGGGATAAGGCATCATAAGACTCTGAGCACGAGTTCGTGCCCATTTGAAGTAAGGCTCAAGAGGGATGGAATTTTTATGCCCCAAATTCTTGCTATCTACCTTGTTTAACATCTTCCAAGCTCGGATAAATCTCTGGCGAAGACCTTGATCGTGGTTGTCGTAATCAAATACCAAACCTTGAATCAGCATCTCATGCGGGCCATCCCTTCGGGCGTAACCAAACTGTCTTAAGGCTAGGCAGGGGTTGTAGGTGATACCTCCCATAATGCCAAGTAAAGGGACATTAGGAAATTCTCCATAACAGTCAACAATATTAACATTCTCTATGGATCGGGAGCACCAATGAATGTCTGAATGTTTGAGCGTCATCAACCTTTGTGACCACCTTGAACCTTGCTCATTCTTTAATACAAATTGGGGAAGATGAGAAATAAACCATCTTGCCACGAGAGGAGTGCAACACATAAGAACACCTCTTTTCCTCATTGTGCGAGTGTGAAAAGAGTGTAGTATATCCCTAGCAATGTAGGCACCGGGTTACGGGATATGAAGATTTTGACGGCGTTCACATCTATGAGTTGGTCAGGGTTTGGGAACAAAACCATCCCATAGATAAGGAGAGCCACAATTTACTCAAAGGCTTGTAGGTCCAAAGAATTCTAATAGTTTTGGGCTTTCTTAAACAAGAACTTTGCTAGGAAACCTTTGACACCACTCCTTGTTTCCCAATGAGTTGTGACATCCAATGAGTACAAGTGTAGAGCTTGAGCAATCTCTTCTGGATTTGGGTCTCTTTCCGTACCGTTGAAAGGTAGTTGATTGAGGATGGGAATCCCCAAGAGTCAGGAGAATTCTTCCAAAGTAGGCACAAGTTGATAGTCGGGAAATGTGAAGCAATGGTGTAAAGGATCAAAGAACTGAAAGAGCACCTTCATCATGTCCTCATATGTGTTAGAGGTGACCAAGTTGAGTAGGCGACCGTGTCTCTCGATGAACAGAGAGTTTTCAGGAATCCTTGAAGCTAACTCCTTAAGTTGTGGAGGGATCCTTACAAGGTTGACTTGAATAGTTTTCCTGCGAAGAGAATCCATATCCTACAAAACAAGAACAAAGATGAATCCCAAAATACTTGAAATGGTTAGTGAATGTGTATGATGTTATGATGTTCATGATGTTATGTACAAGTGTGTATATACAAACAAAACAAACCAGTTCCTAGGTTTAGGCTTGCATGGAGTTTTATAGGTAAGTACCCTCTTGAAGTTTAGTTGGCTTAACCTGTCCTAGTAATAGTAACCGGGTTCTAAGGAGCTCAATATCACTGGTTTGTTTCCTTGGTCATTGTTTCAGCACAAGCCTCTTTAATGGTGACCGAAATATCCCAAGAAACCAAACCTCAATGAGTGTAGTATCGAGTATCTACCAACTTCGGACTGCACCAAAGCCGGTCATCTCACTACATCCTAAAGGCCAAGTTGGTCAAGTAAAGGTTCTAAAAATTCATTAGTGCTTTATGACATCACTCAGCGGCCCCGTATTCTATTTGATTAACTCAAAGGCTACCGGTACCCACAAATATGTCGCACTAATGTAGCTATTGCTTAGACCATGTCGGTATACCCCACACAAATTCCACAACGTATTTCTACTTACCTACATTGTATCCCAAATCCGGGTAGAGGATTCAAACCCAAACAAAGAACCATAATGTAAAGCATACAAATCAGAAAATGAAGTCAAGTAAATGTGATCTAACCCTAAGGTAACCCCACTTTTAGAAAATCCCCAGCAGAGTCGCCAGTTTTGTGATACGGTTGGAGAACTGACTTGAAGGTTTTACATTTGATCGCAAATATTGCGGTTAGCAAGAGTCGCCACCGACTTTTCTTTTATCCAACAAGGAAAGATGAAAAAGCACAGGAAAGACCTTTAGAGATGTTTTCTGAGTTCGGGGGGTAGATTATGAAAAGGGAAGGTATTAGAACCCTTTTCATCCATGGTTTTCCATGGGCTCTTAGTTTTTTGCTAGATCACTTGCTTTTGTTTGAATGTGCTTGTGGTGTGGGTTTTAAAAGTATTTTGAAAATGTAACTTTGTAATGATTCTCGTTTCTATAGGAACGCATACGAAGTATTTGTTTCAAAGATAGTTCAAAAAGGTGTTTGTGAGATGTGTTTTTTGAAAGTGATTTTGAAAAGGTGTCTTTGTAATGATCCCCGTCTCTATAAGAACGCATACAAAGTGTCGTCTTTTGAAAATGTTTCAAAGTGAGAGTGTTGGTGTATAGAATGTTTTTGTTGTGAGTAAGCAAGCAACTAGGAGCGAACCTACCTACTCAAAAGATCTTAGATGTTCTTTTCCTCCTCCTTTAGGTGTTGCTATCTTACCATTATTTTGGTAATAAGCCCCATCGTTGGATGTGAAGGGACGAGCGTGGATCATCGTATAACCATGATTAGCAATATTGCAAGGTATCTTAGCATTCTCTTTAGGGACTAAGATCATTTGAAAGGCAACATAGACAACGTCATCGAGGGACTATGATCTTGTATTTCGCTTGTTTTTACTAAGATACCTCACATGCGTAATATGGCCATTTTGTATAAGGAAACCAAGTGGATTTTACCCTAGGGGTTCTTGTGTGCAAATGTATTGTTTTCATGTTTGATTTTGTCTTTGATTAGGGTTCTCTACTTGTTTGGTTTTAGTCTTTCCATATAAAAACTAATTAATATTAATTGTATGAGCGGTAAATTGCGGAAAATAAATATCCTACGCTATTACAATCATTAGGGGGATGGGGTATACCGAGTATAAATGGGATTGCAAGTAAAATCAAAATCCTAAGTTACTATTACAACCATATTGAATGGATAAGAATGTACAAGAAATGTAAAATGGACTTGTTTTGTTTAAGTAAAGAAATAAGTCTTATTTAAGAAAATATTTTGATCTTTTTATGTTAAAAGAAATAAAATAAGGCATGTAAAATGTAAAATGTTTTTGGTGTTTTTGATTAGTGAAAATAAAAGTGATAGAAAAAATAGTAAGGAAAAGAAAATAGAATCAGCGCTTTGCTAAACTAAGAGAGATCAGAAGTTCTGACTCTGGCGTGCTACAAAAACAGAAATCACATTAGTAGAAATAGGTAAAGTCATAAGTTCTGGGTCCGCTGGGAACAAAGAAGATTTCAGAAGTTCTGATGCCACTGGAAGAGCTTAGTCTCCCTCTCCGTGCTAGTCAGAACATCTACAACTTAGTCATTTCTCAACAGAACAAAAGATGCGCATATCACAGGTATGGCAGGTTTCATAATGTTTCAGAAACAAGAGATATCAGAACTATAAATCAGAGGCAATCATGAATTTGATAATTCTAATTTCCTTAATAAGTTCTGAACTAATTTACTCCCTACTTAGGCATACAAATAAGTGAAACCTCAGAATACGTACAGCATCAGAAACATGATGTCTACATTGTATTTTAGAACTCAAAAGTAGGGAAATCCTTTGGATAAAAACTCAAAAGTGGTTGTGAGCATTAAATGATGATGAGATTTATCAAACCAGAAATCTTGCACTATGAGATTGCGCATCATAGCCTAAGTCTGGGTCGGAAGTTCAGCGTCAGCGTAACTTAGAATAAACATCCAACTTTTGATCCTTTAATCTTTCCGCTCCAGCATATTCTGAAGGAGTTCTCAGACCTTCCTGAAAGTTTATAACACGGTCTGTAGACTTTCTTTGAATTAATTTTTGCAAACTCTAGCTGAACGTTTGTGAAAACTATCCCAGAAGTTCTAACCAAAATCTGTTTTGAAAGTGTCTAGAATTTGCTGAGTGTTTCAGTTTCAAGGGCGTGTTTTTTGAACATTTATAACTTGAAATTCCAGCATTTCCAGGAGAAGTTTAGTTCTGCAATGTTTTAGATCTTATTGAAATCTATAACTTTTGTACCAGAAGTTCTTCCAGAATCGGCTTGCATCATGGTGATAATCTGATCAGAAGTTCTGAGCTTGTCATATTTCTTAAACATTTAGAAAAATTCTAAGTATTTAGAATTTTGAATTTTGAATTTCTTGATGAAACAAACTTCATATTTCAACATGTCTTGATGAAATATGATTCTTGAAGCTTGATTTTGATCCAAAAGTCAAAGTTTGACTTTTCAGTGTGCAAATGACCATTTTACCCTTGTAAATGACTTTCTTGGAAAAAATTTAATTCAAGGCTTGAAATTAGATGGAAGCAAACCTGAGGGTCCAGGGTGATTTTTTTTTTGAGAAATTTCTTGAGAAATGAGAGGGAAAATTTTGGGGTACAACAGTAATATATAATGGAAAAGATACATTGAAATAAAATGACCATTATTCCCTCTAACAACATTGAAAATTTGAGCAGCAACTTCTGTTGAAGTATGGTGAGGATCCAAGAAGATTATTTCTTCCATGATCAAGTCTTGTCTGATGCAGTTACTTGCCAAGAAAGTCCCTAACTTTTGCCTAAGCTGCCCTTGCAGGTTTTCAACTTAGCGGGAAATTTTATTCTGTTTATGTCTCTAATTTTTTCCTAGATCGCCCTTTCGGGTTTTTGGCCTACCGAGACGCTCTTTTTTGTCTAAGCCACCCTTTCGGGTTTTCAACTTAGCGATCTGTTATTTTATTTCTTTAGGCGAAGTATTTCTTGACTGCATCAGTATTCATGGGACGTGGGAACTCCTCACCATCAATAGTTTCAAGAATTAATACACCGCCAGAGAAGGCTTTCTTGACAACATATGGGCCTTCAAAATTGGGAGTCCACTTTCCCCTAGAATCAGTGTTAAAAGACATGATCTTCCTGAGCACGAGGTCACCTTTTCTGAATTCACGAGGTTTGACCTTCTTATCAAAATCTTTCTTCATTATCTTCTTATATAACTTCACGAGGTTTGGTCAAACCTGTTATGGACCCATTCAGCCTCTGACAACTTGGCTTCCATTATCACACACAAGGAGGGAATCTCAATCTCGATTGGAAGTACAACTTCCATTCCATACACAAGGGAGAATGAAGTTGCTCCTGTTGAACTGCGGACAGATGCCCGATATCCATGTAAAGCAAAAGGGAGCATTTCATGCCAATCTTTATAAGTAACAACCATCTTCTGGATGATCTTCTTGATATTCTTATTAGCAGCTTCAACAGCCCCATTCATCTTCGGCCTGTACGGAGACAAATTGTGATAGACGATCTTGAATTCTTCACAAAGTTCTGTCATCATCTTGTTGTTCAGATTCGAGCCATTATCGGTGATAATTCTGCTCGACACACCATACCGACATATAAGATTATTCTTAATGAAGTGCACAACCACCTGCTTAGTAACATTAGCATATAAAGCAACTTCCACCCATTTGGTGAAGTAATCAGTTTCCACCAAGATAAAATGGTGTCCATTCGAAGCTTTGGGTTCTATCATTCCGATCATGTCAATGCCCCACATAGAGAAAGGCCACGGGGAAGAAATAACATTGAGAAGTGTCGGAGGCACATGAATCTTGTCCGTATAAATCTGGCATTTATGTCACTTTTTTGCAAATTTGTAACAGTCAGATTCCATTATCAGCCAATAGTAACCTACCCTTATCATATTTTTAGCCATCGAATGTCCATTGGCATGAGTGCCAAATGAACTTTCATGGACCTCATGCATCAACATGTCTGCTTCGTGTCTATCCATGCATCTGAGTAGGACCATATCATAATTTTGCTTATACAACACATTTTCACTGAGGAAGAAACTGCTAGCCAATCTTCTTAATGTCTTTCTATCTTTATTCGAAGCACCACTCAGGTATTTTTGAGTCTGGAGAAAATTCTTGATATCATAATACCAAGGTTTCTCATCTGCTACCTCCTCTGTTGTAAACACATAAGTGGGCCTATCCAATCACCGATCTATAATTCGAGGTATATCATTCCAAGTATTCACTTGATACATAGAAGCCAGAGTTTCCAGGGCATCCTCCATTTGATTTTCATCTCTAGGGATGTGATGGAATTCAACTTTATTAAAGAAGGGTAACAATCTTATAGCATAATCTTTGTAAGGGATCAAGCCGGGGTGACGAGTATCCCACTCTCCTTTAATCTGATTTATTACCAAAGATGAATCTCCATACACATATAGAATTTTAATTCTGATATTAATAGCTTCCTCAAGACCCATGATGCAAGCCTCATATACTGCCATATTATTAGTACAATCAAATGTCAACCTTGCAGTGAAAGGAATGTGCGATCCATGTGGAGTGACAATCGCAACACCAATTCTTTTACCATAAGCATTCACAGCTCCATCAAATATCATACTCCAACGAGATTCAAGATTAGGACCTTCCTCAGGCAATGGTTCATCACAATCTTTCACTTTCAGAAACATTACATCTTCATCGGGGAAATCATACATCACAGACTGATGACCATCGATTGGTTAGTGAATAAGATAATCTGATAACATGCTGCTTTTAATATCTTTTTGAGTGCGGTATTTGATATCATATTCAGATAACAACATCTGCCAACGGGCAATTCTCCCAGTAAGAGCGGGATTTTCAAAAATATACTTGATTGGGTCCATTTTGGAGATCAACCAAGTAGTGTGATTCAACATATACTACCGCAAACGTTTTGCCGCCCAAGCCAGAGCACAACATGTCTTTTCCAGAATGGAATACCGTGATTCACAATCAGTAAACTTTTTACTGAGATAATAATTGGCATACTCTTTCTTCCTGGTTTCATCTTGTTGTCCCAGAATACAGCCCATGGAATTATCTAACACTGTCAGATACATAATCAATGGTCTTCCTTCAACAGGAGGGAGCAAGATATGAGGTTCAAGCAGATATTCTTTAATACTTTCAAATTCCCTTTGGCAGTCATCTGTCCACACACAACCTTGATCTTTCTTTAACAACTTAAAGATCGGTTCACACGTTGCCGTCATGTGGGAAATGAATCTAGAAATATAATTCAAATGCCCAAGGAAACCTCTGACTTGATTTTCAGTTCTCGGTGCTGACATCTCTTGAATTTCTTTGACTTTATTAGGGTCAACTTCAATCCCTTTCTGGCTAACAATGAAACCTAACAACTTCCCTGATCGAACACCGAAGGTACATTTATTTGGATTCAAGTGGAGACGATACTTCCTCAAACGCTGAAACAACTTCAATAGATCTTCTACATGCCTTTCTCCACTCTAGTATTTAGCAATCATATCATCAACATATACCTCAATTTCCTTATGCATCAAATCATGGAATAGGGTTGTCATAGCCCTCTGGTACATTGCACTAGCGTTCTTCAACCCGAAGGGCATCACTCTATAACAGAATGTTCCCCAGGGTGTGATAAATGTTGTTTTTCCATGCCCTTAGGATCCATCCTTATTTGATTATACCCGAAAAATCCGTCCGTGAACGAGAAAACTTTGAATTTTGCTGTGCTATCCACTAACATATCTAAGTGTGGCAATGGAAAGTCATCTTTTGGACTAGCTTTATTTAGATCTCTGTAATCTACGCACATGCAAACTTTTTCGTCTTTCTTCGGTACTGGGACAATATTGGCAATCCACTGAGGGTATACTGATGTCACAAGAAAACCGACATTAATCTGCTTTAGAACTTCTTTGATTTTCACTGCCATATCTAGGTGAGTTCTTCGCAACTTCTGTTTGATTGGCGGGCACTCTGGCTTCAGTGGTAAACGGTGCTCTACAATATTCGTATCTAGACCAGGCATATCTTGGTAAGACCAAGCAAAAATATCCACATACTCTTTCAATATCTCAATCAAACTGCTCTTCATATCAGGATGCAACAATGCTCCAATCTTGACTTCCTTCGGATCTTCTTCTGAACCCAAATTGATCACTTCTAATGGATCTTTATATGGCTGAATGGCATTCTCCTTGCGCTCAAGCAACCATGAGACCTCTTCTGGAATTTCATTATAGTCCTCTTCTTCGGACCCATACACAGGACATTCAAAGTTGGGACAGGGTGCAGGGTCATTGTATTCAACGTTTTTTTTAATTAATCTGCACATATGATTTATGATTTCTTTTAGAAGCTGACACATATAACAAGTGATCATGCAGATTGAATTTCAGTTATTATTTATTTTGAAAGGTTTTTAATGATTACCATTTTCCAAGAAAAAAGCAAAAAATAAAAACACAATTTGGGAAACAAAGACAACTTTTATTATTGATTTTAAAAATCAAAGCAAACAGATAAGCCCATACAATATCAATACTTTCACCTTGGGCAGAGTGAAAGCTTTTTAAAAATATTAACAAAACAAATTACTTTGAAACATGTATGCAAGAGGAAACATCAATGGTGATCCTGTTCTGAACCCTAACTCTGTGCGTCACATAATTTGGCATTTCTGGCTCTGCTTCATCTTCCACAATGGCATTAATCCCGGAAACAGTTGGATGAAGATAACCCTCACTATGAAAAATGTATTGATACTTGCCTGCAGAAGCCTTCGGCTTTATGCTCTTGTCTTTATCATTCTTCATAGAGAACCCCAAGCCAGCTCTATTCTTGTTCACAGGTGGATCAACAATATGTCCCCAAACATCGCTATGGCCATTACGTACAACCTGCTGCACATCCTTAAACGAAGCCATATAGTTCTCATTTCCTCTTATATTATCAATGGATAAAGCTTGGAACTGGGTTCCAACAGCGGCTTCATCCGCCTCCACAATGCTGAAAGAGGACAAATGAGATATCAACAATGCCTGTTCTCCATTTATAATTACCACTTTTCTTTCAAGTACAAACTTCAGCTTCTGGTTTAAAGTCAAAGTGACAGCCCCTGCCTCATGTATCCATGGCCGTCCTAGCAAGCAACTATAAGCGGGTACAATATCCATGACCTGGAAAGTAATTTGAAACAAATGTGGGCCTATATGAATAGGAAAGTCCACTTCACCAATAACCGATTTCCTTGATCCATCAAACGCTTTCAGAATAATGCCACTTGGGCGCATGGGCGTTCCTTGATATTTCAACTTCATAAGTGTGCTCCTCGGTATAATGTTCAATGCAGATCCATTATCAATCAGCACATTGGATAGTGAAACATTCTTGCAGTTCATAGAGATGTGGAGGGCCAGGTTGTGATTCATTCCTTCATCGGGCAATTCATCATCACAGAAACTCAGGTTATTACATGACGTAATATTCCCCACTATGCTACTGAATTGGTCTACACGCATATCACTTTCTAAAAAACCTTGGTCCAATACCCTCATCAAAGATTCTCTGTGGGCAGAGGAGTTCATTAGTAAAGCCAAGATAGATATTTTTGAAGGAGTCTGCAGTAGCTGATCTATAATTTTGTAGTCGCTCATCTTGATTATCTTCAAAATATCATCCACCTCCTTTTCTAGCGTAGCCCCACTAGATTCACCCGTAGCCTTCTTGGGTTCAAAATCTTCAACAGTTTTCTTTCCAGCGCTAAAATCTCCATGAACAACTGGTGCAAATACACGACCACTGCGAGTCACTCTGCTAGTCTCAGCAATATTTCCAACATTAGGCATTGGTTAGATGGGAATTTACACACCATCCTCTAAAATTGTAGTATTATATTTGTAGGGTACAACCTTATCTGACTTGTAGGGGACATGACTCGGCAAACTAATTACCAATGGAGTAATAGCTGGCTTGCTATGATATTCAACTTCAAAATGAGTAGGCACACCGAAACAAGGCACAATAACATTTACTCCCTCTTCAACACAATCAGTTATTATAGAGTCATCTCTGGAAAACAAATCTTCATCTGAGGAGAAGAACTCATCTGCAGAGGCATACTCATCATCTGACTCTTATTTAGCCAAACAAACCTCAATCATATCCACTTCATGGTAATCATCCCTTTGACTTGTGACCTTGATAGTTCCATTATCCAACAACGACTGAACACCTTCCTTTATAATCGAACATCATCGGGAGTCCCGACAGCAAATTCGACAAGATCCATACTAATGTTCCACCTGACCAAACATGTGGCAGAAAGTAGCGTGCAATTGTACAAGATCTTCATTCATATGTTCCACATCAAAGATTCCGAACTCTCCAGGACATCCAGAAACCATGTTTACTTCCTCTTCATACTCTGCCCTAGGCCTGATTATATGGATGAGACCCTCATCCATCATCTCCTGTAAATCAGCCTTTATCTTATCACAACCTTGTATATTTGTACTGCAGATAGCACAACCGGCATGGTCATGCGTATAATAGCTAAATTCACAGAGGTCTGTATGCATTTTCACCAAATCTCCTCTACCCAAATCAACATCAAAAATACGGAAGTCACCTGGACAACCGGCCACCATGTTCACAGCATTTTCTCCTCCATGCTTTGGTAGAGGATTATCTTTCACATTAGGGCCCACATCCTTGAAAGATAGAATACCGGACTTCACCAATTTCTCTACCTCGGTCTTCAAAGGATAGTAATTCTCAACATTATGCCCTGGTGCTCCCTGATGAAAAGAATATGTTTGGTCTGCCTTGTAATACCAATGCAACGGTGATGGTACAACGGGAAGTGGTCGGGTCTGAACCAACTTCTTCTGAATTAACACCGAGAGTAACTGGCCTGCTGTCGCGCGCGGATCAAAACGAGTGTTTTTGCGAAACGGTTTCAAAACTGTAGTATTTAACGACAATAGTAACTCAGATATCGTTCTCACAAGGATTCTTGATTTTATTAAACAATAGAAATCGAATTGGGGGGGTTTGGTTTTAAGGACGATTTATAAAAAAAAACAGAAAATAAGCGCTTAAAATAAGTGATTATGAAATAAGTCGATCTACTGTTTCGGGTTCCTACTATCATTGATTAATACAATTTAACTTCCCTAAGCGGATTCCTATTCAAATTCAATCACAATTTCATCCAACAAGCAAGAATGAAAAAAAATAAGAATTATGTTCCCTTTTCACCGAATTAAGCAAACGGTTAATCAACAAACGGAATAACGAATTAAGCATACGATATAACGCAATTATAATTGGGAAACATAATTCAATCGAACCAACAAGATTACTCTAAGATAATCCGAATTAAGCAAACGAATATAAAAGGCAAAATTGATATGAATAGAAATTGAATTGTAAATTATATTAACCTCAAGTTTTAGAAACCAAGTTACAGCAGATCAACTCTAACATATTAGTTCTCCATTCCCATTCGTACCAAATTGTTTTCTCCCTTTTGTCTACAGTAAAAACATGATCAAAATCACCGTTATGCGGCTGCCCCCCGGTTAAAGAGGAATAATCCATTCGGTTTACAAACCAACTGGGTTGAAAACATAACCCAGGCCCAAAACTACTAACCCAAAACTTAAAAGTCTAAAGCTGCAACTTCAACGACTTTTTCAACCTTTCTTCATTTCGAATCAGCTTCTGTCCAAAACTAGAAAGTTGTAAGCCATTTTCTTAGCTTTCCAACGCATGGTCAAACGCCTCGATCCGATATTTGTAGAATTAGTTATAAATTTTTCCGCGAAAGCTACAGTTGCTGAAAATAAAATACGAAAATTAATTAAATGAAAAAACAAAATAAATTAGCAAAACATATTAAAACATAAAAATAAACACAATAAACTAAAGAAATGCATTAGTACGATCGTGGAAGGATGTGCATCAAAATGCACTGATTAAATTCTCCCACACTTGAACTTTTGCACTCCGAGCAAAATGCAATCAAAAGAAACGCAAAAGTATCATCAATTACTCATCCTAGGCTACAAATTCATCTCCGGTCAAGATTGCATCAACAGGTACTAGTCTCGTACACTAAGGATATCGTAGGAACACTAGTCTTGCCTCTTGAATATACAAACCAATATGAATCATATTATTATGCAAAAGCCTAACTTACTCATCCTCTTTTGTTTTTCTTTTTCATTCCGGCGCAATCACATTAAGCCCATTATCTCCACACACTCATAGAAAAGCGACCGGTTAGTGACTCTGATCCTTTTTTGCACGGGGTTCTGGTACTTACATGGCATAACCCTTTGCTTACTCAGTTTCAGTTGTGGGGGATCGGACCGTAATCCGCCCTACCAAGTTCATCACCAGAAACCACTGAACCAACTAACAACGAGTCTTATTCTCAAAAAAAAAATTTATAGGCACTACGACCCTTGGGTTAAGTGACCGGGTGAGGGTCACCAAACTTAGAAGTTGCATTCCTTTTTTTCTTTTTCTTTTTAAAACACTTTTTTTTCTTCGGAACACTCACTTATATTCATCGGCTTCCTTGCGTAGAGTGTGTGAGATGGTGCTGACTGATAAAATAAACTACTCAAGAGCTATTAGAGAGTGAGAATTCAAGGCTAATACATAATAAGAATTCAAATCAATTTCCATATGCAGGAGACTTACAGTGTTAAGACGATACCGATCTTGTGAGCTTTTCCCAAGTCTCCACAAACATAACCTCAAATTAGTCTGCAACCCAAAACTTTCAAATAGATGCATTTTTTTATTAACGCAAAACAAAACAAAACAAAAATAAAATAAAGGAATCTCTCCCCCACACTTAAAACAGACATTATCCTCAATGAAAGGACATAACTATTTAAAATAGAGAGAAGGAAAGAAAAACTCTCTGGTCAAGTTGCAGGGTAGTTTGGTGCCTCCAAAGAAAGATCTTTTGTGGTTGCATCTTCAGCTACTGCACTTTCATGAAATAGCTTTAGGTGCTGCCCATTGACCTTAAAAAATTTGTTGGTACCCGCACTTTTAATTTCTACTGCACCATGAGGGAAAAAATTAGTAACAACAAAAGGGCCAATCCATTTGGATCGGAGTTTCCCAGCCATAAGCTTAAGGCGGGAGTTAAACAATAAAACCTGTTGGCCCACAGAAAATTCCTTCCTATAAATCATTTTGTCATGGAAGTGTTTTGTTTTCTATAAATCCTAGAGCTCTCATAAGCCTCTAGTCTCAGCTCTTCAAGCTGTTGCAATTGGAGTTTTCTTTCAATACCTGCTTGTTGCATCTCCAAATTACAACTTTTCACTGCCCAATAAGCATGGTGTTCTAACCCAACAGGAAGATGACATGCCTTACCAAAAACAAGTCGAAAGGGAGACATCCTAATGGGAGTCTTGAAAGTCGTTCTTTGAGCCCAGAGTGCGTCTTATAGACGACGACTCCAATCTTTCCTGTTTGGTTGCACCATTTTCTCTAAAACCTGCTTGATCTACCTATTTGAAATCTCAGCCTGCCCATTACTCTATGGGTGATATGCAGTAGACACTCTATGCACGACTCCATACTTCCTGAGAAAAGCTTCCATGGTGCGGTTGCAGAAATGAGTGCTTGGTCACTTATGATAGCTCGCGGTATTCCAAACCTGCAAAAGATATTAGACCTTACAAAATCGGCAACAACTCTAGAATCATTAGTCCTAGTGGGGATAGCTTCCACCCACTTTGAAACATAGTCAACAACAAGTAAAATATAAAGGAAACCAAATGATACAGGAAAGGAACCCATGAAATCAATTCCCCATACATCAAATACCTCACAGAAAAGCATAGGCTGCTGAGGCATTTCACTCCTGCGAGTGATGTTTGCACCTGCTATCTGGAACTCTTTACATGTGCGGTAAGTCTCAAAAGCATCCTTAAAGATGGTGGGCCAGTAGAATCCGGAATCTAAGACTTTTCTAGCAGTTCTTTGCGGGCCAAAGTGTCCTCTAACTTGAGATGAATGAGCAAAATTCAAAATAGATTCAATCTCATAGTCAGGGACACATCTCCTGATTACCTGATCACTACCAAATTTCTAAAGATATGGATCATCCCAGACATAATATTTGGCATCACTCTTGAGTTTGTGGATTTGTGACCGGGATGCACCTGTAGGAAAAACACCAGCAACAAGATAATTAACAATGTCAGCAAACCAAGGAGTTACCCCATGCAAAAGTAAAAGCTGCTCATCAGGAAAGTCATCTTGAATGGGGAAAGGATCTTCATCTCTTTCTATCCTTCTCAAATGATCAGCCACTAAGTTTTCAGCACCACTCTTGTCTTTAATCTCTATATTAAACTCTTGGAGCAATAGCATCCACCGAATCAATCTTGGTTTTGCATCCGGATTTTTCAACAAATACTTCAAAGCTGCATGGTCAGTAAAAACAACAACCTTGGAACCTAGCAAATATGATCTGAATTTATCGAGAGCAAAAACAATAGCTAGAAGTTCCTTTTCAGTGGTAGTGTAATTTGACTGTGCAGAATCTAAAGTCCTAGAAGCATAGTAAATAACATGGGCAGCCTTGTCAACTCTTTGTGCAAGAACAGCCCCAACAGCATAATTAGAAGCATCACACATAAGCTCGAAAGGGAGGGTCCAATCAGGAGGTTGGATTATCGGAGCAGAGGTCAATGGTTTCTTCAAGAAGTCAAACGCTTGCTTGCGTTTGTCATCGAAGTTGAAAGTAACATCATTCTTCAACAGGTTTGACAGCGGAAGAGCTATCTTGCTAAAATCCTTGATGAAGCACCTATAAAAACCTGCATGACCAAGAAAAGAACGAATCTCGCGAACGCAAGAAGGGTAAGACAATGTAGAAATCACATCAATTTTAGCAGGGTCAATAGAAATACCTTCCTCAGAAATTATGTGACCGAGAATAATTCCTTGCTTAACCATAAAATGACATTTTTCGTAATTTAACACAAGATTAGTCTCAATGCATATTTCCAAAACCATATTCAAGCTACTCAAACATGCATCAAAAGAGGAACCATAAACAGTGAAGTCATCCATGAAAACTTCCATGCAATTTTCAATGAAATTAGAGAAAATGCTAATCATGCACCGTTGGAAAGTGCCAGGAGCGTTGCAAAGACCAAAAGGCATCTTCCGATATGCAAAAGTACCAAAGGGACAAGTAAAAGTGGTCTTCTCTTGATCTTCCGGTGCAATATGAATATGAAAATAACCTTAAAAACCATCAAGAAAACAGTAATGTGATTTACCAGCTAGCCGTTCAAGCATCTGGTTAATGAACGGCAAAGGAAAATGGTTCTTTCTAGTCGCTTGGTTCAATCTCCTATAATCAATACAAACTCTCAAACTGTTCTGAACTCTAGTGGGAACAAGTTTGTTCTTTTCATTTTTCACCACTGTGAGTCCAGATTTCTTAAGTACAACCTGCACTGGACTTACCCATTTGCTGTCAAAGATAGGATAAATGATACCTGCTTGCAAGAGTTTGGTTACCTCTTTCTTCACAACATTGAGGATCAAAGGATTAAGCCTCCTTTAGGGCTGCCTTACTATTTTCGCTCCCTCCTCAAGTAAAATCCTGTGCATGCACATGGACGGACTAATACCAGGAAGGTCGGCTAATGTCCATCCAATTGCCTTCTTGTGCTTTTTCAGAACCTGCACGAGTTTATTTTCTTGATAGAGATCAAGGTTAGAAGAGATAATAACAGGAAGTTTTTCGTTATTCTCCAAATAAACATATTTCAGATTTTCCGGAAGTTGTTTCAGCTCTAAGGACGGGGGCTGCTCTATGGATGGAGCATTTAGGGCAGCCAGGATGTCAAGGGTATCAACTGTAAAAACAGCTTCATTAGCAACAACTTCACTGGTGGGAAACACATCATCCTGCAAGGCAGCCTCTATTTCAGCACACACAACACACAAGTTATTGTCAGTACAATCAGAACACAAGTAAACATCGTCAAATCCAGATAGAGAAGGAAAATCAATGGAAAATAAATCAGAGCAAGTGTCATCGACCAATTCCGAAATTAATTCGATGTGAAAAACCGAATGCTCCTCCGAAGGATGTTTCATGGCATCAAAAATGTTGAATTTCGCGACAATGTCACCAAATTCCATGGACATGGTTCCATCGTCAATATCAATATTTGTTTTTGCCGTTTTCATGAATGGTCTGCCTAAAATGATGGGAGCTCGGCTGGACTTTGTTTCTCCTTCCATGTCTAGAATGTAGAAATCTTTAGGAAAAATCAAATCGTTAACTTGAACAAGGACGTCTTCGACTATGCCGTTGGGGCGGGCATTTCTCCTATTTGCCAACTGAATGATTAAACCTGTATGCTGCAGAGGACCAAGACAAAGGTTATTATAAACATAAGTGGGCATAACATTAATGCCCGCTCCAAAATCAAGCATGCAATTATCGAATTTACTGTTCCCGATGGTGCAAGGAATAGCAAATGTTCCTGGATCCTTCTGCTTCTGTGGTAGAACCTGAATGGTGGTGAGGGCTGAAACATTTTGCTCACCCATAACTTTTTCGGATGAAGGTTTAGGCTGAATAAAAGCAGAAATATTTTGGCCCAAGTTAACTCTTTCACTTCCCTTAATCCTTCTCTTGTTGGTACACAAATCCTTCAAAAACTTCGCATACTTCGGAACCTGTTTAATCACATCAAGGAGCGGAATATTTACTGCAACTTTTCGGAAAACATCCAAAATCTATTTTTCTTTCTCTCCTTCCTCAATTCTTTTATTTTTCAGAATTCTGTGTGGGAAAGGAACTGGTGGCACATAGTCTCTTTATGTAATTCTTTCAGTTTCCACCGTAATAGGAGAAGGTGGAGAAGGTTCAGATGAAACAGATTCAGAAGGTGAAGAAGTAGAAGGTTTAGATGTTACCTCGATATTTTTCTCAGGGGCTGTTCCTGCTACCTTTCCAGATCGCAAAGAGATTGCGCTAACATTGGCATTAGGACCATCATTCGGATTGGCAACAGTTTGGGCTGGAAGTTGGTTCGACCCTTGGGATTGCATTGCGTTCATTTGAGTAGCAAGTTGTCCCATCTGTGTGTGCAAGGTTTGAATGCTAGAATCGATCCTTTGTTGGAACTAAAGGTTGTTGACGGCCATTTTCTTAACAAGATCCTCTAAGGACGGTCTGGAAGGTGCAAGGGCAGCCGATTGAGGTGAGTTCTGTTGTTGGCTGGTTTGTGGATTTCCATATCGAAGGTTGGGATGATTCCTCCAATTCGGATGATATCTGTTGGTGGACAGGTCAGGAATGTTGTTGTACCTGTTTTGGTTGTAAAGGTTGGTTGCATAAGCTTGGGGCAGCTCAGTGATAGATTCATCTCTCAGAATGGGACATATATCATTCGGGTGCTCAGGAGAAGTACAAATACCACACAGAGTTGATGTTTGAGTTTTTGCTACTGCTAGTTGTTTGACTAATGCCGTGAGCTCATCAATTATGGTCTCTAAAGCTTTGTTGGAAGAAGAAGCTTGAGTTTGATTCACTCCTTTGCTTTGTGCAGAATTGTCTCTAGTGGTAAATTGCTGAGAATTAAGAGACATATTCTCTATTAGAGCTTTGACAGCAGCTGGAGTTTTATCAATAAGTGCTCCACCACTAGTAGCATCAAGAATGTTTCGGTCCATCGGTATCAACCCCTCATAAAAGTACTGGATGAGTAATTGCTCGGTGATCTGATGTTGAGGACAGCTGGATACCAAGTGCTTGAACCTCTCCCAATACTCAGTGAGTGACTCATTACCTTGTCTAATACCGCAAATTTTCTTTCTTATTGAGGCAGCTCTAGAGGCAGGAAAATATCGCTCCAAAAACACCTTTTTCAGCGCATTCCAGCTTGCAATTGAATTTGGCTCGAGGTAGTACAACCAATCCTTTGCTGCACCCTGCAATGAAAAAGGAAAAGCTTGAAGTTTGACGTGATCTTCAGTGATCCCTTCAGGCTTCGATGGTGTAGAGCATACAACCTAAAACTCTTTCAAATGTTTGTGCGGATCCTCACCTGCAAGACCACTAAACTTGGGCAACAAGTGTATTAAACCCAATTTTAATTCAAAAGGAGCAGCAACATCATCATAATCAATACACATGCCATTATAATTTATATCAGGGGCATCCAATTGCCTTAAGGTTCTTTGGTCAGCCATATCAATAACAACTTCAGAATCAGAATCAAACAGATAGTGCAAGTAATCAGAATCAGCCTCAGACTCAAACTCAATTGTGGGTGGTGGACTAGTGTTAACTTGGACTCTCCTACGTTGTGTGTGCAATGTTCTTTCTACTTCAAGATCAAAAGCAACAAGCTCAGGATAGCAGGACCTAGTAGCCAGGACTAAAACGCAGCAATGGTAACAAAGCCCAAAATACCAACAATGTCCCTAAAAGCAAAAACAAACACAAAGAAGGAAAACGATTACATTTTTTTCAAAAAAATAAACTGAACACGAAATTCTTCTAATGGGCGAAAAATAGAATTTTGATAATTTTTTTGATTTTTTCCGACTCTATGAAAACAGTAAATAAATCACAAAAAATAGGAAAATGATGAATTTGGGAAATTGAGACCAAAGTCCCGTAACTACTTCGTAGTACGGGATAAATGAGCAGAGAATTTTTTCGTAAGGGATGGTCAAGGCAGAATTCTAATCGGATGCGATTTACCCAAAAACCGATTTTTTTACTATTTCGACTCTACAACGCGAATTGGACGAAATCGCGATGAAACTAACGCCTAGACTCAAAGAAACTGACCCTATGACTCTAAAAACAACTAATAATACCAAGAATTCCCCGGCAACGGCGCCAATTTGATCCGCTGTCGCGCGCAGATCAAAACGAGTGTTTTTGCGAAACGGTTGCAAAACTGTAGTATTTAACGACAATAGTAACTCAAATATCGTTCTCACAAGGATTCTTGATTTTATTAAACAACAGAAATCAAATTGGGGGGGGGGGGGGTTGGTTTTAAGGACGATTTATAAAAAAAGAAATAAAATAAGCGCTTAAAATAAGTGATTATGAAATAAGTCGATCTACTATTTCGGGTTCCTACTATTATCGATTAATACAATTTAACTTCTCTAAGCGGATTCCTATTCAAATTCGATCACAATTTCATCCAACAAGCGAGAATGAAAAAAAATAAGAATTATGTTCCCTTTTCACCGAATTAAGCAAACGGTTAATCAACAAACGAAATAACGAATTAAGCATACGATATAACATAATTATAATTGGGAAACATAATTCAATCGAACCAACAAGATTACTCTAAGATAATTCGAATTAAGCAAACAAATATAAAAGGCAAAATTGATATGAATAGAAATTGAATTGTAAATTGTATTAACCTCAAGTTTTGGAAACCAAGTTACAACAGATCAACTCTAACGGATTAGTTCTCCATTCTCATTCATACCAAATTGTTTTCTCCCTTTTGTCTATAGTAAAAATGTGATCAAAATCACCATTATGCGGCTGCCCCCTGGTTAAAGAGGAACAATCCATTCGGTTTACAAACCAACTGGGTTGAAAACATAACCCAGGCCCAAAACTACTAACCCAAAACTTAAAAGTCTAAAGCTGCAACTTCAACGACTTTTTCAACCTTTCTGCACTTCGAATCAGCTTCTGGCCAAAACTAGAAAGTTGTAAGCCATTTTCTTAGCTTTCCAACGCATGGTCAAACGCCTCGATCCAATTTTTGTAGAATTAGTTATGAATTTTTCCGCGAAAGCTACAGTTGCTAAAAATAAAATACGAAAATTAATTAAATACAAAAATAAAATAAATTAGCAAAACATATTAAAACATAAAAATAAACACAATAAACTAAAGAAATGCATTAGTACAATCGTGGAAGGATGTGCATCAAAATGCACTGATCAGTAACTCTATATAACTCATAGGGATAGGGTCATAACTCTCTCTTCTCTGATTATACCCTTAATTCCCATGCTAGGGTGGTCTCTGATAAGCAACGGTGGTTGGAGCTACACCAACAACTGGAGTAACTGAGGCGACTTGCTGATGATACTGATAATTTCTTCTAGGAGTGTTAACCCTCCTCTCTTGTATAACAACATTTGTATCTCCTTCCTTCTTTTTAATAAACCCATAGGATGGCTTCTTTGTATTTCCAGAACTTTCACCCTTCGTTAGACGACCCTCTCTTACAGCCTCTTCTAAGCGGATACCCATGCCTACCATTTCAGTAAAATCACTGGGCACACTCGCTACCATCCTCTCATAGTAGAAAGCACCCAGGGTCTTTAAGAAAATCTTAGTCATCTCCTTCTCTTCCATGGGAGGAATCACTTGGGCGGCTACCTCACACCATCTCTGTGCATATTCTTTGAATGATTCCCTATCCTTCTGGACCATGGCCCTGAGTTGATCACGGTCAGGAAACATGTCCACATTGAATTTGTATTGTCTGATAAATGCTTCTCCCAAGTTATTGAAAGTATGGATATTGATGCTATCCAAACTCATATACCACTTCAACGCAACACCAGTCAAACTATCCTGAAAGAAGTGAATCAGCAGACGCTGATCATCAGTATGGGTAGACATTCTCCTTAGATACATCACAAGATGAGCACGAGGACAAGTGTTTCCCTTGCATTTCTTGAATTCTGGGACATTAAACTTCGCAGGTATCTTGACATTCGGGACCAAGCATAAATCATTCACATTCTGCCTGAACAATTCCTTTCCCCGGAGGGCCTTCATCTCCCTCTACATCTTGTCAAACTGCTCTTGAAAATCATCCATTCTATCATAAAGACCCAAGTCTTCACTTGGTGGAGGAAAAGGATGATACAAATCATCATTAACAATTGGAACCATATTCCTCAAAGGAGGTGCAACAGGAGCAATATGCACCTGTTTACAGTGATTTCTGGTAAACAACCGCTAGTCCTCCAAACTATCAAATAATCTTAATGACTGTTATTTAATCTCTCTGGTAACTTGCAGGATCGACTAGATTGATCCTATGGGGTATTGGTCGTTTGGATAACTCTATTTGTCAAACTGATATTCATAGTTAGGATTTGTATTTGAAATGTTTTATAGACATTCAACTCACTTCGATTACCATCTTAAAAGGATCTAATGACATGATCAAGTAAAGACATACGAAACTGAATTGCATGAATAAAGATTCGATTGCAAAGAAATGTTAAAATGCAAGAAATAAGTAAATAACTTTGAATGTAAAGACTTTAATGTAAAGAACATGAATATAAAAGCATGAACTGTAAAAGAGTTTCTGAAATGCAAAGGATTAGAAATGGAAGAAAAAGCGTTTAAATGCAAGAAATCAGTAAATGACTTTGAATGTAAAGGCTTTTGAATGATATTGACATGAAGATAGAAGATAAACTGGAAAAGATAAAGAGTTTTACTGAATTATAAATATTTGGTGTTATCATACGTACATTGTTCGAGCATTCGTTTCCCTAGCCATGTGGTATTTTGAATGTTTACTGAATTTTGTACAATAGATATGACACACGAAATCCTAACGCTAAGACTTCTATTTATACTACTTCGACCATAACGGTCTTGCCTATAAGATTCTGCCACGTTTAGAACATGCAGAGCAATGCTTCTCTCTAGCTTCCACGCGTCTTCGAATGCTCCAGCGCATATATATTTGAATTTCCAACATCCCGCTTGCGTTTGAATTTCAAATGCTTTGGCACTCTTCGCTTCGAACTCATTTCTTAGACACAGTCTTGTTACCACTTCGAGGCTTCTTTTAAATATATCTTCACAATTGTCACTCGAAGCTCTGAGCTTTGACATGTTCGTTCGAAGAACTGCTTCTACCATTCCGAACCGTAACATCTTGCTTTATTCCAACGAAACATCCAACTTGCTTCGTTTCGAACTGTATCATCAAAATCTTCAGCCAACAAAATGCCCCTTTAAAATATGTATTTCGATCCCTTGAGAAACACTTATTTTAAATATATTTGCAAGATTTTGATGTGACCTTTGAGTAATCATAATATTTATTGCGTATGACCCCAATCACGTCAATCACGACGCCTCTTGGATTTCTTAAACGTCTTGAATCAGTATTTCACAGCATGGTGCAGTTATAAAACAATGATTATTATTAATCACGCTTATTACCAATATCAGCCTTTACGCCACCTCCTTCTCAATCCAACCCACGACTCCCACGTATCCTAGTCTCACTTAGTGGATGTTTAAACTTACACACTATAAAAACCAATCAACTTAGTCTTTTATTCTTTTCCACATTCTGAAACTTTTCTTCCTCTCTTCTCACCGAAACCCTAAAACTTCCAACAATCTTCAACAATGTCTTCTACAACATCATCCCAACTGAAGAAAACTTCCAAAAAGAAAGGCAAGAACACAGGAACAATAATGGAAAGTAAGGTTGGTACTTATCAAGGTCAATCTGTGCTTATCCCCCAAATGATCTTCAAAGAAAAGGAAATGCTGGAAAGAGGTTTGCTCTAATGGGTCCTCTTACAGTCTTTGAAATCTTAAAAGATACTAGAAAAACCTTCCCTGTTTGTTATAACTTTAAGCCCTTGTCTAATAAGATGGATATCCCTAAGATAGGCGAGTCTTCTGATTCGACAACCAAAGAAACTCCAACCGTTCCCCCAAAAGATCCCTTTGTGTTAGACTACGTGAAGAGCAACTTTAAACCATTCCGATCCTGCCCTACCTCTGACATAGCTTACCAAAACTGGCTTACCAAAGTAGAAGCCAAGAAATCCCAGCAATGGGAGGAATTAGGAATCTATAATTTGATTAAGTTATCGAAACCAGGCTTCACCTATAGTCATCCGTTGTTATTTACGTCCTTATATTTCTGGGACAACACCTACAACACCTTTCATCTTCCTGGGGGAATGATAACACCCACATTTTTTGATATAGCAGCCATCACTGGTTTGTCACCAGTAGGAGAAACCTATATCCCTGACAATGAAGAACACTCCAGCATTATTGACTTCTAAGTCAAATTAGCCAGCTTTTCCAAATTCATTAGCCATTACCACACTGAAGGAGATAATGTGTCAGATGTGGAACATATTGCTTTCCTCACTTTATGGTTATCAAGATATGTATTCTGCAGCAGGTCCTTACAGGTAGCGAGCATGTTCATTCCTCTAGCTAGAGACTTACATGAGAATAGGAAGGTATGTTTGAGCGGACTGTTACTTGTTGATCTTTACGAAAGCTTAAGATCAGCCGTTTCGAGTTTGAAATCCCACACTCCCAAAAACATCCTTCTAGCTGGCCCCTTCTGGTTACTCCAATTATGGCTTAATGCCATGTTTGAACCCTCACTATCAACTGCTGACACCGTTGTTGAACAAGATCCGGAGGTAGCGGATAGAATTATTGAAGGTACCAGGCTGCGAAAACTGACCCCAAATGATGACAAAGATGCCTTCAAAGTCCTTTTCTCAAAATACATCATGATTTTTTCCAAAAGACACAAATTTGAAGAGACCATGGCACCCTTTGCTTCAAGGACTCATGGACCATCATGGTTCACCATGGCTCTCTCAGAAGCAGTTAAAAGAAAAGAAATTCAAGATATTTGGAAAGCCTTTTTGCTTCCTAGATTAATTTCCTCACAATCACTCCTTCCAAGAATCAAATCTTCCTCTTTGCCTATCAACCTAACTTTGTTTCTAGACAATTTGGCCTGTGCCAACTAATCCCTGAACCTCTGTTCCAAACAGAGAGTGCCATCACTTCTGGTCGAACCTTTAAAGCAAGAGAAGCCAAACTACAACAGGAACAATATCAAGGCTTCGCTCAATTTGAACTACTACCCTTTGAACCCACACACTTCACAACAAAGGGTTTTCTGGAATGGTGGACAAAGTTCTACCAATCTTATATGTTTGATACCCTCTCCATTCAACAGAAACTAACTGATGCGTTTGATGTGCAGGTACACTCCAAGAAAGGTATGTTCCCTCACGCCAAAGAGATTAGGGCTTTTCAAAATTATTTCGAAACCACTTATGATCCCACACACTTGGAAACCACTGTGCATCAAGCGGCTGAGACCTTGAAGGAAAAATTTAAAGAAAAAATTTCTAAGCTCAAACTTCCTTTAGGGTTGTCACCTGAGGATAGGTATAGGTTGGCACTCAAAATGCATCCACCTAAATTCCCTAGATTGCCTACCTCAGAACTGGCTATGGCTTGGTTTCCTCCATACCCTTGGTGGTTCACTTGCAAAGAAATGTTCAAATACCTTCAAAAGAAACCAAAGCCATCTAAGACTGTGACATGGGCTCGTCATTGGCTCCATGATTTCCCAGGACATCTTCGCTATGACCTTTCTGCCATGTCGATTATATATAATCAAGGCGCAGGTGCGAATGCTTGGGGAAATCCCAAATGCTTCTTACTTTCTTCATTTTTAACTTTTACCTTAATTGTTTCGATTTTCAGCCATCAGGATAAAGTCTGTTGCTTCGAAGTCTAAAGAAGGAAGTGCCTCCCAACAATCTGTCGAAACCACTGATGATGTGACCTTATCCATACCAACAACAACTACTGCAACAACAACAACACCAGTAATAACAACTTTTCCAACTCCACAGGTAATCAATTAGCCCTGATGTTTCGAATAAACTGAATTTCATGATTTGGATCTAACTCATGTTTAAATCTTTTCAGACTAACAAACTCCCATCAACCACTCCGAAGAAAAGAAAAACAAGCACTACTAGGAAGAATCCCAATGCTGGAGGGAATTCACCAACTGCTTCGAAGAAGAAGCAGAAGAAAGAAATTTCCAAAGGCGCTGAACCAACTGGCATTTCTGGACTCGATTCCAGAGATGCTGCTCCCTCAACTAAATCCAAAAATTCACCTTCGACCTCCAACGTAATGTTGGAACATATAGATAGCAACCTTTCCTCTAAGAACCCACAGGTAAATTGAACTTGAATTTTTAACAAAAAATAGTTATTCATTACCTTGGTGCATGCTCTTAATATTCTTTGTCTTTGTAGGACATTTCAAACCCAACTCTTACCACTTCGACTTCTCCATCAAAGACTGCTGCTCCCATCAACTCTTCTCCTCATGGGGACTCCAGTAACCTGGTGCAAAACAAAGGATCCTCCAATATGGAGGTTCCGACTGGGGATTCAGAGCAGCAAGATGACCAAAGCACTTCTCCTCCTTTGAAAGAAACGAATGAAGCAACGCTTCATGAATCTGCAAAGATTTTACCAGAAACTTCTCTTCAAAAGTCCCCTCTCGAAACCCTTCAAGAGAACCCAAAGGACATTCACGCTGAAGAAGAGAAGGCTGATTCTGATCAAGAGAACGAAGAATCTGCAGAGGAAGGATCCGAGGAAGAAGATTCCCAAAATGGTTCGACTGCTGGAACAGAGTCAGATGCCAATAGCAGTGAGAACAATGATATCGAAGTGGTGGATCTGGTTGATAATGAAGAAGGCAATGAGCAGGAAACAAGTGAAGGTGATGGTGACCAGACCAATGAGCCTATGGAAGTCGAACTGGATGTAACTCCCTTGCGCATGGAACTTCCTCAATCGTCTCAATCTCAAATGACTGAAGAGGAGCTAGATCTCCTAAGACGAAATGACCCAATTGGGTATATGAAGGCTAAACTAGCTCAAAGGGATATTCCTCTTGCTAGGGCGGGCACTAGTTCGACTAAAAATCCATTGCCCTCAGATGATAGAGTTGTACTCCTTAATAGAATTAGGAGAACAATCCTTGATGTGGACTTATTCGAAGTGCTCAAACAGGATATTACAGCTTGCTATACCATGAAGGAGCTACTTACGCAAGTTAACCTCGCCACCTTCTCTTTGCCAGTCAGCACCATATTATTCGATCTTCAATCTCTGTTAGATAACGTGACTGGGTGTCTTCTTCAAGACGAATTTGCTACTAGAAAGGTCCAAGAGAAACGAACTTCCATGGATGCTGCTTATGAGCATGCTTCGAAGCTCTCTAAAGAAGCTGAAGACCAAGCCATGCATATAAAGTAAGCCAAAACTGACTATGAAGCTCGAGCTGAGTCTATTCTTCTCTGGGAAAAGCAAATTCAAGAACTTCAACAAAAGGTTAAGGAGGCTCAACAACAACAATTGGCCTATGAAACCAATACTGCTGGCAATCAGTTCGAAGAGCTCCTCAACAAAGGACTTGCAGAAATGGAAGCAGCAGAGCAACTTAAGGGAGAAGTAGCTACCCTAGAAGGAGCAAGGCGTTTTACTCAACAAAGGCTTGAGTCCTTTCGGAGTACTTTTAATAGATTGAGGAACAATGCCTATTTTTAAATCTCAGTTTATTTAATTAGTTTTGAAACTTGGTTGAATTTTGGTCTGTAATATCCAAACATCGCCATTTTGGCAATCCTATATTACCATTTTGGCATTCCTTTATGATGTTTCGATTACGTTGTTATTATTCGAATTTCCTGCAGGCGTGGCTTATATTTCTTTAAATATTTCCCATTAACCTTTAGGATTCGCTTATCATCAGCCAACTCTTCGATTTCGTATGCATTGTTTGAAAATATCTTTACTATTCGAAAAGGTCCTTCCCAATGAGGTGACCATTTACCTAATGTTTTATTTTTCTTGTCCATGGGCAATATGACTTTCCAGACTAAGTCATTAATAATGAATGCTTTTCCTTTCACCCTTTTGTTATATGCCCTGGCTACCCTTTCCTTTTGTCTCATTAGGATTTCCAATGCATGCAATCTAACTTCATATAACTCAACTAACTCATTCATCATCATCTCCCAATATAATGCAGATGGGATTTCGTTTTGTCTTTGAATTCGAACTGATTGTAGATAAATTTCTACTGGTAGAACTGCATCATGACCAAATGTTAGTTGGAAAGGCGTGGTGTTAGTAGCTTCTTTAGGAGATGTTCTACAGGCCCATAGTATTTGGTCCAAAGTCTTGTGCCAGTTCCTTGACTTTTTACCAACATGTTTCTTAATTAACCCTATTATCACTTTATTGGCTGCTTCGACCTGACCATTTGCTTGAGCATAATATGGTGTTGATGTTAGTAATCTAAACCCCATCTCTTGAGCAAATTCTTGCATCTTCCTACCAGTAAACACAGAACCTTGGTCTGTGGTTATGCTCTCTGGCAATCCGAACCTATAGATAATTTGTTTTTGTATGAACTCAATAATAGACTCTTGATCAGCAGCTACTAATGGTATCGCTTCTATCCACTTGGTAAAATAATCTATTCCTACCAAGATATATTTTTGTCCTTTAGACGAAGCAGGATTTATTTCTCCTATTAAATCCAATGCCCATCCTCTAAAGGGCCATGGTTTAATGATCGAATGTAACTCACTTGCAGGAGCATGTTGAATCCCTTCATGTTTCTGGCATTCTTCACACCCTTTAGCAAAGTCTATACAATCTTTGAGCATGCTGGGCCAATACATGCCATATCGAAATAACAACCATTTCATTTTATGACCTGCTTGATGTGCCCCACATGCCCCATTGTGGACTTCTGACAATGCTAAGTATGCCTCACTTTCTCCTAGGCATTTCAGTAATACGCCTTCCTGGGTCTTTTTGAACAATTCATTTCCCATGAGGACATATGATAATGCTCTATATTTTACCTTCCTATCAACATTCAATGTTGGATTTGTTAAATAACTCACAAGTGGACTTCGCCAATCTGCATCTGATAAGGTGTCTATGGCTAGTACTTCGAATCTCTTTTTCTCAGCATAACCTAATTTTATACTCTCTAGATCTAATGGTATGAGTCTAGTAGCCATAACTCTACCTCTTAATTCGACCAAATCCTCAAAGTTTTTGGCAGAAACTTTATAACCTGAAGCCAACTGTGCTAAGTCATTTGCTTCTTGGTTTTCTATTCTTGGTATATGTTGAATATCCATGTATTCGAATTTTCTAAGTAGCCTGTTAACTATGACGAAGTATGTCATCAGATTTTCCTTTATGCATTTGTACTCCTTTGTTACTTGCTTGACCACTAACTCTGAGTCTCATTTAATTTCGACTCTAGTTGCCCCCAATTCCAACAAAGCTTCAAGTCCAACAATAAGCGCTTCGTACTCAGCTTCGTTGTTCGAGCAACGAGGACCATCTAACTTATACTTGAATTTTGTTGGAATTCCTTCAGGAGAAATTATAAGAACTCCAACACCACTACCATCCCTATGGGTCGAACCATCAAAGTATAATTTCCAAGGTTGTATTTCAACGTAACCCATGACAGTCTTTTCAACCAGTGAATGGTCCACAATGAAATCAGAAATTACTTGGCCTTTCACAACTCTTAAAGGCATGAAAGTCAAAGAATATTCTGTTAAGGCTAAAGCCCATTTACCAACTCTGCTATGCATTAGTGGTTTCGAAAGCATGTGTTTGATAACATCGAAATGAGATGAAACATAAACATCAACAGGCTTTATATAATACTTAAGTTTCATACAAGAAAAGTACAAACATAGACATAGCTTTTCTATATTGCTATATCTAGTCTCTGCATCATTCAATACCCTACTTAAATAGTATATGGCTCTTTCGATGCCATTGCTATCTTCTTGTGCTAACATACTACCTATACTAACTTCAGAGGCAGATATGTACAATCTCATGGGCTTTCCCCATGAAGGTGGAGACAAGATGGGAGGCTGAGAGAGATATCTTTTAATCTTGTCAAATGCCTCCTGATGGGCTTCGTTCCACTCGAAGGCTTGGCCTTGCTTCAAACGAAGCAACGGAGAGAAAGCTTGGGTTCTTCCACTTAGATTCGAAATGAACCTTCTGAGAAAGTTAATCTTCCCTAGCAAAGATTGCAGCTCCTTTTTTGACGTAGGTGCTTTCGTCTCCATTATGGCTTTGGTCTTATCTTGGTTGATCTCGATTCCTTTTTTATGAGCCACAAAGCCAAGGAAATCTCCAGCCTGCACAAAAAATGCACATTTAAGGGGGTTCATTTTTAAGCCATGTTTTCTCATTCGTTCGAATGATTGGCTCAAATGATGCAAATGGGTTTCTGCAGATATAGATTTGATGACTATATCATCAATATACACCTGCATAAAGGTTTCAATGAAATCATGGAAAATCGAATTCATTGCCCTTTGATAAGTTGCCCCAGCATTCTTTAAACCAAAAGGCATCACTACCCATTCGTAGGTGCCTAAGGCTCCTGGGAAACGAAATGCTGTCTTGGCAACATCTTCTTCAGCAATAAAAATCTGATTGTACCCAGAGTATCCATCTAACATACTTAAATATTCGAATCCTGCAGCAGAGTCTACTAACATTTCTGCCACAGGCATGGAGTACTCATCTTTAGGGGTTGCAGTATTTAAATCCCTAAAATCTATGCAAATTCTCAGAGAGCCATTTTTCTTAATAACAGGCACTATATTTGCTAACCATTCGACATACCTTGTGGTTCTGATGAATCTGCAGCGCAGCAACCTTTCGACCTCAGCTTTGATCTTTGTGAGGACCGCTGTTGCGAATCTTCTAGGAGTTTGCTTGATGGGCTTCTTGCCATCCTTGATTGAAAGTCTATGCTCCACTAACTCCCTCTTTAAACCAGGCATTTCATCATAGTCCCATGCGAAGCAATCTTTGTTTCTCTTGAGGACTTCGATCACTTCCTGCTTGAGGCCTGGATTAAGTTTTGCGCTTATGTAGGTTATTCTTTTTGTGTTCTCATCCCCCAGATTCACTTCTTCGAGCGGATCCTACGCCAACATTTTGGCACCTGAGTCTATGGGGTCCTTCTCGAAGCCTAAGGGTTCTTTATCATAGATGGCATCCAGCCTTTGATCTATTTCGTGTTCTTCAAAGGGTGAGCCTTTCGAGCCATCCCCATTTATTTTGTTCACTTCTACAGCCAATTTATTTATTTCAGCCTCTAAGGCCGCTTTCGATTCGTTCTCAGCCATATAGGCTGAAATCCTTTCGAAGAAGGAAGACTCAATCATGAGCAAGATTGTCAAACTCCCAGCCTATTGGCCGTCTTTGCATAGTACCTTCGACTCCTTCATCTTCACTGACTATTCTTCTATCCCAATATATGCCATCATGGCGAAGGGTCATATAATAGTGTGCGTTCCTGGTTTCGTTGATTTCGTCATTAGGGACACAAGGAGCAATCTTGGCCAAATGTTTGTCATAATTCCTCTTGTCAACTAAGTTGACTGCTGTCATGAAGTAACTCTGGTCCGCTTCAATGTTCTCCACGATCCCATCTTCTCTCCATAAAACGAACCTCTGATGCATTGACGAAGGAACTGCTCCTACGCCATGGATCCACTCTCTTCCCAATAACAAGTTGTAGTTGGCTTTGGCTTCGATCACCATGAACATGGTGGGCCGGCAGCTTGATCCTATCGTCAAGTCCAGTTGAACTACCCCCAATGTTTGGCCTACTTTCCCTTCATAATTGGATAGAACCATGTTGTGTGGTTTGATGTCACCCTCGCGTATTTCTAACTTTTTCAGCATGAAATGGGGTATTAAGTTAACTGCAGCGCCCCCATCCACTAAAACCTTATTTACGCCATGGGCACCAACCTTTGCCCGAATGAATAATGGCTTCAGATGATTTTTCATAGCTGGCTCTGGGCGCTCGAAGAAAGCATTCTTCTCCTCGACAGCTCCGTTATCCATCACGTAGTAACACACAGGCCTATGCTTCATCAGATCTATTATATCATCCTCCTCATACTCTTCGATTTCAGTTTCCTGTCCAAACTCACAAGGTAGTACAGATACCACGTTGCAATTGATATTGAGTGAATACTCCTCCTCTGATTCGAAGTTGTCCGTTAGCATATCCTCGTCTTCTTCTGGACCTGGTGTGTATTCCTTCGATTCATTTGGTTGCGTTTCAGAGAAGAGTCTCCTACTAACTAGGGGTTTGTCCTCAGGTTAATTATTTGGTGTGGGTTTGTTGGTGCTTGATTCTCCTTGGTTTTTTATCGAAGTTGCTCCTTTATTTGCCATAGCTTCCCTTTCAGCCTTTCGAATTCTCTGTTGCCTTCACCATTGTGATCTTGACATGGGGTTTCTTACTTTGTAGTTTTCTAACCTCACTTCTTCCCTCTTCTCCATGTTGAACTGCCTTCTATATGTCATAGCATGGCATGCGTTTCGTTCATTGTTTCTCCATTTGTCTTTGCCCTTGTCAGTTATGACTTGCAGCCACTTGTCTGTTGGTATTTCAGCAGGAATTTTGAACGTTACCCTTCGTGTGCCTTTGGGATGAGGACTATCAGGCCTTCGTTGAGTGTATTTGCTATCGAAACGTTGGCCCATCTGACCAGTCTCTTGGTGGTTCCAGCATGGGGCGAAAGGGATTGTTTCGAAGGCTCTGGCCATACTTTGATCGTACACTGCAGAACACCTTGGGCATACTAGGCATTTGGTTGCCCCTTTGTAACAGCAAACCAAAAACTCCAACAAACTTTCTCCAGCTTTAGGGTAACACCTGAATAACTGGTTATCCTGGCGCCAGTTGATGCCAGTTCGTGCCCTTTGTTTCCTCTCGAAGTTTGCAGCAATTCTCTGGTTGCAGATGATGCTGCATCTAGGGCATAATATCATTCCGGCATCTCCTTTGTGGCACAACATGAGGTAATATTTAAGACTGGCATCCCCAGCATAATTACCCTCCATTTTGTATTTCTCTTTTTCTAAGTATCTCTCCATCTCCTCCATTTCAGAACAAGGTCTCTCCATATCAACCATGTTGACATCTACATCCTCCCCCTTTATGTCATCATCTCCCCATCCTGTAGGTTTTACATCTTCGATTTGGATTTTTGAACTTTCTGGTGCAGAATACTTCACCAAGTAGTCAAACTTTCCACTGGGCTCTCCTAAAGTATCCCATATTTCTTTCTGAGGGGAGGCTGGCTTTGTGATCTGGACTTTCTCCAAATTTAGCCTCAGGTCTTCAGTAACCTGTGTCAACTCTTGCTTTTGGTTCTCCTGGCCTTCAGTAGCCTGGATCTCTTTCGAAACAGCCAGAGGTACCCCTTCGATCGAAGCCTCTAGTTGCTTGTGGACGTCCTCAGTGACCCCCTTGTTGACTTCGACTAACACCCAGTTTTCATTCTCAGTGCCTTTCTCTCCTAATGGAGTGTCATCTTGATCTGCTTCCACCATATTGATTTCTCCAATGCATACAGGCTCGGAGTAATTGGTGTCTGCGACATCCAAAGGATCTTCATCTACTTTCATTTTTGGTTTGTCAGCGAATTTCAGTCTGCCATCCTTAATTGCGTTTTGAATTAGATCCCTGAAAAGAAAACACTCTGAGGTTTTGTGGCCTAGGAAACTATGATATTTACAAAATCCTCTTTTCTTCCTTTGATCTAAAGGAGGTATTTTGATGTTCGATGGCACAATGAGTTGGCCATCTTTGACAAGCAAATCAAAAATCTCGTCACACTTTGTTATGTCAAAAGTATAAACCTTCTTTGGGAATTTGTCACTTTTCTCATTTTCAACAATTTCTTTCCCTTTTGTGGGAACTAATAATTTACAAGAGTAAGGTGGAGCCTATTTCAATTCAGCGAGATCAATTTCGACCTCTTCGAATTCAGGGTAATCTTCTGCTTCCTCATCTCCAACATAGGAAACCCTTTCTTTCTTGTTATTTTTAAAAACTCGGGCCTTTTCAGCTTTTAGCCTTTCGACTTGTCGAACCCTATCGGCTAATTGAGCCATGTCCCTCAAGTATTGTGTATCTAATTTCTTTCGAATAGAGTAATCCAGGCCGCCAGCAGCCATTTCGACTAACTCATGTTCAGGAACTACTGTGAAACATCTAGATTTCAAGAGTCTGAACCTATTCAGATAGTCATCTATGGGTTCAGTAAATTTCCTCTTAACACTGGCTAGTTCCTTCAGACTTATTTTAGATTGTCCCATGTAGAACTGTTCATGGAATAATCTCTCCAACAGAGCCCAAGTATCTATGGAGCCAGGAGGCAAAGTGGTGAACCATGTGAAAGCGTTCTTAGTTAGGGAACTTGGGAAATATTTGATCCTAAGGTCTTCATTATTTTCTATATCTCCTGCTTCGGTTAGATACCTGGCTATGTGTTCGACTGTTGATTCATTGGTATCTCCAGCAAACTTTGTAAACTTAGGGACTTTATATCCCCTTGGTAAATCAGTATGCATTATGTAATCTAATATAGGAGAGGCATAATTTGGCCTTCTAATTCCTGGATTGAGGCCATTTTGGGCCATGATTCTCTCTATCATGGTGGTTAAATTATTTTCTGCCAAGATGTTATCGTTTCGAATTCTGTGAACGACTGCATCAGCATCTTGATTTCGACCCACCATGACAACTCCTCTAGGTTGTTCTTCTCAAAACTCTGGGACTTCTAACCTTTCGACCCTTGCCGCTGGTTCTATAATTTCCCTTTGTGGGTCTTGAATCACTGGGGCTTCTAACCTTTGTGCTCTTGCCCCCAAATTAACCCCCTCTCTGACTGATCTATAGGGTGGGTCATTAGCAATTTGTTCTATGATAGGTATGTTTGCTCGAACAACTGCCTGGTTCTGTCTACGCCTTTCTGGCGGAGCGAAGAAATCCGCTATTCGACTCATGTTATCCGCATTTTCTCTGTTTGTCACAGTTACATTTTGTACTATTGGGGCAAAGATCTCTTGCATAGTTTGCGCTAATACTCCTATCATATTATGGTTACTATCATCCATTAATTGCCTAAAGGCCAACTGATTTTCTGTGGTTAAGATAGGCATTGCACTATAACCTACTGACCCTTGGTTATTTGTCATAAATTGATTTTCCCCAGACCCAGACCCTAATTGTGGTGACGTATTCGATGTCGAAGTGTGCAAACCCGCCATAAAAGATGTTGGCATCCCATAAGAGGAATTTATGTGTCTGTTAGCATCGAAACCGGGTGGTCTAGTTAGTGGGGTGGTGAAATGGGTTTGTGTCCCTGATGGTGGGACGAATCCCCCAGGATAACCAATGGTTCATGTATTTCCTAGGATCGAACTGTTAGTCGACATGCCACTTGTTCCATTTGTGGCTACACTACTGGTAGAAGATGCAACAGACTGTGCGTTCGAAGGGATCGCATTAGACGTTCCCGTCGAAGTGGACATATTAGTGCCTGTTCCATGTGGGATATTTTGTTCCCCTTGTTGATTGTCTGGATTAGACATCTTGTTATTACGTTTTCTTCTGGGTAAGGGTTGATTGCTATTGGTTATTCTACCACTTCTAAGGTTCATATAACAACGAACTTATCACTCAGAAAGTACTTTTACAATGGTTATGTCCCAACAATCTTTACTTTGTTCTAAATTTCGTAACGACCAATGACGGTCCCACCAGGTGTGCCAATTTGTTTACAGTGATTTCTGGTAAACAACCGCTAGTCCTCCAAACTATCAAATAATCTTAATGACTGTTATTTAATCTCTCTGGTAACTTGCAGGATCGACTAGATTGATCCTATGGGGTATTGTTCGTTTGGATAACTCTATTTGTAAAACTGATATTCATAGTTAGGATTTGTATTTGAAATGTTTTATAGACGTTCAACTCACTTCGATTACCATCTTAAAAGGATCTAATGACATGATCAAGTAAAGACATACGAAACTGAATTGCATGAATAAAGATTCGATTGCAAAGAAATGTTAAAATGCAAGAAATAAGTAAATAAATTTGAATGTAAAGACTTTAATGTAAAGAACATGAATATAAAAGCATGAACTGTAAAAGAGTTTCTGAAATGTAAAGGATTCGAAATGGAAGAAAAAGCGTTTAAATGCAAGAAATCAGTAAATGACTTTGAATGTAAAGGCTTTTGAATGATATTGACATGAAGATAAAAGATAAACTGGAAAAGATAAAGAGTTTTACTGAATTATAAATATTTGGTGTTATCATACGTACATTGTTCGAGCATTCGTTTCCCTAGCCATGTGGTATTTTGAATGTTTACTGAATTTTGTACAATAGATATGACACACGAAATCCTAACGCTAAGACTTCTATTTATACTACTTCGACCATAACGGTCTTGCCTATAAGATTCTGCCACATTCAGAACATGCAGAGCACTGCTTCTCTCTAGCTTCCACGCGTCTTCGAACGCTCCAGCGCATATATATTTGAATTTCCAACATACCGCTTGCGTTTGAATTTCAAATGCTTTGGCACTCTTCGCTTCGAACTCATTTCTTAGACACAGTCTTGTTACCACTTCGAGGCTTCTTTTAAATATATCTTCACAATTGTCACTCGAAGCTCTGAGCTTTGACATGTTCGTTCGAAGAACTGCTTCTACCATTCCGAACCGTAACATCTTGCTTTATTCCAACGAAACATCCAACTTGCTTCGTTTCGAACTGAATCATCAAAATCTTCAGCCAACAACACCACAAGAGGTGTAAGAGTAACAGTAGTCTGAACAACTGGAGCTTCTTGAGACCATGATTGAAACCTTCAGGCGCAAAGTTCTCTAGCATTCCCCATGGACAACCTTGACGCATGCGATTCTGAACAACAATTGGAGTAGCAGACATGGGAATAGTCGGAGTTTCAGTAGTAACCCTTGTTGGTTAAGGTTGAACACTCGGTGGATGATTCTGAGCAGCCACCAGAGATTCCATCAGAGCAGTAAGATTAGCCATGCTGGCCTTCAAAGCAGAAACCTCCTCGCGCAACTTGCGATTCTCTTGTTCTAAGTTGTCCATCTTCCTTCTGAAATTAGCTCGAGTGTTGTAGTGGTGAGACAACTTACTGAACAAAGTAAAGAAGCTTGGTAAGACACCTGGATATGCAAAGAAATCAAGAAATATGTGCAATATGATGCATGAGGTGCAATGCACATGATTTATTTTATTATTAATATATCAAGGGACTTAAAGATTTATAGACACATTGCAAATATCAAAGTAATAACATATTTGAAATACTAAATTTTTTTATTATAATAACTTCAAAATGGATTACAAGTTTCAATAATCCCAAGTACAAGATGAAAATAAAGTCTAAAATCCTAAGAAGCAAAGCTGATGGAGATCACTCTATACGCTGGCGATTCCCTGTAAGCCTAGCAATCTGAGCCTTCAACCTCTGGTTTTCTTCCGCATATCTGGTGGAAACCTCCTTTCAAGTCTGCTCTATAGGAAATCTCTAAAGTTTGGCACTTATTTTTCCAAGCATCCTTTTCCTGATTCATCCTGACCAAAGTAAGTTGTAGCTCTTCTATATCATCCAATAAGGGAGGAGTTATCTTCACAAACAAATCAGGCATAGGTGCTTCCCGGGAATACGGCATCTTCAACTGAATAGCTCTCGTTTGGACCCATTGAAGATAAGGCTCCAAAGAAACAACTCCTCTAGGTCCCAAGTCTTTCCTACTTTTCCTATGAATGTGACGTCAGGCCTTCACAATCTGCTCCCTAGCTTCCTTATGGTCTTCTCCCACCTTCAGAAAGAAACTACTCAAATGAATACTATTTGGTTTATCCCTCATCAGATAACCAAGTTGTCGTCGTGCAAGAACAGGGTTGTAGTTAATTCCTCCCTTTGTAACAAGAAGAGGCACATTGGGGAAACTACCATAACTGTCAACAATCCCTATATCCTGGTAAGCTCGATGATACCAATCAATATCCGAGTGAGTAAGTGCGATGATCTTAGGATCCCACTGGGTTTCCTTCCTGATATCCCAAAAAGCATCAGACTGAGGCATATGAGAGATAAACCACCGGTACAACAGAGGCGTGCAACAGACAATCATCCCCCATGATAAGAATTTCGAAGATGAATAGAGTAATAAGCATCACCCAACAATGTAGGAACTGGGTTTCCAATCATGAAGATCCTGATAGCATTAACATCAACAAACTTGTCCACATTAGGAAACAAGAACAACCCGTAAGAAAGTAGAGCAAATATGGCCTCAAAAGCGACTGTACTCTTCATCCTGGAGAAGCAACAAGCTTTCTCCAATAAGAACTGAGCTGGTAATCCTCTAATCCCTCCTTTGGTAGTCATATGGGCTTCAACCTCAGACTTCCCCAAATAAATCAAAGCAGCAATCTCATGTGATTTTGGCTCACCCTCCAAACCAGTAAAAGGAACACGATTAGTAATAGGTAAATCCAACAGATAAGAATACTCCTCTAGTGTAGGCATCAATTGATAGTTAGGGAAAGTAATGAAATGATATATCAGATCATAGAACTGGACCAAGGTTGAGAGAATACCCTCCTTCATCCTAAGCTTCATGAGAGGAATGATGGATCCATACTTCTTTTGAAAATCTGTAGAATACTCAATCTCGGGAATTAGACTGATCAACTCATCTATCTTGGGATCTTTGAAACTGTACTTTCCGATCTTTATTTTTCCAGAATCCATGATCAAAAGGTACCTGAGATATTCACCAATGGTCAATATTTTAAGTCCCTTGAAATGAAATTTCTTCAAAAGATGCTTATGAGTGCATGGGTGCATGATGCAACAATCACAGACAAGATCACAAACATAGGGTTCATAGGTTCAACGTCACGAGTATGAGGTTTAAGGTACTACCCATAAGGTATTGGTCTAAAAGTTATCACCTTCCAAACAAGGTTCTAGAGGTTCCCAGAGGCTACATCCTTCCTTCGGATATTACCAACTTCCCGATTAACTCGGTAATTAGTAATATTCTCAAAAAAACTCGTCCGAGCGTAGTATCGCGTAATAACTATTTCCGTATACTCCGTCATAGCTTCCGCACTACACCTAAAAGGCCAAGATGGGTTAGGTACTCTATGGTCCTTAGCTTCAGTAGGCTCCCAGGTCGAAAGCAGTACGTCTTCTCGATTACTCGGTAAACGACACTACAGTCAAAGGGGCCTCCACTGAGTGGGGGATCTCATGCCTCCTTTTTTGGGATTACTCCCTCAAAGTTAACATGACTATACTGCCCGTCCTATCTTAAAGTTTTCCCAAGTCCGGGTATAAGACTTATAATAAATCACCAAGCACCCTGAAAACCAGGAAAATCCAGACAAACAGCTATACAACATATAATGTATAACAAACAATAGCACATATACAAATATAAACAAAGATAGGTTAAACTCACTTAGGGATGGACCAACAAGAGGTCAATCTTTCCCCAGTGAAGTCGCCATTTTTTCTTTAGCGGTATAAATGTTTAAGACTAAGCCATTGTATTGACTAGACTTCCACGGATCAAAATAAAAATCGCCACCGCGCTTTATTATTTCCAAAGGAATGGGAAAAGAGCGAATAACCCAAAAAAAGAGGGGGAAAGATTCAAGGTAAGGGGATTGGTTATGCAAAGGGAAGTGTTGTACCCCAAAATTTTCCCTCCCATATTCTTCAAAATTTGCCAAGTCAAAGCTTCAAAATTCCCCAAGGGTTGCACAGTTCAAGGGCCTCCTAACAGTCAAAAACTAGGGTTTTGGTTCTGACAAAGAAAATGAAGTTTCCAAGGGCCCAATCAAGTCCCACATGCTTATAAACATGGTCAAGCACCCTCATACCAAGTTTCAAGACTTACAGCACAAAATTGCACAGTCAAAAACCCTAATTGCACCACAGTCAACTGCAGGGGCAAAATGGTCATTTGACAGTCAAAAGTTCAAATTTTTGGTCAACATCTCATTTTGAAGCCACAAACATCATTTGATCAATGCTTGATCATGATTCTCAAAGCTTGGCTCAAAAAGTCTCAAGATGCAAAAGTTTCCATATATGGACAGTTGAAGAAGTCAACTATAACTTGACCAAGGCATAACTTCTTCATGGATTATCAGAAAAATTCCATCCAAAGCTCATTTTGAAGATAAAGACATTTCCTACAACTCCTCTTCAAACTTCAAGTCCAAGAAATGCTCTCACAAAAAGTTATCAATTTCAACATTATAGGTCATTTTCAAAAGTCAACAAAAAGGGACTTTAAGTCAAAGGCCATAACTTGAAATTGGTAAATCAAAATGACATGGGACCAAAGGCATTGGTTAGAGGACTTCAAGACCTTTCCAAAATGTCCAAGAACATGAGCAAAGCTTAAACATTGAGCAAGATATGCCTTGTGGAAGTTGGGAAATTTTTGGATATTTTGAAAAGTCAACTTTGCTTCAAATGTCTTAAAATTGCTAATGGGCCACATTTTCTTCCAAGATTCATCATCCAAAGCATGTGCACGACCATTTGGCCCAAAGGGAAGTTATTCATCATTTTTATTTTATTTATTTGAATTTTTAATTGCTAATAATTCATTTAATTAATTAAAATATGTGAAAAATACCAAAGGAAGTTTTTTAAATCTTTTTATGCATGAAATACACTCAAGATTCGTGCATGACCAGATATAGAAAGAATCAATGTGATTTGCCATGATTGGAATCAAATATGCATGAAAAAGATTGAAAATTATATGCATGAAAATCAAATATTATGTACATCAATGCAAAGGTTTTTTGGATCCAATTTTCAACCCTAATCGTTCACATACTTATACTCATGCAAACCCTAGTCCAAAGAACCTCCAAGCTGCGCAGAAACACCATAAACAATTTTGCAATTTTATCAAGAAATTCCAAAACTGAAAACTCGATTCTAAGACGTTTCAAGGCAAAACTTTGATTCCATTAGCTTGCAAAGGTCTCAAGGGACGTTTCTGAATCAAAAGCATCAACTCTAACATCAAGAATTGGTAATTAGAAGTCAGACTGTGTCGTCTTTTTTGCATAATCGTATCTCATCATTTACGCCATGATTTTCAATTCTAATGCTTGATTTGTATTGCTCTTATCATTCTGAAGCTAACCCTGTTGTTTAATTAAGTTTTCCTCACCCATACGCGATTTCACCATGGACGATTATTAGGGTTACAAAACTGTGAAATTGGGCGTTTACGTATATGGTAAAATCAGGACATCTCAGTGCCATAGTTGAAATCAGGAAGCTTGGACGAATATAATTACCCTATCGCGCCTAATTTATGTAGCAAGATGAGCTATTCGCTATTTTTGAAAAGGGCACATTTTGGGGGGGTTTAAAACCCCCGCTAATTCTTTTCATGTTTCAGGAAAAATACAAACAAGGAAGAAGAAGATTAGGTGGCACCATCTGATTGAGCAATTTGAAATTCGCGCGAAAACGTCCCACTAACTCTTGTTTTATCTTATATTAATTGTTGGTCATATAATATTCAAAGCGCGCGTTTGGTACAAGTGGTAAAGGCATTGTCTCATAAGGCACTGGGACCTGGGTTCGATTCCCAGGTCCCCTCACTCAATTCATATATTTTGTTTCAAGTTAATCCCATGCAGCTTGCCTCCTGAGGTTCATCCTACGCCCAATGATCCAAATGTGCCACGCGCCCCATGATCCCCATCCAAAGGTCCAGATTTGAAGGGTAGCATAGGCATCAGTCAACGAAAACACACGCTAGCATGAAAGTCAACCAGGCCAAAAATCAATTGGGCCAGGATTGCTACAATTTAACCTCCAATTTGGGGACAGAACCCCCCCATGGTTTGCTCTTTTATCTTCTTTTATATTTTCCTATTTTTATTTGTTTTAATTAATTTCCTTTAAATTCTTTAATTTAATTTATTTTCATAAAATATAAAAATAGTAAAAAATCAGAAAAGACAAAAAATAAATATATTTGATTTAGTATTTTTTTTGTAAACAAATAATATCATTTAATTTAGTTTTCAATTCTAGGGTTAATTTTAATATCTTTTCTTAATAAATTAAAAATCTGTAGAATTAGGTTTTAATTACTTTAATTACTTTTTCTTTTATTTTCTCATCACTAATAATTAATTATTTATTTTTATAAATCAAATTGCATTAATTAATTAGGTTTAATTTTAGGTTTAATTTTCATATTTTCTTAATAAATTAAAAAATAGCTAGAATTAGGTTTTAATTTCACTTAATTCTCATTAAAATCATAAATACCAAAAACCCTCAAAAATAATTTCTTTTTATTTTATTTTAATTAATTCGTTAATCGTAATTTAATTTCATTAAAAATGGTCCAACGCCCTCGCTTTCGATTATTATTTTGTTTCGCACATTTTATTTCTTTTCTTATAATTTTTATGTAATTCTCCCAAAGCCGTGTAAATTAAACATTTATATTTCTCGCATTTTTATTTTATGTCGAATCGGGTCCTGGATTTAGTTTGGCGATGTGGACCCGCGCCTTTGTAATAGTTTAGGAACTTTATATTTCTCGCCTCTTTTAAACTGTTAATAATTGCATGCAAGAATGAATGTTAAAATAAAAACAAAAGCGTAGATCACCCATGACATGAACAAGATAAATGCAAATGAACGACACACAAATCATACACCACCCCTAGGGTACGCCTCACTGTTGCCTTGCCTATCGAAAGGTGATCGTCGAGTAGAGGATGTCTTAGTAAGTCCTCATGATCCGGGAACCTGACATGAGGGTAGCTTCTAAGGTATCTTCCTATTGCTCTGGTGATCACCATGTCCCGAACCTCGAATTGACCCGAACACCTCCAATGGTGGTGCTACCTACCTCTCAATGGTGGGATGGCACTACTTTAAGGACATTTACACAGACGAATTCCTTAGGGTAGGTAGACGACTCTAGATACTTGCTCTAATTTCAAAAACAAATCAAAAATACTTTTCACACCGACACCTTTTCAAAAAGCTTTCGAAAGCAATTTTCCAAACACTCTTGAGGACCGATACAAGAGTCAAACTGGAATTTTCAAAGAAACTTTTTTTTAAAACCCACAATTGAAAAGCAAACAAACCATTTTGAAAACACAAATGAGCAAGTATCTAAGAGCCCATGGATAACCATGGATAGAAAGGGTGCTAACACCTTCCCTTTCTATAACCTACCTCCCGAACCGAGAGCAATCTCTTTAAGGAATTTTTCTGTGCTTTTGTCCTTTCCATTTGGAGAAAATAAAAGACGGTGGCGACTCTTGCTTCCGCGACATTTCGCGAACCAGCGTTAAATAGTCATTTCCAGATCCATCGATCACAGAACTGGCGACTCTGCTGGGGATTTTACTTAAAGTGAGGTGTACCTTAGGACTAAGATCACTGTGTTTTCAATTGTATTGATTTGCTTGCTTTAAATTGTGGGACTGTCTTGGGAGTTCTATAGATCCTAACCCGAATCTGGGGATACCTTCTTAGAAAGTAGCAACAAGGCTGTGAGGGAACTGTGCAGGGTATACCGACATGGTTGAAACAGTCTGCTACGTTGATGTGGCACTTTGGTGTGTACCGGTAACCCTTGAGTTCAGTCAAGGAGAGTACGGGGCCTCCGCGTGGTGTCGTGAAGCATCAACAGACCTTAGGAACCTTAATTGAACTATCTTGGCCTCTTTAGGGTAGTGAGATAATTGACTTTGGTGCAGTCCGAGGTTGGTTGATACTCGATACTACACTCAATTGAGGGTTGCTTTCCTGGAATATTTCGGTCGCCAGTTCAGTGGCTAAATCGAAACGATGAACAATGAAAGCAATCCAGTGATATTGGGACCCTTAGAACCCGGTTACTTCTAATAGGACAGGGTTGAGCTCACCAACTTCAAGAGGGTAATACCCAGACCCCATGCTGGCCTAAACTCTAAGGGCTCTTTTGTGTGACTTGTGTGCCTTCCAACTTGACTACTTGCATGCTTGTTATCTGACACTTGAGCTTCTTGCAGGTTTTGTTTATAGTCCTTAACTGGGACTCATAACAGGGTTTACTGAGTGTTTTGCAGGTTTTATTTAGTCCTTAATTAGGACTCATAACAAGGTTTACTGAGTTTGCTTGCAGGTTTTGTTTATAGTCCTTAATAAGGGCTCATAACAGGGTTTATCCATATTACCCCATGCATCATGACATCATACCATTGCATACATCCTAACCCATTTCAAGGATCTCAAAGGCTTGTGATGCAGGTCATGATAAATCAAACATCTAACAAGGGGCAAAGAGGATTTATTTTCCTCTAGCCAAAGTTGTCAGGGGCTATGACCCACTTGATATGGTGAGCTCTGACTCTTGAAGAAGGTTCCCCTAACCAAGGTTGTTTGGGAACCAAAACCAGACATGATGACTAAAGTCAGGGGCTATGACCCACTGGATATGGTGAGCCTTTGACTCTTGAAGAAGGACTCTCAATAACATGAAGTTCCTTTAATCAAGCTATCGGATCCCAACTCTAACAATTTTCTTGTTTACCCCGCGAGATCCTTGAAAACATTACATGTATGTCATACACATCATTGCATGACAGGTATCCTTGTTGCAGGTCACTTACCATCTGCGCTGTTTATTTCAGCAATGGCTTCCCAACAAGATAACTAGGGTCTGCACACCCAAGAGACTCAGTTCAGGGAGATCTTCCTAAACCTATCCAAGGGGCAGGAAGAGCTGAGAACACTCCTCACGGGGACTTTGGCCAGGAACAGTGCTGAGGACGACAAGGACGAACGGCTGAAACGTCTACAAGCTGAGGTAGACACATTGAAAACCCAGATGCTGGGGCAAAGGGCTCTCATCCAAAGTTTAGCTCAGGAGCAAGTAGAGCTGAGGGCCATGATCAGTCAGCTTCATCAAGACATGAAGCAACCAGCCCAAGTCAGGGACCCGGTCATTAATCAACTTCCAAGAAGTCAAAGGTTTGGGCCTCTCCAAGCTGCTACTACTTCCCAGGTCCAACAACGACCTCGCTCAGAACAACGGACTGATCAGAGCAAACCAGACAAGCCTAAAAGGCAGTTCACCAAGCTCAACGTGTCACCGTCTCAAGCTTTACAACAATTGTTGAGGTTGAATCTGGTGACGTTAAGGGACCCTCCTAAGAATCTCAACACAGCCTCCCCAAAATACAAGTCTAAGGAAAGATGTGCATACCACTCTGGTAGTCCAGGCCATGACACCGACAACTGTTGGGCTCTGAAGAATAGGATCCAAGACCTGATCGAGGAAAGAGCTGTGGATTTCACCCAGATGGGCCAGGCTGAATGCTCCTGCCATCCCTATCGGACTCACCATTTGAAGTGACAAACCCCGAGATGAAAAGACTTTTGTTCATTAGGATTTTCAAGTTGCAATTTTCTTTTGTTCAAACATTTATTCATGTTAAACGTTGTTACTTCATTAATGCATCGCATATGTCTATTTTGAAGCAATATATTCGTATTCACTATATGCAAATTATTTTCATATTTTTTCTGATGTCAACTCTCCATTGATAATTTTAAGCCTCTTGAGGGAGGATGACGAAAACGATATCACAATATACAGTATGCTTTTGAACAGACCCCGCTGATGAGGTACAGGCATTGTTTCAATCCCTGAATACTGGAGTTATAAGGAAGATAATCCCTCGTCAACCCCTCTGAGCCAAAGAAGTAGGAGTTTTTCTTTTCGAAATTTAAAACCCTTAATCATAACCTGGGGCAGGGTAGTTCTCTCAGTTGATCCAAGTGCATAACGAATGACACCAAAGAGGTCCTTACAAAACAAAGAAAGACGGTGATGGTTCCGAATAATCAATAAAGAAAGGCAGGCACCATCTTTCAAAATAAGAACCCATTAAGTCAAAACCTACGAAGGAGACTTACAAAACTGGGGCATCCCGCTGACTGTAATCGTAAAAGAAACAGTTCAGGCAAAAAAAAACAGGGATAACGAAATCAAAAGAAAGAGGTCCTACAAACCCTCAACAAAAAAAAAAGAGAGAGAGAAATGACTGCCTATTCAAAATAAACTGTCAGTATCCGAACCATCATTGGAACATCAGGATAAAGACTCGAACAAGGTCTAACGCATGATCAACTGAGTCTAGGTTTGGAGAACATCACGAAGAGCGGGTGGGTACAAATAAAGTTTGAGCCTTTATCCTTTGTTTCTTAAACCGTGAACTAGGCCACGTTATAACCCTTAAAAGTCCTAGCTGAAGCATGGGTTAGTTCGAAAGCATACTGTTACGAAAGGTATCCTGACTCCTTAAGGCCTACGGTAAATACGAAGTTGACATCACGTTTTACAAACATTCACTTGTTTTATGAAAAAGAATGCATTTTCAAAATCTTCAAGACAGACATAAGCTTTGCATTTTTGACATAACATTGTTTGCATATAACTTTTTGTTTGAACAGCAGGAAAATTCGCACGAAGAATATCTGGTGAACAAAAGCACTTCCAATCAAGGGGCATGGCATGACTATTGTCCATCATCTGGGGCAGTTAAGTCAAGATTCGGAGAATCTCTCAAAGGCCAAATAGCCTGGGGAAAATCTCCGCCTGAGTCACTTGGGGCATTCTAACAACGAATCTTGCCTGATCAAATACCTTCTGGTGGCATGACAAAACACTTCTAACAGGGGCAACTCTCTACATTCTGAAAGCGTGGACATAGTCGAGAAAAATACTACGCGTAACCAAAGACCCGCTAGGTTGACACACCTAGGCAAAAATAAGGGCTTCCCGGCGAACCAAAAGGGTTCGGGCAAAAACAAGGGATGAAATGAAAATAATCTGTACACCCGGCAAGTCAAAAACCTGAAAAGGCGGCTTGGGCAAAAATGGGTATCCCGATGGACTGAAAACCCGAAAGGGCGGTCCAGGCAAAAGTTAGGGATCAAAGCGTACGACTATGTCCTGTCATCTTGTCACCTGCCTACCAGAAGAAAGTTGGTCCATCAACAACTATCAGCACCTCACAGGTCTTCCTCTCCCACCTCAGAAACAGGGGCAATGATGAGTCGCCCAGGCGATCCAGTTGCTCTATCAATCAAAGTACCAAGGAAAGGTTAATACAAATATGATTACCATCTACCTTTACAAATTCCAGATCATGGGTTAATATCCGAAACCAAACAGGACAATCATCCATTTGATCATCATCAAGTAACCCTACACCGGTTCCTTCTCAATTTTCAGACAAAGTCTTACACGGACTCACCCTCCCGAAGTAACCTTACCCCGGTTCCTCCAGAAGTCTTACACGGACTTACCTTAAGATAACCTCACCCCGGTTCATCAAGAAGTTTTACACGAACTTATCCTGCAGTAACCTAACCCCGGTTCCTCCAGAAGTCTTACATGGACTTACCTCAAGATAACCTCACCCCGGTTCATCAAGAAGTTTTACACGAACTTATCCTGCAGTAACCTAACCCCGGTTCCTCCAGAAGTCTTACACGGACTTACCTCAAGATAACCTCACCCCGGTTCATCAAGAAGTTTTACACGAACTTATCCTGCAGTAACCTAACCCCGGTTCCTCCAGAAGTCTTACACGGACTTATCTCAAGATAACCTTACCCTGGTTCATCAAGAAGTTTAACACGAACTCACCCCGAAGAAACCCTACACAGGTTCTCCCTCTCCAGATGCAGTTTTACACGGACTCGTCATCAAAGTAACCCTACACAGGTTCCTTCTCCATTTCAGAGGCAGTCTTATATGGATTCACTATCAATAAACCCCACACAGGTTTCCTCCCTCCAAAGATGCAGTTTTACACGGACTCGTCATCAGTAAACCCTACACAGGTTCCCTTCTCAAAACTCCAGATGTAGTTTTACACGAACTCGTCACCTAGAAACCCTACACAGGTCCTCTATTTTCAAAGATGCAGTTCTATACAGACTCATTGTCAGTAAACCCTACACAGGTTTCCTTCAACTCCAAATGCAGCTCCCCATGAGCCCAACCTCAAAGTAACCCTACACAGGTGTCCTTCGCTCCAAGATGCGGTTTTACACGAGCTCATCATCAGGCAACCCTACATAGGTTCCCTCTTTCAACTTACAAAATTACAGTTCAAAATTGCCCCAGGAGAGTCCAATCAAGATTTCCCTGGAAAGTTTGAATCCATCTCCCCAAGCAGTGAGCTTATCCCCAGTAGATTCTGGAAGCTTGTCCTCGCAGAGCACGAACGCGTCTCCCGGCTTTATTCAAAGAGTTATTTCCTTACCAGGATATAACTGGGTTATCCTCAGCCAAAAGCCACGGAAAGAGCGTCCTCGACGAAGTCTTTTTATCCCCAGCAAAGTCTATTAACACTTCCAACACAACAAGGGTATCCCCAGCAAGTTACCATCAACGTTCCAGCAAAGTACCTCTCTCCTCCCAGAGTATTGCTTCCAGCAAGATCGTTAGAGTACTTTTCTCCCCGTAGAGTAATCCATTCGCCAAGTTTATTCCCCAACGGAGTTATCTTCTCCTACCGGTATTCTTGCAACTATCATCCACAGCGGAAGCAAAAATCTATTCTTCAACATCAGCCCAGGAGTGACCTCCCGGCATCCGTCAAGGATTTACTTTCCTGAGACGAAAAGATACATTTATAAACATCATATTTTCATACATTATAGCATGCATATACGCATCATATCTTACAAATCTCATTTATGTTGAGAACATCATTGCTTGATCCATATCATGCATTGCATATGACTGACCTTTACCTTCCAGGAAAGATCCAGGTAAGTTATCAAGCTATATTTCAAGACCTTGTCTGGTTCAGTTAAATCGACCCTAAGATTTTCCTGTTTCTTATCCAGTCAAAGGCCTTCTCTGGTTCAGTCAGATCGATCCTAAGATCTCCCTGTTTCTTATCCAGTTGAAGACATTCAAGACCTAGACCGGTTCAGTTAAATAGACCCTAATATTTTCCTGTTTCTTATCCAGTCAAAGGCCTTCTCTGGTTCAGTCAGATCGACCCTAAGATCTCCCTGTTTCTTATCCAGTTGAAGACATTCAAGACCTAGACCGGTTCAGTTAAATTGACCCTAAGATTTTTCTGTTTCTTATCCAGTCAAAGGCCTTCTCTGGTTCAGTCAGATCGACCCTAAGATCTCCCTGTTTCTTATCCAGTTGAAGACATTCAAGACCTAGACCGGTTCAGTTAAATCGACCCTAAGATTTTTCTGTTTCTTATCCAGTCAAAGGCCTTCTCTGGTTCAGTCAGATCGACCCTAAGATCTCCCTGTTTCTTATCCAGTAGAAGACATCAAGACCTAGACCGGTTCAGTTAAATCGACCCTAAGATTTTTCTGTTTCTTATCCAGTCAAAGGCCTTCTCTGGTTCAGTCAGATCGACCCTAAGATCTCCCTGTTTCTTATCCAGTTGAAGATTTCAAGACCTAGACCGGTTCAGTTAAATCAACCCTAAGATTTTCCTGTTTCTTATCCAGTCAAAGGCCTTCTCTAGTCCAGCTAAATCGACCCCTAACAGATTTTTCTGATAAAGACTCAGTAGAAGATATCCAAGATTCTCTCAGCGTTACTGTTGAGGTAGAAGTCGCCCAAGATTCTCTCAGCGTTACTGTTAAGGTATAAGTCGCCCAAGATTCTCTCAGCGTTACTGTTGAGGTAGAAGTCGCCCAAGATTCTCTCAGCGTTACTGTTGAGGTTGAAGTCGTCCCAGGTTCTCTCGGCGTTACTGTTGAGGTAGTAATCGTCCCCAGATTCTCTCAGCGTTACTGTTGAGGTAGAAGTCGCCCAAGATTCTCTCAGCGTTACTGTTGAGGTAGAAGTCGCCCAAGATTCTCTCAGCGTTACTGTTGAGGTAGAAGTCGCCCAAGATTCTCTCAGCGTTACTGTTGAGGTTGAAGTCGTCCCAGGTTCTCTCGGCGTTACTGTTGAGGTAGTAATCGTCCCCAGATTCTCTCAGCGTTACTGTTGAGGTTGAAATCGCCCCCAGTTTCTCTCAATGATACTGTTGAGGTAGAAATCGCCCAAGATTCTCTCAGCGTTACTGTTGAGGTTGAAGTCGTCTAAGATTCTCTCAATGATACTATTGAGGTTGAAGTCGCCTATGGTTCTCTCCCCGTTACTGCGGAGGTAGTAATAGTCGCCCAAGATTCTCTCAGCGTCACTGTTGAGGTAGAAGTCGCCCAAGATTCTCTCAGCGTTACTGTTGAGGTAGTAATCGTCCAAGGTTCTCTCAGCGTTCCTGTTGAGGTAGTAACCATCCCTGGTTCATTCATCACCTTTTGAAGATCCAGATCCAGCTCCTGTAACCAGTCGGGACACATTTATACAAAGAATCTGAAGACCAGCTCCTGTAACGGGTCAGGTAATCCTTTTCTTTTGCAGGTATGCAAGTTCTCGCTAAGGAATCTCTTACGCGATCAACACCCATATGGCATCTATAAGCCCATCCACCTATCCATCACCTCTTATCATGGCATCTATAAGCCCATCGTCCTATTCATCAATCTCCAAATGGCATCTATAAGCCCATTCCCATCATCACACTACTATGTGAGCACAAATTTCTGGGCACTCTAGTGTTCAATCATCTTCCACCTTCGGATTACGAAAGGCACGTCAGCCAATCTGCATCCTCAGGTCTAAGAAGATTGAATAGGGGCAACTGTTGTACCCCAAAATTTGCCCTCCCATATTCTTCAAAATTTGCCAAGTCAAAGCTTCAAAATTCCCCAAGGGTTGCACAGTTCAAGGGCCTCCTAACAGTCAAAAACTAGGGTTTTGGTTCTGACAAAGAAAATTAAGTTTCCAAGGGCCCAATCAAGTCCCACATGCTTATAAACATGGTCAAGCACCCTCATACCAAGTTTCAAGACTTACAGCATAAAATTGCACAGTCAAAAACCCTAATTGCACCACAGTCAACTACAGGGGCAAAATGGTCATTTGACAGTCATAAGTTCAAATTTTTGGTCAAAATCTCATTTTGAAGCCACAAACATCATTTGATCAATGCTTGATCATGATTCTCAAAGCTTGGCTTAAAAAGTCTCAAGATGCAAAAGTTTCCATATTTGGACAGTTGAAGAAGTCAACTGTAACTTGACCAAGGCATAACTTCTTCATGGATTATCAGAAAAATTCCATCCAAAGCTCATTTTGAAGATAAAGACATTTCCTACAACTACTCTTCAAACTTCAAGTCCAATAAATGCTCTCACAAAAAGTTATCAATTTCAACATTATAGGTCATTTTCAAAGGTCAACAAAAAGGGACTTTAAGTCAAAGGCCATAACTTGAAATTGGTAAATCAAAATGACATGGGACCAAAGGCATTGGTTAGAGGACTTCAATACCTTTCCAAAATGTCCAAGAACATGAGCAAAGCTTAAACATTGAGCAAGATATGCCTTGTGGAAGTTGGGAAATTTTTGGATATTTTGAAAAGTCAACTTTGCTTCAAATGTCTTAAAATTGCTAATGGGCCACATTTTCTTCCAAGATTTATCATCCAAAGCATGTGCACGACCATTTGGCCCAAAGGGAAGTTATTCATCATTTTTATTTTATTTATTTGAATTTTTAATTGCTAATAATTCATTTAATTAATTAAAATATGTGAAAAATACCAAAGGAAGTTTTTTAAATCTTTTTATGCATGAAATACACTCAAGATTCGTGCATGACCAGATATAGAAAGAATCAATGTGATTTGCCATGATTTGAATCAAATATGCATGAAAAAGATTGAAAATTATATGCATGAAAATCAAATATTTTGTACATCAATGCAAAGGTTTTTTGGATCCAATTTTCAACCCTAATCGTTCACATACTTATACTCATGCAAACCCTAGTCCAAAGAACCTCCAAGCTGCGCAGAAACACCATAAACAACTTTGCAATTTTATCAAGAAATTCCAAAACTGAAAACTCGATTCTAAGACGTTTCAAGGCAAAACTTTGATTCCATTAGCTTGCAAAGGTCTCAAGGGACGTTTCTGAATCAAAAGCATCAACTCTAACATCAAGAATTGGTAATTAGAAGTCAGACTGTGTCGTCTTTTTTGCATAATCGTATCTCATCATTTACGCCACGATTTTCAATTCTAATGCTTGATTTGTATTGCTCTTATCATTCTGAAGCTAACCCTGTTGTTTAATTAAGTTTTCCTCACCCATACGCGATTTCACCATGGACGATTATTAGGGTTACAAAACTGTGAAATTGGGCGTTTACGTATATGGTAAAATCAGGACATCTCAGTGCCATGGTTGAAATCAGGAAGCTTGGACGAATATAATTACCCTATCGCGCCTAATTTATGTAGCAAGATGAGCTATTCGCTATTTTTGAAAAGGGCACATTTTGGGGGGGTTTAAAACCCCCGCTAATTCTTTTCATGTTTCAGGAAAAATACAAACAAGGAAGAAGAAGATTAGGTGGCACCATCTGATTGAGCAATTTGAAATTCGCACGAAAACGTCCCACTAACTCTTGTTTTATCTTATATTAATTGTTGGTCATATAATATTCAAAGCGCGCGTTTGGTACAAGTGGTAAAGGCATTGTCTCATAAGGCACTGGGACCTGGGTTCGATTCCCAGGTCCCCTCACTCAATTCATATATTTTGTTTCAAGTTAATCCCATGCAGCTTGCCTCCTGAGGTTCATCCTACGCCCAATGATCCAAACGTGCCACGCGCCCCATGATCCCCATCCAAAGGTCCAGATTTGAAGGGTAGCATAGGCATCAGTCAACGAAACCACACGCTAGCATGAAAGTCAACCAGGCCAAAAATCAATTGGGCCAGGATTGCTACAATTTAACCTCCAATTTGGGGACAGAACCCCCCATGGTTTGCTCTTTTATCTTCTTTTATATTTTCCTATTTTTATTTGTTTTAATTAATTTCCTTTAAATTCTTTAATTTAATTTATTTTCATAAAATATAAAAATAGTAAAAAATCAGAAAAGACAAAAAATAAATATATTTGATTTAGTATTTTTTTTTGTAAACAAATAATATCATTTAATTTAGTTTTCAATTCTAGGGTTAATTTTAATATCTTTTCTTAATAAATTAAAAATCTGTAGAATTAGGTTTTAATTACTTTAATTACTTTTTCTTTTATTTTCTCATCACTAATAATTAATTATTTATTTTTATAAATCAAATTGCATTAATTAATTAGGTTTAATTTTAGGTTTAATTTTCATATTTTCTTAATAAATTAAAAAATAGCTAGAATTAGGTCTTAATTTCATTTAATTCTCATTAAAATCATAAATACCAAAAACCCTCAAAAATAATTTCTTTTTATTTTATTTTAATTAATTCGTTAATCTTAATTTAATTTCATTAAAAAGGGTCCAACGCCCTCGCTTTCGATTATTAGTTTGTTTCGCACATTTTATTTCTTTTCTTATAATTTTTATGTAATTCTCCCAAAGCCGTGTAAATTAAACATTTATATTTCTCGCATTTTTATTTTATGTCGAATCGGGTCCTGGATTTAGTTTGGCGATGTGGACCCGCGCCTTTGTAATAGTTTAGGAACTTTATATTTCTCGCCTCTTTTAAACTGTTAATAATTGCATGCAAGAATGAATGTTAAAATAAAAACAAAAGCGTAGATCACCCATGACATGAACAAGATAAATGCAAATGAACGACACACAAATCACACACCACCCCTAGGGTACGCCTCACTGTTGCCTTGCCTATCGAAAGGTGATCGTCGAGTAGAGGATGTCTTAGTAAGCCCTCATGATCCGGGAACCTGGCATGAGGGTAGCTTCTAAGGTATCTTCCTATTGCTCTAGTGATCACCATGTCCCGAACATCGAATTGACCCGAACACCTCCAATGGTGGTGCTACCTACCTCTCAATGGTGGGATGGCACTACTTTAAGGACATTTACACAGACGAATTCCTTAGGGTAGGTAGACGACTCTAGATACTTGCTCTAATTTCAAAAACAAATCAAAAATACTTTTCACACCGACACCTTTTCAAAAAGCTTTCGAAAGCAATTTTTCAAACACTCTTGAGGACTGATACAAGAGTCGAACTGGAATTTTCAAAGAAACTTTTTTTTAAAACCCACAATTGAAAAGCAAACAAACCATTTTGAAAACATAAATGAGCAAGTATCTAAGAGCCCATGGATAACCATGGATAGAAAGGGTGCTAACACCTTCCCTTTCTATAACCTACCTCCCGAACCGAGAGCAATCTCTTTAAGGAATTTTTCTGTGCTTTTGTCCTTTCCATTTGGAGAAAATAAAAGACGGTGGCGACTCTTGCTTCCGTGACATTTCGCGAACCAGCGTTAAACAGTCAGTTCCAGATCCACCGATCACAGGAAGGTATTAGCAACCTAAACATCTACGGTACTCCGCAGGAACCTCTTTGAAAAATCTGTATATTTTGGCTATAAAATATTGTGAAAAAATAGATGGTGGAGGTGAGAAAAGAAATATTTTTTATAATTTTTGCACCCGCCGCGGTTGCAAACCTTTAGTGCCTACGTACCACCTTTCGTGCAATAGGGGATCAGGATACACGTAGTTCACCTTTAAAAATTTTAAAACACAAGTGTGTTGGTTAATTTTATGAGATAAGACATCATCGTCATTGTCTGTGTGGAAAACATACTTACTACCCACAATCATGAGAAAGGAGAATTTGCATCATCTCAAAGTGGAGGATATGGCTTGGATTTTAAAATCACCAATGCCTCACTAAACACCCAAGTGGAAAAGATCTCTCTTCACTATATATTGTAGAAGTATAGTTGTTTGCATCACTACAAGGCTTGTCAAGAGTCCAATCTTTTGAGAAATGTTTTAAAATAAAATCCAAAGTGGCAAAAATGGTTTGAAATGGGATTGATTGACTTTTAGTCTTATCACAAAAAATGTCAAGGTATTATTAAGTTTATTGAATTTTGTTTATGAAAATATTTTGAAAATGCAAGGACATAAGTCCAAGTTTATTATGAAAATGGTTCAAGTTTCAAAACAAGAAGAGTTTTCAAAAGGAGGGAGAAATTTTATGAAATTAAAGAAGATGGGAGGAGAAGAAGAGACTATCCCAAAGCATAAGGTAAAAGCTAGGGACAAGAACCATCTAACCAACAAGAAGCCAATACTTGACATTATGAGTCAAGATAGAATTCTCATTTCTTGGATTGAAACCAAACAAGCAAAAATACTAGACCTCTTGAGAGAACCAATGCTTCTAATGTATTAAGTCTTCATAAAAATTGGGCAGAGTAACGGTTGTATACGGGTGAATTCCAGATTTAAAACGAAGAATGTAATCACAATGACCTGCACACAAAAACAAACAAACAACCTAATGTCTTGAGGTAAACCTCAAGATCTCCAGACAAAATATCAATTAAGGTCACAAGGTCTCCAACATAGGTCAAGGTTTCTAATCCTAAGTCCAAGAAGTCCAATACTCCATAATGCCAAGGATAGTAACCAAATAGTCCAAGTATCATTAAAGCTTTTTATGGTTCATGTTGATTATTAGGTGTCTTGAAAAAGAAGAGAAAAGCTCAAGTGAGCAAAATAAAAATAACAGGAATATAAATGCTCAAGTTTGCAAAATAAAGATGGCATGAAATGTAACGCTTAAAGTAAATGGTACATAAAGCATAAAAATAAAAGCATAAAGTAAAAATAATTTAATAATTAGTGGTTAGTTGGATGACCATCTTGAAACTTGCATTTGGAACTCATTAGAGGATTGGTAGAGCCAAAGCCTCCATACAACAAGTTGCATTTTCTTTTTGTCAAGTATATCATCTATTTGGAATTCTCACAAATACCTTTTAATGATCAACGATGTTTAAGTGATCCGCGTTGACCAAAAGTATTGTAGATCCATTAGAGGGTTGATAGAACCAAAGCCTCCACACAATGAATCTCAAATTTATTGGATCAAAGAGATCAAATTAACATACTTGGGCTTGAAAACATAGGTTTGGGCCACGAATGATCATTTATTTGAATCAGGACAAAATTTAGCGCTATGTTAAGCAATCGTAAGTGGACTTATATAGAAGTTTTGCACCTATTTTGAGGCCGGTCAATAGCAATCTATGCACCATTTGTTTTGAGACATGATATAGAGATCATGCTCCAATAACACTTAGTGCAATAGGAAAGGGATGAGATGGAGAGGGGTGAGAAAGAATACAAACCACATTTGAATTAAATTTTAATCAAACTATTATTAAAATCATTCATCCATTTTTATGGGAATTTTTTTTATTAATAACCAAGTATTAAAATAATATTTCGCAAATAACCGGGTTTCGAAAAAATTACGCAAATAACCATGTTTCGGATGACTCCCCAAAGGAGGAGCCATCTCACTTGGCGCCTCCACCTAGGGTTTTTCCCTAGGCGCCATCTCACTTGGCGCCTCCCTTGGCTTTTAGCCAAGTGAGATGGTGCATGCTCCTTAAAAGTGAGAGGAGGCGCCATCTCACTTGGCTCCTAGGGCAAAACTAGGGCAAAATGCTGTTTTATAAATAATTCGTCCGTTTCTTCGAAATTTCTCACACTTTCTCGCACTGTATTTTTATTTTGTACTCTGTAATTTTCATCATGACGTCGCCTATGATTTTTAGCAGAGATGGTTACGTTATCTTCTCCTCCATGAAACCTGCGATGAAAATGAAATTCTGGCACATTCACTCCATGGAGCATCTGAAGCGGGAGTTGATTCGATGGCTAGATGGAGACATTGCTGAGGGGGGAAAAATTTGAAGGATCCAGCGAAAACGAACCACAACCTCACATGCGACAGGAAGACCTAATGTGTGGTTGGAGGAAGTCAAAACAGACAGCGATGTAATGTTGATGATGCATGGGTCAGATGAAATTGTGTTAACTGTTGTAATTTCATAGATGGAATATCGTTAATTATTTTTTGTACGCGTTTTATTAATTGTAGCAAAATATGTTAACGGAAAACCCAAATGTTTACAACACAATTATGAAAAGATTTTATGTATTACAATATTTATGTGGTCGAGGCAGACGCTCGATTCAGATAGTTTTTGCGATTGTGTCCGACCTGACGGCATAAACCACACTTTCTTTCCAACCTGTCTAGATCGTCCATTTCTGTTGTGATGCGCCTACTTTTGGGACGACCCTTCTTGTTCCTTCTCATTTGGTCATTGTGCCACACTATTTCGCCGTCGTATGCAGGCCAATAATCTGGTTTTGCTACCAAAGGAAAGTTGTTGTTGTAAACGTTGAGCAACGTTTCAGATTTGTAAACGTTTGACAGAAGTTGCAGCACGTCTTGATGGGTATGAGAACAAGCGGCAATGACATGAGAGCAAGGCATACGAAATGCTTGAAACCTGCCACAATCGCACCATTGAGAAGGTAAAATGACCCTATATTCTTGTCTTGCCAGGCCTTCATTATGGTTGATTGTCTCTTTCACAATGAAGTTGTGGCTGTGTCGGTCAAACCGTATAACCATGTGAGTGTTGGCTTTAGCACTTTCAGCCTTAATGTATTTCATGCAGCTTTCACTCCATAGTTGTCCAGATTGCAACACCGCATTCCACATTTCACCTCTTTTGGCAAATAACGCAGCCATCCTAAAATACGTAGATTTTACCAAGGCAGTGATTAGGAGGTTTCGTATGCCTTTGAATACCCCATTCATTGATTCAATAAGATTCGTTGTCATATGCCCCCATCTTTGGCCATTGTCGTATGACCTAGTCCATTTTTCCACCGGAATATTATCGATCCACCTACTGGCTTCCGGATTAGACAAACGGATCTGGTTGCGGTAATATTTGAATGTGGGTTGTGTCAATGCATATCCCGCATTCATAATCGCTTTCCTCAATGTTTTGTCCTTGACCTCCCTCGAGAAATTCTGGACGATATGCCTAACGCAATAGAAATGCGTAGAAGGAGGGTCATGCCAACCATTTGCTGGATTATTGTAGGCACTTTCAATGGAGGCATGTCTGTCCGAGATCAAACAGAGATCTGGTTGAGGAGCCACGTGTGTCCGAAGATTTTTCAGGAAAAAGCTCCAAGCACCACCGGTCTCCCCCTCGACAAGGGCAAAGGCAATGGGGGTAAATGTTGTTGTTACCATCTTGTGCAACTGCCATCAATAGCGTGCCTTTGTACTTCCCATACAACCAAGTCCCATCAATTTGTAAAATTGGTTTGCATGATGCAAACCCTGTGATGCATGGTTGAAATGCCCAAAACACGCGACTGAATATTCCGTTGCCATGCAGTAGACTACCATCTTGGGCGTACGCTGGCAATGTTTCCAGAACGTAAACACTACCTGGAGAATACGTCTTGAGTGCATTCAGGTAGCGGGGAAGTTCTCGGTATGACTCCTCCCAGTTTCCGTACACCCTTTCAATCGCCTTAGTCTTTGCTAACCACGCCTTACGGTAAGACGGAGTGTAGTTAAAAACCGTGGTGATGTGGGAGATGATTGTTTTCACCTTCAAAGATGGGTCGTTGATGACCAGGGGTAGGATTTCTTGACAGATTAGATCATAGTTGAGTTTTCGGTGGTCCTGTGATTGAGTGGAACTTACACAAGTGTGGGTAGTCATGGAACCTATGACCCAACAGTCACCCTTTAATCTGTATGATGCGGTCAGCTTGAACATACAGTCAGGGTGGACACACTTGATCTTGTACCTTTCCGGGTTGACACGATCCACCTTAAAATCAACCGAGTTGAGCATGTGAAATTTTTTAATGGCCCTGATGCATTCCTCTCTGTTACGAAACTTGTCCTTCTCTTTTAAATTTTCATCCGACTGCATATACGGATTGAAAAATAAGTCAGTAGAAGGTTCATCTCCGCCCATGTTGAAGTTTGTCATGTGCGGAGGTGGTGTGTAGATTTTGTCTGTAGGAATACTAGGGATGCCATCATCGTCGAAATCATCGTTCACCATTTCATCAAACGCTAACTCGTTATCTTCTTCTTCATCATCAACTGCATCTACCTCATCTTGTTCATTCTCCAAAGGATCAACCTCCTGTGTCACCTGAGGCTCTTGAAGCAAAACGTACAACTCAATAGAGTCGTATCCAGAATAGACATGGCTGGAAATCATATTCTGGAGATCCTCGTCATCTTGAACTTCAACCTTATAAAAAATTACTTGGTTGTTTCCAAAGAAAACTGGATTCTGATAAAATATCTGGGACACCGGGCCTCGTTCAAGTTTGGCCTCCAATCTTTTTTTGAAGTACGAGAAATTGGCTTTCCCATTTAAGAGAAATCGGATGTTGTCTGTGTCTCTAAACAAAAACCCAGCTGTGGGACAAATGTATGTCTCACCGTTGAAATGTGCTTTGACGACAAATTGTGGTGAAGAGGCCATTGCGTAGAATTGTTTTAAGGTTTGAAGGTTGGAATGTTTGAGGTTTATTGATTGTATGAAGGTTTGAATGCTGTAATGTTTGAAGGTTGGAATGTTTGAATTTTGTGAGTGAATCAATGTTATGATAAACGTAAGGCGAAAAATTTAAATTAAGTAAGGATGCAACCCCCCAAGGCTGCCAATAATATTACATGCAATAATGAAAGGAATCCCAAAGGCTGTCACGTAGCCTGAGCCTAGGCTGCAACAAAGGACACCTCTTATTCGCCAATTGGGGTGGCGACACCATTCATTTTTTTACTCTTTCGCCAAGTCCAATGGCGCCTCCCTTACTGTCCAATTGTGATACATGCATGGGCTTATGTAACCCCCTAGGCTGCCACCTAGCCTGCCCCTAGTCTGCACCTATACATGTATTTTGTAAGACTCCTCCCATCAACTCCAATGGGCTTACATGCAATAATGAAAGGAATCCCAAAGGCTGTCACGTAGCCTGAGCCTAGGCTGCAACAAAGGACACCTCTTATTCGCCAATTGGGGTGGCGACAACATTCATTTTTGTACTCTTTCGCCAAGTCCAATGGCGCCTCCCTTACTGTCCAATTGTGATACATGCATGAGCTTATGTAACCCCCTAGGCTGCCACCTAGCCTGCCCCTAGTCTGCACCTATACATGTATTTTGTAAGACTCCTCCCATCAACTCCAATGGGCTTACATGCAATAATGAAAGGAATCCCAAAGGCTGTCACGTAGCCTGAGCCTAGGCTGCAACAAAGGACACCTCTTATTAGCCAATTGTGGTGGCGACACCATTCATTTTTGTACTCTTTCGCCAAGTCCAATGGCGCCTCCCTTACTGTCCAATCATGATACATGCATGGGCTTATGTAACCCCCTAGGCTGCCACCTAGCCTGCCCCTAGTCTGCACCTATACATGTATTTTGTAAGACTCCTCCCATCAACTCCAATGGGCTTACATGCAATAATGAAAGGAATCCCAAAGGCTGTCACGTAGCCTGAGCCTAGGCTGCAAAAAAGGACACCACTTATTCGCCAATTGGGGTGGCGACACCATTCATTTTTGTACTCTTTCACCAAGTCCAATGGCGCCTCCCTTACTGTCCAATCGTGATACATGCATGGGCTTATGTAACCCCCTAGGCTGCCACCTAGCCTGCCCCTAGTCTGCACCTATACATGTATTTTGTAAGACTCCTCCCATCAACTCCAATGGGCTTACATGCAATAATGAAAGGAATCCCAAAGGCTGTCACGTAGCCTGAGCCTAGGCTGCAACAAAAGACACCTCTTATTCGCCAATTGGGGTGGCGACACCATTCATTTTTGTACTCTTTCGCCAAGTCCAATGGCGCCTCCCTTACTGTCCAATCGTGATACATGCATGGGCTTATGTAACCCCCTAGGCTGCCACCTAGCCTGCCCCTAGTCTACACCTATACATGTATTTTGTAAGACTCCTCCCATCAACTCCAACGGGCTTACATGCAATAATGAAAGGAATCCCAAAGGCTGTCACGTAGCCTGAGCCTAGGCTGCAACAAAGGACACCTCTTATTCGCCAATTGGGGTGGCGACACCATTCATTTTTGTACTCTTTCGCCAAGTCCAATGGCGCCTCCCTTACTGTCCAATCGTGATACATGCATGGGCTTATGTAACCCCCTAGGCTGCCACCTAGCCTGCCCCTAGTCTACACCTATACATGTATTTTGTAAGACTCCTCCCATCAACTCCAATGGGCTTACATGCAATAATGAAAGGAATCCCAAAGGCTGTCACGTAGCCTGAGCCTAGGCTGCAACAAAGGACACCTCTTATTCGCCAATTTGGGTGGCGACACCATTCATTTTTGTACTCTTTCGCCAAGTCTGATGGCGCCTCCCTTACTGTCCAATCATGATACATGCATGGGCTTATGTAACTCCCTAGGCTGCCACCTAGCCTGCCCCTAGTCTGCACCTATACATGTATTTTGTAAGACTCCTCCCATCAACTCCAATGGGCTTACATGCAATAATGAAAGGAATCCCAAAGGCTGTCACGTAGCCTGAGCCTAGGCTGCAACAAAGGACACCTCTTATTCGCCAATTGGGGTGGCGACACCATTCATTTTTGTACTCTTTCACCAAGTCCAATGGCGCCTCCCTTACTGTCCAATCGTGATACATGCATGGGCTTATGTAACCCCCTAGGCTGCCACCTAGCCTGCCCCTAGTCTGCACCTATACATGTATTTTGTAAGACTCCTCCCGTCAACTCCAATGGGCTTACATGCAATAATGAAAGGAATCCCAAAGGCTGTCACGTAGCCTGAGCCTAGGCTGCAACAAAGGACACCTCTTATTCGCCAATTGGGGTGGCGACACCATTCATTTTTGTACTCTTTCGCCAAGTCCAATGGCGCCTCCCTTACTGTCCAATCGTGATACATGCATGGGCTTATGTAACCCCCTAGGCTGCCACCTAGCCTGCCCCTAGTCTGCACCTATACATGTATTTTGTAAGACTCCTCCCATCAACTCCAATGGGCTTACATGCAATAATGAAAGGAATCCCAAAGGCTGTCACGTAGCCTGAGCCTAGGCTGCAACAAAGGACACCTCTTATTCGCCAATTGGGGTGGCGACACCATTCATTTTTGTACTCTTTCGCCAAGTCCAATGGCGCCTCCCTTACCGTCCAATCGTGATACATGCATGGGCTTATGTAACCCCCTAGGCTGCCACCTAGCCTGCCCCTAGTCTTCACCTATACATGTATTTTGTAAGACTCCTCCCATCAACTCCAATGGGCTTACATGCAATAATGAAAGGAATCCCAAAGGCTGTCACGTAGCCTGAGCCTAGGTTGTAACAAAGGACGCCTCTTATTCGCCAATTATGGTGGCGACACCATTCATTTTTGTACTCTTACGCCAAGTCCAATGGCGCCTCCCTTACTATCCAATCGTGATACATGCATGGGCTGCCACCTAGCCTGCAAGAGTGACACCTTTCATTTTTTGTACATGCATGCATGCATATGTCTAACCCCCTAAGCATGCAAATGTGACACTTCGCACGCATGCAAGCACAAGCAACCATTATATCAAACTTATTTGCCTATAAATACATATCATATCATACATCTCTCACACCCACACAAGTCTCACTCTCTGCTACGAAATATTTCATAAGTCTATCATACTCTTTATCTCTTCCTAAGTCTTTCATACTCTCAAGCATTTTAAACAATGGCTCTTCTAACAATGGGCGATACTCACAGAGGCACAAGGGAAAACATTGCCGCATTTGTAAGTTTCTTTTTTGGTTATACATTTTTCATACTTCAAATAACGCGTTGTTCATCTTAATTAATCTTACACATGTTACATTATGAACTCAGGACACAAAAAGATTCAGAATCCGTTCGCACAACTACCTGGCTCCCGACCCATTTATCGTCCCATATCTGGAATACGCAGGTTTTGGACATGTCATAAAGATCTCCAACTGCACCATTGACTCGAAGTTCATTCTTGCAATGTTGGAAAGGTGGAGACCGGAGACCCATACATTTCACCTACCAATAGGTGAATGTACCATCACGCTAGAGGATGTGTACATGCTGCTATGTCTCCCTGTCGTCGGTAAGGCCGTGAATGGGTCAGTTCAACAACCCAACTCTCAGTGTGAAGAACTGTTGGGCATGGATATGGTAGAAGGTGGTGGTGCAAGAGGGCAGGGAATACTACTCACTGAGCTGAAAAGTCATTATGCAAGTTTGGAATTAAATGAAAATTCCTTAGAGAATGACAGGGTAGTAAAAGCCAGAACTTATCTTATGATACTTTTTGGTACATTTTTATTTCCCGAAAGTATGGGAAATAGTGTAAATTTTATGTACTTACATTTACTAAGAAATTTTGAAAAAACAAGAAAATATAGTTGGGGTTCTGCAGTTTTAGCCCACCTATACAGTTCCTTGTGCAAAAACACAGTCAAGGAAAAATGTACATTTTATGGGTGCACTTTTTTACTACAAGCCTGGGGTTGGTGGAGGATGGAGTCCTTAAACTCCGTCAACAACAACACTTTCGGTTTCCTGTACGCAACAAAGTAAGTCATCAAGTTATAGCATTTATAACTATTCTTCTCTTCCCAAAATATATGCTAAGAATAAAATGTTTCTCATTTCCTTTAGGTACTGCGTGAGGGGTATGGATTACGGCAAGAATCCAAGATTCAATGTCGCACTCTACCGCAACCTGTTGGATCACTTAGGCCTGGATGACGTACGTCGTAGCTTTTAACTTTTGTTCAACTAAATTATTTATACATTACTTTTGCATTAACCTGATTTACATTTTATCGCAGTTCGTTTGGAGACCATATTTGGGTTTGGGCCATGATCCAAACCCGGAGGATGCAGCAACTTGGACCGCGAAGACTGCAATCATTCGGTTCAACATTATGGAGATGCACCACAACGACCGTGTGAAGATGCAGTTCGGAATGCATCAAGAGATACCAAGTGATCCAACGTGTTTGTCCCTATGGCATCTTAAAAGGGTCGACGCCCAGTGGGGTCTTACCAACTGGAAAGACTTCGCTCCGGAATGGTGTAAGATGTGGCAGAGGCGTCACCGCTACGTCTTGCAATTCCCGGTTTTCCTTACTCAAGGTAATATGCGACACACGGATCAATATTTGTCTTGGTACAGGTCGATTAGTAACCCTGAAATGCAAGTGTCTCATCCAAGGTACTTGGTTGACCCACGCACACAATGGGCACAACCCTCGATTCCCCATCAACAAACCCAAAACCCATCAACCTCCCACCAACCCCCAAGAAGAAACAGACCCACAAACACCCAACCACAGTCCCCACCACAACACAACTACAATCAAATGCCGCACAACCAACCACAATCACCACCAAACTACCAATACCCCGATATGCCTCAAACCCAACCATAATACCAATCCCAATACCAGTACACCCGCATACCCCACACACAATTTCAGTCTTCCACATATCCCAATATGGCCCCCTCAACATCCAGCCTTAGCCCTGATATGGGAATGTCGGAAGATTACGAACAAACCGACCCAACCTACCATCACCCACAATATCACCAAACCACCCAACATCCTCAATACCAAACACCCCAAGATCCATTTCCTTTCTACCCACCGTACTCAGACGATCAATGATACAGACCCACTATGGAACCGCACCCACCGCCAACACGACCAAACTTTGAGGGTATGGGTAACCGACTGTACCAGAGCGGATCTTCTAGATATGGAGATCTGACTGATTTTATGGATTCGGACCGCATTGACTTTGCTGGGCCATCGACCTTGCCGCAGCAGGAAACGCGACGACACCCAGCACGAGAAAGGCGAGGACGTGGATGCGGAACCGGGGGTCATTACCGGGTTCCGGGGGATCACTGATGTATCTGTTTTTTTTCCAGTATTTTTGTATCTGTTTTTTTTTAATCTGTTTTTTTTACTGTTATTTTAATGTAATACAGTTGGATGTAATTATTTTTTTTAATAAAAATTCCATTTTGTTGATCTCTGTCCAACACGCAACGCACCGGAAAAAAAAAATCATTTTTTGACCTAAAAATACACCTAGGCGCCATCTCACTTGGCTTAGGGCATACCCTAAGCACATAGGCGCCAAGTGAGATGGCGCCTCCCCTTAATTTATAGGTGCATGCGCCATTTCAGATGGCTCCTCCTTTGGGGAGTCATCTGAAACATGGTTATTTACGTATTTTTTTTGAAACGCGGTTATTTGCGAAATATTATTTTAATACTTGGTTTTTAATAAAAAAAATTCTTTTTATGGAGTTAAACTCAACACTATGGATCCAATGATGTTAACAAAGCTCATGATAAAAAATTCAATCCAAGATCAGCCAGAAAATAATCACAAAATAATATTGCATTTAATATATACATTAAAAAAGGTTTTAAAAATGTTTTAAAATGGAAATAAGAAAGAAAAATATCAACTATGTTCAAACTAATCAAGAAAAAATAAGTAGGACCATAGAAAAATCAGAAATGGACTCAAATATTTTTATAAATTTTTTGGTAATTTTTTAAAGTCAGAAACTATTTTTAAGCTAATTAAAATTGCTCAAATAAATAGAAAATAAATCAAAAATAGTAAACATCAATATAAAATTCCATAAAATTTTCAAAAATTCAGAAATATGTAAAATGATATTTATGAAATTTTTTAGAATAAAAAAAATGTCAGAAAATATTTTTAAAGTAGTTAAAACAAAGCAAACAATGCAAAAAATATAAAAAATATCAAATGTCAAAATAAAAATATGAAAAAATAGTCATGAGATCAGAAATAATTCAAAGTATTTTTTTGAATTTTTTTCATAATTTTTGGATAAAAAATAAAAGAGTTATGAATTTTTGAAAATTAAATCAATTAAAATATAAAATCAGAAAATAAAATAAAACCAAAAAGATATGGGCCATCAGATCATAGTCAAAACGCGTTAGTAAGCTAATCCAATGGACCAGACGCGTTGTGCTTGATATGGACCTTAGTGAGATACGCGTAGGATCAGAAAAAGGACAACCAATGAAATTAAAATGTTTGGCACGCTATCATTGGCTGAGACGAGATATGTCATCGTCTTCAACCTCCAGCCACCCTGCAATGGGGATTTTGTGAGATCTCTCAAATGGAAAAATTAGGATCCCAGACCAGTATCATTAGATTCGTCTCTTCAAGATGATCCTAACACCACCATCGCGCCAAATTTATATAAGGTATGCAAAGAGATATGAATCAAAAACCCAGAAAATAGCGAGCACCTTCAATTTGAGATTTCTCTCTCAATTCTCAATGGATTTAAAAATTGTAAGAAGCACAAGAATCAGAAGAAGGAGTAGAACATGTTAGTGCTTTATTTAGATCCAAATGGTGGAGAATTCTACCTTATCAAAGTTCAAGAAAGAAGCTCTGAAATAGGACTTCTGTAGCTTGAATTATAGCTCGTTTTGCTTGGTTTAGGTGCTGGAGAGTTTGAATTATGCTTAAGGAAGATGAATGTGCAAAGAATTTTGGAAGAAAAGGCTGGAATCTCATAAACTGATTTCAAAAATTTGAAGTTCGTGTGAGGTTTTGACAGAGTGTATTTGGATCTCAAAGCTTGAGGAAATGAATGGGGGATGACCCTCTATTTATAGGGAATCAAATGGAATGTTCAAACGTGTGAAATGATGAACTTTGGAGGGAAATCGTGTGAACCTGATGCACAAGCAAAGTGTGATATGATTTGCGTCAAAACTCATCCAATCCTTGCGTTTTAAGGCTCTAATCCACTTTGGCAACTTGGTGAAACATGTTTAGATCACAAACGCGTGCTAATTTGATGTTTAGAGGCCAAAACATGAATTTCAAATTCTGACTTATGAAGAAACTTCAGTTCCAAGTTACCAAGTTCAATCCAATGGCATTCTCAGCTCAAAGGGTCTTAAGGCATGATTCTTGATGCTTTATAAAGATGAGATTATAATCTTTGCAATGGAAAAATAATGGAATCAAATGGATGCTTGAGCTGAAAGTTGCATTGAGTCAAAGTTGGGGGGAAAAGGTTGACTTTCCATACTTAGAAATATTTCAAATTTTTCTTCAAAAGTGACCTATAATGCTTTGCATCCAAACATGGCCTTCCACTTGGAATTTGCTCTTGACCAAAAAATATGGCATGAAACAGACCTCTTGAATGACATTTTTAAACTTGAACCATTCAAAATCTCCAAAATTTGAGAGAGTTATGAATTGTTAAAGTTGGCGAAAAATCATGAAATGACCTATAATCTTTTGTATCCTTAGGGTATCTTGCATCCATTTTCTCACTTTGCACACAGAAGAAGGCATAAAGTTCACATCCTCAAGATCATTTTTGAAAAAGAGTGGGCTCGAGGTGATAAAAATTGACCAAGTTATGATCATTTGAAGTCACACATGGGAAAATTGGGGTTCATCTGGAGGACTTGTACTCTTTCTTCATCATCAAGTTTCTTCCACATGAAAACTCCTTGAAACTTTTGAAGTGATTTGTTAATAACCCTTTGAAGATGAGGATGTATTTGGAATCACTTAAAAATACCAAAAGATGAGCAAGATATACTTCTTTGAAGTTCAAAACCCTAGCTCCTAGATCAAGAAAATGATTTGAGGAACTTTGACAATTTTGAACACCTTTCTTGTACCAAAACTTTTGAGTTGTAAATATAAGTTATTGAGGATGATAATGAGAACTCATAGCTACCAAAACCACTTAAATATCTTGAGAATTGAGAGAAATATGCACTTGTGACCAAGGGGAACAAAGTCTTGTCCAAACATGACTACTTCTTCAATAAACCCCTTGTACTTTTGAATCAATCTTGATAACTTTTAGATGTGGTGAACCAAGATAAACCTTTCCATGCCATTTCTTCCAACATAACTTCAATGGTGAGGTTTGGAATTCTCAAGCTTTATTGACTAGGGCATGGAAATAAACTCATGAACCCATGGAGCAACTTTCTAAGCCTCATTGCCTTTACCTACATTATTAACAAGTAAGACAAACCAACATTGCATTTTATTAATTAAAAAGAAAATCAAGACAAAATATTTATGATCACAAAAGAAAAAAAGTCAAGGTGCTTGGTGATTCCTCAAAGAGCAAAGCTAAAAATAGGGAGGAGAACCAAAAGCCCTAATGTGATCTTGTTGTGATTGAATCAACATGGTATGATGAAGGGATCTTAGGGGGGAAATTGGGGTACAACAGATTGGTTAATACTCGACGCTACACTCATTGAGATTGGAATTTTGGGATATTTTGGCCGCAACACTTTGGTGCTTGAGCTAAAACAATTCCTAAAAGAAAGGTCAGTGATATGAGGCTCCTTAGAGCCCGATTACTTTCTAGGACAGATTGAGCCAACTAAACTTCAAGAGGGTACTTACCTTTAAAACTCATGCAAGCCTTTAAACCTAGGGTCTTTTTGTGACTTGTTTAACATATTTGTGATTTTAAAGTATAATCATAACATCATAAGCATAATAACATGTACACTAACCATTTCAAGGGCCTGTGGATCTATCTTTTTTGTAGGGCATGGATTCAGCTCGCAGAAAGACCATCCGAATTGTGATACGGTGGGAGAATTGACTTGAGGTTTTGCGTTTGTGTTCGCACTTGTTCGGTTTAGCAAGTGTCTCCACCGACTTTTTATTTATCCTAAGGAAAGGTCAAAAAGCACAGGAAATACCTTTGAGATGTTTTTGTGGGTTCGGGGGGTAGATTATGAAAAGGGAAGGTGCTAGCACCCTTTTCATCCATGGTTATCCATGGGATCTTAGTTACTTGTTTTAGATCACTTGCCTTTGCTTTTCAATTGTGTGAAATAGTGCTTTGTGTGTGTGGTTTTGAAAATGTTTTGAAAAAGATTCCTTGTTTAGGCAACCATTGTAACAATTCTTTACTCGAATGTTTTACAAAGGTGTTTGTCTTTTTGAAAAGATGTTTCAATGTTTTTTGAAAGTTTTTTGGAAATTGTGTTTGTGAAGTGTGTTTTGAAAAATGGCAAGGATTATTTTGCAAGTTTGATCAAGTAACTAAGAGCTATCTACCCTAAATTTACTCAAATATCTTTCCTTATGTTTTTAACCCTTTTAACAATGTCGTTTCACCATTGTATTTGGTGAACAACCTTGTGTTAGGATGTTAACGGGACGGGCGCGGGTCATCGTATACAATCATTGAAGGCAACTTGTGAGACGCTCTAGCAATTTTGTAAGGGACGAGATCGTTTTATCTAAGGCAACATAGAGGGTCATCGAGGGAGTACGATCTTTGTTTATCAAAGGGACATTTGCTAGAGTGTCTCATACTCGAGGAACATGATTGCATTTTCCAAGGCAACAGGCGAGGTTACCCTAGAGGTGCAAGTGTGAATTGTGTATTGATTTTCATGCTTTTGTCTTGTATTAGGTTATCTAGCGGTTGATTTTGAATCTTCGCATACAAACCCTAATTACTATACAGTATATAGAAAGCGATAAATTGCGGGAATTTAAAGTCTAAGCTATTACAAATAAGTATCCGGGGATGGGGGTACAAATGTTTACAAATGGGGATGAGTCTTATCAGGATAGTAGTGTCCAAATATTATTTACAACCAAATCGAATCATCGCATTCTCAAAATGTAAAAAAATATAGCAAGGTATAAGGATAAAAGAGAATCAAAAATATTGTAAAATGTATGTGATTATTTACAAATGATGCAAATTAAGTCTATTATTTATTTTTTGTATTTTTGTTAATTATATGAACAAAAGTTTTAAAGAAAAGAAAATGAAAATTGCTTAAGTTAAAGGAAACTATTATTTATGTATTTTAGTTAATGTTTTTACAAATAAAAAGGGTTTTAAAGAGAAAAGTAATTAATTCAAAAAAAACTAATTATTTATGTATTTTTTTTAAAATGTAATAAACATTAAAAATATTTTTGTACAAAAGTTTAATATTATATTTTTATTTAACCAAAGAAAATAGGAATTAGATTATATAAAATAAGAAAATAAGGTAAACAAGTATTAATTAGTATGTAAAAAAAAGGTTAAATGGGCTTGGATGTTTCTTGGCCCAAAAAGAATTAAAAAGAGAACAAAAGGGGGGGGGGGGGGGGGGGGGGGGGTAAGGCGCCAGGATTGTTGGGCTTAGTGTGGTTTTGTGGGGAGCGGGCCCAAAACGCATTTTGACAATTTTTGTTTAGGGTTCACTTTGTTCTGTTTCAGAACTTAGGGTTACAATGTTGGATGAGCGGCGTTGTTCCCTTTCTTCTTCATCGTTCTCTTCCTCGCTCTCAACAGAGCTTCTGATGTCCTCCACTTCGCCTCAGGCCACTAGGATACCACCTCCAACTTCTCCTCTCCAAGATTGCTCAGGCAGTGATGAAAAAAAAGGTATTGATTTATGCTTTTCATGTTTTAGGGTTTCAAAGACTTATCTCTTGCATGTTTTATCTCTTACATGTTTTGACCTTTATGTGTTATTTGTGTTCGTGTGAGGTGTTAGAAAAAGGGAAAGAGGGATAATAACTTTGTTCTTCTTTTGGAGAAGAGGCGGAGAAGTGGACCGGCGGTATCCTCAGGCGGCCAAGGCAGGGAGCTCGTGACGTTGGCTTTGTTCTTGCTGGCTTTCTGGTACTTGTATCTTTTAGCTTTTGTTTGGTTTAGTGATGAGTATCTGAAAACCCTAGGATAGCTGAGTTCCTCTCTTCTTTTCTTCTTCTGATTGCTTGCTTCTGAGTTGCTTATTTGAATGCTTCGTTCATTTGATGATGTTCTTTGATTCTGAGATGCTTGCAATAGTTATTGTTTGCTTGATGATGTTGATGGACTTTTTTGTTCTGATGTTGATGACTTTGATGTTGCCTTACAATCTTCCTCTTTCAATGATGAGAATAATTCTGAGATTGCTTGTTGGCTATTGTTTCACTTCTGACTTCTTCTTTTTCTCTTGACTTGATTTGTGTTTCAATGATGATTTTAAATCTGAGATGCTTGGATTTGTTTAGCCTATGATGAAAATGTTCTGAGGAGTTTTGTTGGTGTTTTGATTTTGAAATGGTTTGGATTGAAGGCAGGTTGAATGCTTTAGCAGGCTACTGACTTCAGGCTTCAAGGCTTGTGCTTCGTGCAGGCTTGTAGTTGTATGCAAGTTTGAATCAGGCTTGGTTTGTTGAAGTTTATGCAGGTTGTGTTTATGCAGGCTTCTGGATGTATGCAGGCTTGATGTTATCTTTGAATGAGTTTTTAGGCTTGTTTGGGTATAGGCAGGCTAGCTATGCAGGCGGGCTTGAGACAGGCTTGCTTGTGTTTTGATTTTTGGTTTGAGTCTGCTGTATGTTTCTAGCAGGTTTGAAACTAGTTTCAAGGTTTGTTATGCTTGATTTGTGTTTGACAGGCTTGAGGCAAGTCTGTAAGCTTAAAGGCAGTTTTGAGGCTACAGGCTTGTTGTTGTTTGCTTCTGGTTTGAGGCTGGCTTGTGATGTTGTGCAGGTTTGAAACTGAACAAGCTTTGAGGCTTATTGTCACACATGTTTTTTGGTATCTTTCTCTTTGTATTCTTTTGTATCCTCCCTGCTTTTAACAGTGTTGATCTGTTATATTTATCTATCTCTAAGCCTGCAAACTGTAAGCCTGCTACTTTTTTACTCTCTTTCTCTCTCTCTCCAGAAAGCATATATTTGCTTAGAATATCTTTTTTTTTCTGAAAAGGTTTTGGCCTGGAAAATGATGAAAAAATGCTTTTACCAGTTTGCTTGCATTTTGTCTTTCCTCTGCATATCTTCTTACCTCCAGATTTTCTGAATTGCTTTTGTGTACTTGTTGACAGCTTTATTGAAAGCTTCTTTGACAGCTTGGTTGACATCTCTTTTTGACAGTTTTGTTGACAGCTTTGCACTTAGTTTGCCCATTTTGACAATTTGTTTTGCCTAGTTTGACAATGCAATTCAGTTTGGATTTATGCAGCTTTGTGTATTTTTCTTAAATGATTTGTATGCTTGCAAACATTTTACTTCCCTCTTTGTGAACCAAGAAGAGACATCTTCTTGCGATTTGCAGAGAGGACGAACAAACTGATTCCGGCCAAAACCTTTAATGATGAGTTTTTTTGATTATCTGTCTGAGAATGCCTTTACTTTATCTATACTGATTTCTTTCTTCTATCTTTGCAGGTAAATATCAGTTGGGCAAAGGAAGCAACAGTAGAAGATGAAGACTTCAAGCAACTTCGGACGTAGATTTAATTTATTTTTAATCATTGTAATAACATTATTGTAAACACTGTAAATAAATTTACAGTATTTAAATAATATTTGTAACAAACAATTGAAAATGAATAAAAATCTCTTTTGTCAGATATCTCTTTTAATTCTTCTGCAATTGCTTATTTAATTATTTAAATTTCTTGAGTCATAATAATTGGAAATTATCCCAATAATCTTAACTTAGAAATTATAAATAATCAACAAACGTCGATGTCTTCTAGCCTTATATTAACCAACAATAAGCCTGGCGTTCCAATTAACCATAAGCATTGCACAGTTAATCAAACAAACGTCCATATGCCTTCCCTTTTACTGATTAAACCAAACACTGCAAATTTTCAACCAGAAGCCTCAGCTTCTAACCCAGAGGTTCAGGTTTTGAGAAACAAACTGAAATCTTGAACAGGCGTCAAAGCAGTGTGACAGCCAATTAAGACACTGTGGATTCAAATTCTTCTGAGAATGCGCGTGCAAACCCTAATTCTTGATTTATTATTAAAGAAACGTCCGCCCGATCAAACCCTGAGCCAAACTCAAACAAATCACTAAAAACCCTAATAATCTACTTGGACTGATTCAAAAGTTAATGGAAACCCTAATTTTGTTTGACTGATAAGAAAAGTCTGTTTGACCTATTCTTAAGCCAATCTGAAAAATCAGGAAAAGCCCGAAGCTGTGATTTCTTGTGAAAAAGAGAGGGTAAATTTTGGGGTACAACACGAATCAATTTGGTAGAGATCCCTCCCAAACTCAAGGAAATGGTCTTAAAAGTGCCTGACAGCTCATCATTCAACAATAGATATGGTCACTTGCTCAGTTTGGTTACCATCGGTTTTGACGAAGACTTGATGAGTGTCCTATTCTAGTTCTTCGATCCTAAGCACAATTGCTTCACATTTCTAGACTATTAGTTGGTTCCTACGCCGGAAGAATTTTCCAAGATACTCGACTTGCCTATATTGGAGAAGGTACCTTTCACTAGTTTAGAACAAGATCCAACTTCTAAAAATGTTGTCGTAGCTTTGCATTTGAAGCCATCTAACATCGAGTCCAATTGGGAAAGAAGAAGTGGAGTTAAGGGCCTCCTTGCAAATTTTCTAATGAAGAAAGCTCAAGTATTCCTGGACGCTATGAGTTACCATGCCTTTGAAGATGTCTTAGCTCTCTTTATCTATGGGTTAGTTTTGTTCCCCAATTCAGACCAGTTCATAGATGTCAGTGCCATCAACATCTTCCTCACTCACAATCCAGTGCTCACGTTGCTCGAAGATATTCTGCATTCACTCCACACCCGTACTACGAAGAAACGAGGAACTCTTATGTGTTTTACGCCTTTGCTCTATAGGTGGTTTATTTCACACCTTCATCGGTCATTAATGAAGAATGAGTTAGGCTTAAGGTGGAACCAAAGGTTAATGTCTCTTTCTCACTCTGATATCTACTGGTGCCCTCGCTCTCAAGAACATATCTCCTTTATTGATCGCTATGGATAATTTCCTAATGTTCCGCTCCTTGGCATTAGATAAGGCATCACCTACAACCCCTATTTATCCTTACGCCAGTTTGGTTACGCTCAGAAGGATGGTCCTCATGATATGCTCATCCAGGGTATTGTGTTCGACTATTCAAATGATCTGCAAGATTATCACCAGAGGTTCATCCGTGCTTGGAGCATGGTGAAGAAGACTGATAGCAGCACCTTGGGGCACAAGAACTCCATCCCTTTGGAGCCATACCTCAAATGGGTGCGATCTCATGCTCAAAGTCTTATGATGTTATATGCTGCTATCCTGCTAGTGATTTCAAAGTCTATTATTCAAAAGGACGAGTCTCACATCATTTTTCATCCTAATATGCCAACAAACTTCGAAGAATTGCAAAAGTCTTGGATCCAACTCAAGGAAGAATGAGATACCTTTGAGAACCAATTTTATGCTAGTGAGAAGAAGGTTCTAGAGCTCACAAAACAGCTTCATGAAGAGCGAAGTTTGAACGCCTACATTGCACCGAAGAGGATGTGTAAGTGTTTGTTTGTTGGCATTTTTTTTGGTAAAACCAGAGTTGCGAATGTCATGACTGATGTCATAACATTCTGGGATAAAGGTACATTCTGCAGAAAAGAATGTCATACAGGAACTACTCAGTATGAGTGTTTATCATGATCATTAAGTAATTATCATATATATATTGTATTCTACCAAAATCAGTGAGCAGGATTCTTGTTGTCATAACCCATGTTAAGACATCCTGTACTGATCTAACATTTGTGCAGATTTATTATTCCTGAGAATTTTCAGGAATCTGGTATGCTTCTCTGAGTTGATGTATACAGTCCAGATCAGATGCTCACGTGGACATTAGGTTAACCTTGCTTAACCCTAATCTGGTTTGATGAAAGCCTAAGACCAAGTCTTTAGGTTAACTTTAGTTAACCCTAGCTATTTTCATGGAAGCCCTAACTGAAGAATAGTCTGCCTATATATTCCTTATGAAGATTATTGGTTAAAGACACTTTTTGGACAGAAGATCAATAAGGGATTGTATAGTTGTAACTACTGTGAGCCAAGCAATTATCATTGTGATAAGTGACTTGGAGTAGGATTTGATTGTAAGGGTTGTGTATCACTCAAAGCTTTGAAGCACGAGTGTTTGTGTCTCTTTATTAAAGCTTTGAAGCAAAATCAAGTTAGGGTTGTTTATCACTCAAAGCTTTGAAGCACGAGTGATTGTGTCTCTTGATTAAAGCTCTGAAGCAAAATCAAGTGTGTGTATTGAAGAGTGTCTTCATAATCTCATTGATCAATAGTTTAGTATCACTGCTGTGATTGAGGGGGAGTGAGTAGGAACTCAGGTTTAAGTTGAACTTAGATTGAAGTTGCATTGGGTAGGTCTTAAGTGAAGGAGATAAACTAGTTGGTTTATTCCTGAATTAATATCTCTTATAGTGAATTTCCTCCCTGGCTTGGTAGCCCCCAGAGTAGGTGTTGTTACACACTGAACTGGGTTAACAATTGATTGTGTTCTTTACTATTTTTAATTTAATGTCTTGAAGTGTGTTAGATACGGTGTCATAACATTCACTGTGACATTAAGTATCTGTTTCTAGAATTTCAATTGGCATCAGAGCAGGCACCCTGTCTTTCTTACTGGGTGAGATCTAGGGATATTATTTTCTGGCGCTATGGACAAGGAAGGAGGATTTGGGAACAGACCACATATTCTAGATGGATCAAATTATGACTACTGGAAACCTCGTATGATTGCCTTCTTGAAGTCACTGGACAAAAAGGCTTGGAGAGCTGCTGACAAAGGATGGAACCATCCCACCATAACTGGGAAAGATGGGACGACCAGTTTGAAACCTGAGGAAGAATGGAGCAAAGAAGAAGATGAGTTAGCCCTGGGTAACTCCAAAGCATTAAACGCCTTGTTCAATGGAATTGATAGAAACATATTCAGACTAGTACATCAATGTGAACTGGCCAAGGATGTTTGGGACACTCTCAAAACCACCCATGAGGGTACATCCAAAGTAAAAATGTCAAGACTTCAGATGCTTACTACCAAATTTGAGAACCTAAGGATGATGGAAGATGAGACCATTCATGAGTTTCACATGAACATCTTGGAAATTTCCAACACCTCAGGAGCATTGGGAGAAAAGATGTCAGAAGAAAAGCTGGTGAGAAAGATTCTCAGATCCTTGCCTAAAAGGTTTGCAATGAAGGTGACTGCTATAGAGGAAGCTCAGGATATCTGCAACTTGAAGGTTGATGAACTCATTGGGTCACTTCAGACTTTTGAGATGGGGATCAGTGACAATGTTGACAAGAAAAACAAGAGCATAGCACTTGTATCCAATACTGAAGATGAAAACAAGGAAGGTGATGAAGAGAATATTTCAGAAGCTATAGCTATGCTTGGAAGGCAGTTCAACAAGCTCATCAAGAGAATGGACCCAAAGTCAAGGTCAAATGTCAAGAACATTCCCTCTGACATTAGCAGATCCTTTGACTCCAGCAGAAGACCTAAGTCTGAAGAAAAGGGAAATCAAAGCAGAGGAATCCAATGCCATGGATGTGAAGGATATGGGCACATTCGAGCTGAATGTCCTACCTTTCTTAAGAAACAAAAGAAAGGAATGTCTGTCACTTGGTCTGATTGTGACTCAGAAAGTAACTCTGAAGAAGAATCTTCTAAACTAGTTACTGCACTAGCTGGTATTTGTAACTCTGATAGTGACTCTAGTGATGAGGAAGTGACATTTGAAGAACTTGCTGACTCCTACAAGAAGCTATGTATCAGAAGTGCTGAAGTCTGTCAGCAAAATGAGAAACAGAAAAAACTCATAGTAAATTTGGAAGCTGAGAAGAAGGAAGACACTGATACTATAAGCCATCTCGAAGGTGAAGTTCAAATGCTGAACTCAAAACTTGATCAGATGACCAAGTCTATCAAGATGCTGACAAATGGAACTGACAAGTTGGAAGAAATCCTTCAGGCTGGACAAAATGTGGGAAACAAGTCTGGTCTAGGATTTGTGGCTGCAAAGAAATCTACTATTGACAAGAAGAAGATCAGGCCTGATAAACAAATGTCAAAGCAGATGTCACAACATAACACTCAACATCGAGAATAGAGAAATATGAAGAAAAAGTATCAAAGATGGAGATGTCATCATTGTGGAAAGTTTTGTCACATAAAGCCATTCTGCTTCAGATTATATGGATATCCTAATCAGACCCCAGATGTCAAACTTAAGTCTAACAAGGCACCATATACTCAACAGTGGAAGAAAAAGTCTACAGCCCTTATAGCTCACACCTCCCTTAGAGTTTCTGCCAAGGAAGACTGGTACTTTGACAGTGGATGTTCTAAACACATGACTGGAATCAAGAATCTTCTGAATAATGTTAAACCTCATACTACTAGTTATGTCACTTTTGGAGATGGTGTTAGAGGAGAAATCAAAGGAGTTGGAAACTTGGACTGCCCTGGAGTTCCAAACCTAAATGAAGTATTGCTGGTAAATGGCTTGACTGCTAATCTCATAAGTATCAGTCAATTATGTGATCTAGGATTCAAGGTCAACTTCACCAAGTCTAAATGTCTTGTAACTAATGAAAAACAAGAAGTTGTAATGAGAGGAGTCAGATCAAAAGACAACGGCTACCTATGGGAGTCTGATAACACAAATTACTCTTCTGTATGCTCTATAGCCAAAGAAGAAAAGGAAGTGAAACTGTGGCACCAAAACTTGGTCATTTACATCTAAGAGGGATGAAAAAGATCATATCCATGGAGGCAGTCAGAGGGATTCCAAGGCTTCAAATTGATGAAGGGAGAGTATGTGGTGAATGTCAGGTTGGAAAGCAAACTAGAATGTCACATCCAAAGACAAGACATCTGACCACCTCTAAGGTGCTAGAACTTCTACATATGGATCTGATGGGTCCAATGCAAGTGGAAAGTCTTTGTGGAAAGAGATATGCATATGTTGTTGTGGATGATTTTTCCAGATTCACCTGGATTAACTTCATTAGGGAAAAGTCTGATGTATTTGATGTATTTAAGGAACTGTGCAAAAGAATTCAAAGAGAAAAAGAAGGATGCATTGTCAGAATCAGAAGTGGTCATGGTAAGGAATTTGAAAACAATAAGTTTGATGAGTTCTGTTCCTCAGAAGGAATCAATCATGAGTTCTCTTCACCCATAACTCCTCAACAAAATGGAGTTGTGGAAAGGAAAAACAGGACTATACAGGAATCTGCCAGAGCAATGATACATGCCAAAAGACTTCCTATTCATTTTTGGGCTGAAGCTATGAATACAGCCTGCTATGTTCATAATAGGGTCACCTTGAGAAAGGGAACATCATCCACCATTTATGAACTATGGAAGGGAAGAAAGCCTATAGTAAAGTACTTCCATGTCTTTGGAAGCAAATGCTATATTCTGACAGATCGTGAACAAAGGAGAAAGATGGACCCTAAAAGTGATTGAGGAATATTCCTAGGATACTCTACCAACAGCAGAGCATATAGGGTATTCAATTCCAGGACCAAAGTTATGATGGAATCTATAAATGTCATAGTTGATGATCACCATGAGGAAACAAATGTTCCATATGATGTTGAGACATTCTTTGAGACTCCAACTCAAGTGACTAAAAAGGATGATGTACCTAAAACTACTCCATCAGAGTCTGAATCAAAAGAAGCTAACAAAGATCCTTCCATCAGAATTCAGAAAGATCTTCCTAAGGAACTCATCATAGGAGATCCTAACAGTGGAGTCATTACAAGATCTAGAGAAATCATCACAAACTCTTGCTTTGTATCTAAGATTGAACCAAAAAATGTGAAAGAGGCCTTGACTGATGAATACTGGATTGGAGCAATGCAAGACGAATTGAACCAATTCAAGCAACATGAAGTATGGGAGTTAGTTCCTAGACCAGAAGGAACAAACATCATTGGCACAAAGTGGATCTACAAGAACAAATCAAATGCTGAAGGAGTTGTCACCAGGATTAAGGCAAGACTTGTTGCTCAAGGATACACTCAAGTTGAAGGGGTTGATTTTGATGACACTTTTGCTCTTGTAGCCAGACTGGAATCAATCAGACTTCTATTGGGAGTTGCTTGTTTTCTTAAGTTCAAGCTATTTCAGATGGATGTGAAGAGTGCCTTCCTAAATGGGTACTTAAATGAGGAAGTATATGTGGAATAACCTAAAGGATTTGTGGATCCAAACTTTCCTGATCATTTCTACAAATTGAGAAAAGCTTTATGTGGTCTTAAACAAGCTCCTAGAGCTTGGTATGAAAGGTTGACAAAATTCCTCACTGACAAAGGATACAGGAAAGGAGGGTTGGATAAAACTCTTTGTCAAAAATGAAGGAGGAAAGATAATGGTAGCTCAGATTTATGTTGATGACATAGTGTTTGGAGGAATGTCATATAAAATGGTTAAACATTTTGCTGACCAGATGCAAGCTGAATTTGAAATGAGTCTCATGGGAGAATTGACCTACTTTCTTGGACTGCAAGTCACACAGATGGAAGACTCAATTTTTCTGTCTCAAAGCAAGTATGCAAATAATATTGTCAAGAAGTTTGGAATGGAGAATGCCAGTCACAAAAGGACTCCTGCACCTACTCATTTAAAGTTGTCCAAAGACACAAGTGGGGCAAATGTGGATCAAAGCTTGTACAGAAGCATGATAGAAAGTCTTCTATACTTAACAGCCAGCAGACCTGACATTGCTTTTGCAGTTGGAGTATGTGCAAGATACCAGGCTGAACCCAAAGTAAGTCACATCAACCAGGTGAAAAGAATTCTGAAGTATGTGAGTGGAACTTACAACTATGGCATGTTGTACTCTCATGAATGTGAACCAATTCTATCTGGTTACTGTGATGCTGATTGGACTGGGAGTGCTGATGATAGAAAGAGCACCTCTGGAGGATGCTTCTTTTTGGGAAATAATCTTGTCTCTTGGTTCAGCAAGAAACAGAACTGTGTGTCTCTATCTACTGCTGAAGCTGAATACATAGAAGCTGGTAGCAGCTGTTCTCAAATGATCTGGATGAAACAGATGCTAACTGAGTATAATGTCACACAAGATGTCATGACATTGTACTGTGACAATCTGAGTACTATTAACATTTCCAAGAATCCTATACAGCACAACAGGACCAAGCATATTGACATTAGACATCACTTCATCAGAGATCTTGTGGAGGAAAAGGTGATTAAGCTGGAACATGTTGCCACTGAACTACAACTGGCTGACATTTTTACCAAGGCACTTGATGCTAGTCAGTTTGAAAATTTAAGGGGCAAGCTGGGTATTTGCCAATATGAAGAGATGTAGCAATTAATTTTTCTTAAAACAAGGGATGAAAGAGATATTTTAGTCAAGTCTATTCTGATTGGGCTAATCACTTGTTTCCCTCTTTCTTTCCAAAATTTTAAGAAGTGGAATAGACATTCATATATCTCCCTCTTCTCGCTTTTCTGCAACAGTCTCCATTCCCTCAAATGAAGATTTCACACTCGCTGTTACTTGTTTTCTAAATCTCTCGATATGTCTCATCAATCCATGTCATCATCTTCATTAAAGGCGACTGCCTCTTCCTCACCTTCTGACCCTGAACCTAGGGCAATCGTAAACTGCATGGATGGTGATGTTCTTGAGATAACTCCTCTTCATGAAATGGCAGCTGATCCTACTAAGGTCAAGAAGCTGCGAACCAGACATGCAAGAAGATCACAAGCTTCTCCATCTGGTAAAACTTCTCAACCATCATCTTCTATTCCTCCAGAAATAGCTAATAGGGAAGGTTATGCTTATGTACATCAAGCTATTGCCAGACTAGTCACTAGGATTCTTAATGAGAATCACTCTATTCCTGCATTTTTGTTCCATTGAACCAAGAAACTGCTAGCCCTAATGTAGAAGGGGATCCAGATGTCACTCAGAATGTTGAGACACCTGATGACAACATTAGGAATTCTCCAGAAAAACCTGATGATCACCAGAACCCTTCAGACAAGGCTGTTGAACCTCCTGTTATTGATGTTGATGAAGAATTTTCTGACAATGATTTAATTGCTAATATCAACCCTAGCATAGCTAGAAGGATGGTGAGTAGAAAAGAAAAGCAGAATGCTGCCCAAAGCCTCTCCAAAGAGAAGGCTACTGAAGTTGTTCATAAGAAAACTAGGCCTGAGAACAAGGCCAGAGTAGAAGCTGAGAAGGATCAAAAAGCTGGAACGTCTAAAGGGAAGGGGAAGGTAAAAGCTAGAGTACCTGTTGGTAGTCTCTCAAAACCTTTGAGACAACCTATAGCCAAGAAAATAAAGGATCCTGAACCATCTGAATCTAATGAGGAATCAGACTTTGATTTTGATGTTGAGAGCAATGTTCCAGACATTCCTCTCTGGAAGAAACCATCTTCTAGCAAACTGCCTAAGGTTCCTGAAGTTGCCATTGACAACATCTCCTTTCACCATCCAGAAAATGCAAGCAGGTGGAAGTATGTGTTTCTGAAGAGGATTGCTTTGGAGAGAGAGCTGAACAACAGTGTTATTGAGTGTAAGGAAGTCATGGATCTAATCAAAGTTGCTGGCCTAATGAAAACTATGGTCAATTTTTCCAACTGCTATGAGATTCTTGTCAAAGAATTCATAGTAAATCTGTCTGATGGTTGTGCTGATGGAAAGTCAACTGATTTTAAGAGTGTTTATGTTAGAGGAAGGAAGGTAAATTTCTCTCCTACTGTGATAAACAATTTCCTAGGAAGGCCTGATGATGATCAACCTGAGCTTGAAGTTACTGACAACCAAGTCTGTCAAACCATCACTGCCAAGCAAGTCAAGCATTGTCCCTTGAAAGGGAAGCTAAATGCAAGCAAGCTGAGCATGAAGTTTTCCATACTGCACAAAATTGGTGCAGCTAACTGGGTTCCCACCAACCACAAATCCACCATTTCCTCAGGTTTGGGGAGATTTATCTTTGCTGTTGGAACCAGAACAAACCTTGATTATGGCAAGTACATCTTTGATCAAACATTGAAACATGCTGGAAGTTGTGCTATTAAAGGCCCTATTGCTTTTCCCTCTCTCCTGTGTGGTATAATCATTGATCAGTATCCTGATATTCTGGTTGAAAAAGACTATGTATGCAAAAGAGCCCCTGCACTTGGTTTGCACTATAAGCTGTTTCAGGGAACACATGTCCCTGACATTGTTATGACATCTGCTGAGACATCAAATGTCAAAACTCATTCCAAGAAAAATGATGTTATAGCTGTGCTAAAAGAAACCTGCAGAGAGCTTGATACAAGAAAAAAGACTCTTGAAGAGCTGATTACTAGACTAGAATAGGAGGAGAATGAAGAACAAATAAGGGAAGAGGATTCTGATGAAGACCAGCATAATGCTGAAAATAGTGCTTCCTCAGGGGATGATAGTACCTGAAGGTTTGTCTTTGCTGAAAAGATTATTGCTGGAACTTGTTGCTGCCAAATGATGCTTTTATTTCTGTGTTTTTTTCTAATTTCCTTTTGGATGACTGTATAACTTAAAGTACAAGTATCTTTGGCCTCTTTATGGCTAAAAAGGGGGAGAAGAATTTGTGGTAATTTTGGTAGAATTAGATATTGGTAGCTGTTAGTAAAAATTCAGCTGCATTCTAATCTCTGATTGTTTAGGGGTTTTAGCCAAAAATTTGCCAAAGGGGGAGTTTGTAAGTGTTTGTTTGTTGGCATTTTTTTTGGTAAAACCAGAGTTGCGAATGTCATGACTGATGTCATAACATTCTGGGATAAAGGTACATTCTGCAGAAAAGAATGTCATACAGGAAATACTCAGTATGAGTGTTTATCATGATCATTAAGCAATGATCATATATATTGTATTCTACCAAAATTAGTGAGCAGGATTCTTGTTGTCATAACCCATGTTAAGACATCCTGTACTGATCTAGCATTTGTGCAGATTTATTATTCCTGAGAATTTTCAGGAATCTGGTATGCTTCTCTGAGTTGATGTATACAGTCCAGATCAGATGCTCACGTGGACATTAGGTTAACCTTGCTTAACCCTAATCTGGTTTGATGAAAGCCTAAGACCAAGTCTTTAGGTTAACTTTAGTTAACCCTAGCTATTTTCATGGAAGCCCTAACTGAAAAATAGTCTTCCTATATATTCCTTATGAAGATTATTGGTTAAAGACACTTTTTGGACAGAAGATCAATAAAGGATTGTATAGTTGTAACTACTGTGAGCCAAGCAATTATCATTGTGATAAGTGACTTGGAGTAGGATTTGATTGTAAGAGTTGTGTATCACTCAAAGCTTTGAAGCACGAGTGTTTGTGTCTCTTTATTAAAGCTTTGAAGCAAAATCAAGTTAGGGTTGTTTATCACTCAAAGCTTTGAAGCACGAGTGATTGTGTCTCTTGATTAAAGATTTGAAGCAAAATCAAGTGTGTGTATTGAAGAGTGTCTTCATAATCTCATTGATCTATAGTTTAGTATCACTGCTGTGATTGAGGGGGAGTGAGTAGGAACTAAGGTTTAAGTTGAACTTAGATTGAAGTTGCATTGGGTAGGTCTTAAGTGAAGGAGATAAACTGGTTGGTTTATTCCTGAATTAATATCTCTTATAGTGAATTTCCTCCCTGGCTTGGTAGCCCCCAAAGTAGGTGTTGTTACACACTGAACTGGGTTAACAATTGATTGTGTTCTTTACTGTTTTTAATTTACTGTCTTGAAGTGTGTCAGATACGGTGTCATAACATTCACTGTGACATTAAGTATCTGTTGCTAGAATTTTAGGATGCATTCGACCTTTTTGTCTTAGGAGTTTATTTTGTATTTATTTCCTCCGTTGTAAGCCCAAGAGCCATGCTTGTACCCAATTTGAACTTATTAATGAAATTGATGTTTGCTCCTTTTGTCTAAAAATATTCTGGGTCTTTGAAATCATTTGCATACGCATGTTCATACATCACAACACAAACAGGTTTTTCACAACAGGTTTCCTTATCTTTCTACTATTTATTTCAGTGAGATGGATATCGAACAAACAATGAAGGATCTTCAAGAACAGAATGCTCAATTCCAACAGATGTTCCTGGCTCTGGCTGAAGGACAAGAGGACCTGAAGGCTCTCATGATCAAAGCCAAGAAGAAGAAGACGAAGAAAACGGCGGGTGTCCTGAATATGGGAAGGAGGTTTAGAGAATCAGCAAAGCGAGTTCTAGAATTCGCAACTCCGTCAAATGAGGGAGACAATCAGGAAGAGAAGGAAAAAGAAGGAGACCACAGTCTGGGGACTAATGAAGAAGAGACTGACTACACTGAAGAATAATATCCTTCTGCTGATGACAAATATAAACAGCTAGAGGATCGTATCAATGCCATGAAAATTCAGAGAGTGCCTGGTCTGGATTTTGAAGAACTAGGTTTGGTTCCTGGGGTGGTCATTCCACCAATGTTCAAAGTGTCCGTATTTACTAAGTATGATGGTGTCTCCTGTCCTAAGTTTCACTTAAGGTCATATGTAAGGAAGATTCAACCCCACACTACTAATAGGAATCTGTGGGTACATTTCTTCTAGGAAAGTTTGTTACAGACACAGTTGGAATGGCTCTATCAGCTGGAAGGAACCAACATTCGCAATTGGGAAGATCTTGCTACTGCTTTTCACAAGTAGTACCAATATAACGCCGACCTTGCTCCAACCCGTACACAATTACAAAGTATGTCTATGGGTTCCAGCGAGGGTTTCAAAGATTATGCCCAAAAGTGGAGAGACCTTGTAGGAAGAGTCCAGCCTCCTCTGTCTGATAGAGAGCTGGTAGATATGTTCTTGGGCACGTTGTCTGGTCCATTCTTCAACCATATGATTGGAAGCTCTTCAGCTGGGTTTACTGAGTTGATATTGACCGGTGAGCGAGTAGAAGCTGGTATTAAGAGTGGTAAGATTTAGAGAGATGCATCCTCCAGCACAGTAAAGAAACCTTTCACTGGAAAGAAAGAGGTCAGTGCTGCTTATGGCCAAAGAAATCAAGGCAAAACTGAACGTCGTCCGACGATAGGGGCTGTTATAATTTCCAATCCTGCACCGAACCAACAATGAAACAATCAGCACAGACCGGGTGCACCCAAAAGACAGTTCACTCGGATCAACATAACCTTATCCCAGGTTTTTCCACACCTGTTAAAGTCAAATTTGGTGACTCTAAAGGAAGCTCCCAAGAATCCTAATACCGCATCTCCCCGCTACAACCCAAATGCTCGATGTGCCTACCACTCTGAAGTTCCGGGGCACGATACAAACAATTGTTCGACTCTGAAAAATAAGGTGCAGGATCTTATCCAGGAAAAGGAGATTGAGTTTGACCTTCCAGAGACACCTAATGTAATAACTACGCCAATGCCCAAACATGGCCAAGGTGTCAATGCTGTTGACGACGAACTATTTGTTTCCTCTGTGGATGAATTAGCTACTCCTCTTCTGATTGTTAAAGAGAATCTGTTGAGAGCCAGTTTATTTCTGGGTTGTGGTGAGGGTTTCCACTTATGTATGTCTCTACCAGATGGTTGTTTGTTGTTAAAGACGGGTGTCCAGTGCCTGATGCTTAACAAATAAATTCTATTTGAGAAAGTTCCCCTTGCAAGAAATTTGTGTGAAGATGTCTCAATAATTACCATTTCCGACAATCCTCCGAGGGTCTCCACCAAAAGACCCGTCAGGATTACATCCGTACCTAAGTTTGCTCCCTTGATTATCACCCTTCCTGAGCCGATACCATATTCCTCTGATAAAACTGTTCCTTGGAATTATGGGGTTGACGTCTACTACCATGGCGTCAAGAAAGACCTATTGGCTGTTAAGGATAAAGTGGCCGAAGATATTGATCCTGGCATCGACAACATCATCGGGACCAGTAAAATTACGAGAAGCAGAAGGGTATTCTCTCCCGAAATCTCTCTGAAGATTGTTGCTACTCCTTTGATTATTCCCGCTGCTACTCATGTTAGTACTCTCATTGCTAATCCTACTGTTATCCCTGTTGTTATTCCTGCTACTGAGACAGTTGAGACTCGGGGTAAAGAGGTACTGTTTGAGCCTGTCCGAATGAAGGCGCATAAAGAAGTCACTCTTGAGGCTTCTAAAAAAGAGATGGAAGAGATATTGAAGATAATAAAGAAAAGTGATTACAATGTTGTGGAGCAGTTGGGGAAGACCCCTTCAAAAATCTCAATGTTGGCCTTACTTTTATGCTTTGAAGCCCATGCTAGGGCTTTGGTAAAATTCCTGAAGTCTTCCCATGTGCCTCAAGATACCTCCACCGATCAATTTGAGAATTGCGTTGCTAGTTTGACAGCTGACAATGGATTGGGTTTCTCTGATGAAGATTTGACATCCAAGGGAAGAAAGCATGATGATGCTTTGCATGTCTCCATTGAGTGCAATGGCACTACCCTAGCTCATGTTCTGGTAGATACAGGTTCATCATTGAATGTCTTACCCAAGAACACTTTGGACATATTAGATTATGAAGGACTCACACTGAAGCCCAATAATATTGTGGTGAGGGCCTTCGATGGTTCTAAGAGAATGGTGCACGGGGAGGTGGATATCTCTATCAAAGTTGGTACTCAGACTTTTGACTCCACTTTCTACGTGATGGACATCCGCCCATCTTACTCTTGTTTATTGGGTCGACCTTGGATCTATGGGGTCGGTGCTGTTACTTCTACTCTGCATCAAATGTTGAAGTATCCAGTTAACGGAAAGATTATCACAATTCATAGCGAGGAGGAATACATGGTGAGCCACCTGAACTCTTTCAGGTATGTTGAGATGGACGACAATTTCATTGAGACCCCCTGTCATAACTTTCAGGAGGTTCCACAAATAGTTGTTATAACCAAGACTGCTACTAGTGTTCCGAAGATTATCAGACCTCCGTTGAAGATGACTTCTTTGAAGGATGCCAAAGCAGTAGTCGAGGAAGGTGGGTGCACTATTTGGGGTCAAATCCCTGATATCCCTTACAAATCTGACAAATTTGGTTTGGGATTTACTTCAGGAGCCCAAAGAGATATTCACCGTGCTCGCGCCAGAGGACCACCACTACGCATCAGTAATCATGGAATCAATGTTTTGGGTGATAGTGATAGAAACTGCGATATGGACAAGTGGATCTTCCCAACTATCAACGGTGGACTCAACAATTGGGAGGCCAAGGATTTTGTTCCTATTACTTTTATTCAAGAGTAATTGTCTTTTTGTTTTTGGAATATGTAATATTTGAACAGTTGAAACTCTAAAGCCTTGTGCTTTACCCGAGGCACAATGGTCTATTTTGTGAGGGTTATTACTTCATCTTCATATGTCATTAATAAATCATTGGATGTTTTACATACAAATTTTAAGCTCTCTATTTTTCTTTTCTGTTTTTACTTTATCAAAATAGCTATGCTCTCTTACACACACCCACATATCAAACTGCAGATCCACATCCACTCTGGATCCAATTGATAACGGTTCTGCTATTGCCAATTATGACTTAGAAAATCCGATCCACCAAGTCGAGGACGAAGGTGAGGAAGATTGTGAAGTACCAGGAGAACTGGCCAGACTGCTACAACAGGAGGAAATGGAAATACAACCTCATGAAGAGCCGGTTAAGACAGTAAACTTGGGTACTGAAGAGGATAAGAAGGAAGTCAAGATAGGTGCTGATCTTGATCATATCGCTAAGGAGCAGTTAATATGATTGTTACATGGCTACATTGAGATCTTTGCCTGGTCGTACAAAGACATGTCGGGGATGGACACTAACATTATGGTTCATCGTCTACCGACAAAAGAGGACTGCCCTCCAGTGAAATAGAAGGTTCGTCACATGCGGCCAGAGATGTCAGAAAAGATCAAGGCTGAAGTCATGAAACAGTTCAATAATGGTTTCTTAGATGTCACCTCTTATCCATAATGGGTTGCTAATGTTGTTCCGGTACCTAAGAAGGTCAGTAAAGTACGTATGTGTTTGGATTACAGAGACCTGAATAGGGAAAGCCCCAAGGATGACTTTCCACTTCCCCATATTGATGTTCTAGTTGAAAACACCACACAACATAAGGTATTCTCCTTCATGGATGGTTTCTCCGGGTACAATCAAATCAAAATGGCGCCTGAAGATATGGAGAAAACAACTTTCGTTACGTAGTGGGGGACCTTCTTCTACAAGGTTATGCCATTTGGATTGAAAAACGTTGGGGCAACTTATAAGTGTGTTATGGTAGCCTTGTTTCACGATATGATCCATCGTGAAATAGAGGTCTATGTCGACGATATGATAGCTAGGTCTCATACTGAAGAGGAGCACTTGGATCATTTACAGAAACTGTTTGAAAGACTGAAGAAATACAAGTTAAGAATGAACCCGAACAAGTGCACCTTCAGAGTAAGATCTGGTAAGCTATTAGGCTTCATTGTCAGCGGAAAATGCATCGAAATAGATCCGGTGAAGGTTAGAGCTATTCAAGAAATGCCAACTCCCCGCACCGAGAAGGAGGTTAGAGGATTCTTGGGATGTCTAAACTACATTGCCAGATTCATTTCCCACCTAACCGCTACTTGTGAGCTGATCTTCAAACTACTAAAAAAGGATCAAGTGGTAAGGTGGAATGATGACTTCCAGACTGCCTTTGACAGAATCAAGGAGTATCTTCAAGAGCCTCCAATTTTGATGTCACCGTTTGAAGGAATACCTATGATCATGTACTTAACAGTATTGGAAAATTCAATGGGGTGTGTGCTGGGGAAGCATGACGAGTCTGGCCGAAAAGAGCATGCAATATACTACCTGAGCAAAAAGTTTACAAACTGTGAAACCAGATATTCACTGCTCGAGAAAACTTGCTGCGCTCTGGCATGGGCTGCTCGCCAGCTAAGACAGTATATGCTGACTCATACTACCTTATTGATATCTAAAATGGATCCTATCAAATACATATTCGAGAAGCCCGCTCTCTCTGGAAGAATAGCAAGATGGAAAATGGTCCTGACCGAATATGACATTCAGTATACTACCCAAAAAGAAATAAAAGGAAGTGTACTAGCTGATCATTTGGCTCATTAGGCTGTGAACGATTATCAATCCATGAATTTTGAATTTCCGGACGAGGACATCATGTTAGTGAATGATTGTGAAAAACTTAGACCATATGACGAACCTGAACAAGGATCCCGATGGACTATGATTTTTGATGGAGCTTCCAACGCACTTGGAAATGACATCGGTGATATGATCATATCTCTCAAAGGATGTCATACTCCTTTCACTGTCAGGCTATGTTTCAATTGTACCAACAATATGGCTGAATATGAAGCATGTATTAAGGGTCTCAAAGCTGCTATCGACTTAAGAATCAAATTCTTGAGTGTATTTGGAGACTCGGCCCTAGTAATCAGTCAAATCAAAGGAGAATGGGACACGAAGCATCCTAATCTCATCCCTTACCGGGAACATGTGCTGACATTAATTCCATACTTTGTAGAAGTTACCTTTGAACATTTTCCACGAGAGGAAAATCAACTAGCGAACGCGCTAGCTACGATGTCATCCATGTTCAAGGTTAGGTGGGATAATGAAGCTCCTCAGATCACTATTGAGAGAATGGACGAACCAGCATACTTTCATAAGATTAATATTGAAGAGATAGGGGACAAACCTTGGTTCCATGAAGTCAAAAGATATCTCAAAGCCCAAGAGTATCCCGAGGGAGCTTCAGTCAATGATAAAAAGTTCCTAAGAAGGTTCTCTGCCAAGTTCTTCCTCAGTAACGGAATCCTCTATAAGCGCAACCACGATTCAACTTTCCTCTAGTGTGTGGATAAAAGTGAAGCAGAAAAGATTATGATAGATTTGCACGAAGGTACCTTTAGCACCCATTCCAGTGGGCACACAATAGCTAAAAAGATCCTACGCGCAGGATATTACTGGTCCACTATGGAAGCAAACTGTTATCAGCATTCACGAACTTGTCATAAATGCCAAATCTGTTGGATTAAAATATCCAGCGTCAACCTTAGGGATTCGAAGGGCTTAACATCCCACCCATGGGCGCTTAGTAAACTAGGTGCAGCCTCTGAAAATGCTCGTACTATATGGAAATAAAGTTGCACCTTGGCTACAAGCAATTACTTTTAGCTCAGTGGTAAGCGCTTGATCCTACAAGTGGTATCAGATCAAGGTCATGGGTTCGAATCCCCCCGGCTGACACTGGGGGGGAGATTGTTGGATTAAAATATCCAGCGTCAACCTTAGGGATTCGAAGGGCTTAACATCCCACCCATGGGCGCTTAGTAAGCTAGGTGCAGCCCCTGAAAATGCTCGTACTATATGGAAATAAAGTTGCACCTTGGCTACAAGCAATTGCTTTTAGCTCAGTGGTAAGTGCTTGATCCTACAAAATCTATGCTGATAAAGTACATGTGCCCCCAGTCCCCTTGAACGTCTTGACTGCTCCATGGCAATTCGTAATGTGGGGCATCAATATGATTGGAGAGATCAGACCCACAACTTCTAATGGGCACCGCTTCATTCTCGTCTCCATCGATTTCTTCACAAAATGGGTCGAGGCGGCTTCATTTGCTTCTTTCACTAAGAACTTTGTGGCCTTATTCATCAGACATAACCTTATCTATCGGTATGGTATTCCAGAAAGAATTATTATGGATAATGGTACCAATATCAATAATACTATGATCACCAGACTATGCATGCAATTCAAAATCCAACATCATAACTCTTCTTCTTACCAGCCGAAGATGAATGGCGTTGTAGAGGCTGCTAATAAAAAAATCAAAAATATCATACAAAAGATGATAGTGACATACAAAGATTGGCATGAGATGTTACCATTTTCTCTTCACGGTTACCGTACCATAGTGCGCACATAAACATGGAAGTCCAGATCCCTTCCTTGAGAATCATAAAGGACACAGGTTTGAATGAAGACGAATGGGTTCAAACTCTACTTGACCAATTAAACTTGATTCATGAGAAGAGGCCTGCGGTTGTCTACCATGGTCAGATGTACCAAAAATGTATGACTAAAGCTTTTAATAAGAAGGTCAGACGTCAGGTATATCAGGTTGGTGACGTAGTAATCAAGCGCATCATACTGCCGCAAGGTGATCCCAGGGGCAAATGGACTCCCACATACGAAGGACCATTTGTGATCAAGAACATATTTTCTGGTGGAGCCATGATCTTAACCACTATGGACGGTGACGACCTTCCGCACCCTGTAAACACAGACATAGTTAAAATATACTACGCATGAATAAAGACCCGCTAGGTTGATTGTCCAAGGCAAAAATAAGGGCATCCCGGTGAACAAAAAGGGTTTGGGAAAAAATTAGGGATATACATATGAAAAAAAATTGTACACCCAACAAGTCGAAAACCTGAAAAAGGCAACTTGGGCAAAAAAGGGTATCCCGGTGGACCGAAAACCCGAAAGGGCGGTCCATGCAAAAGTTAGGGATTGAAAGCGTATAACTATGCCCTGTTGGATCACCTTATAGCCAATCTTCGGTAATAACTATCAAGCTCAAATGGTACTAATCAACCCAGTCAGCTTCAGACAAGCAGCAAAAAGATGAGACGCTCAAAGACATAAAGGCAATAGAAGAATGGAAAACCAATGGGATTATTTCACATAGCTGTTTTTCTTTGTACACTATTTTGTACAATTTTCATTCTTACGATGGCATTCTCTTACTAGGGTATCCGTCTTCTTGTACAAAAATGCGTATTATAGGAAAAACCTATTCTAATTAATACAAAACTACTTCTATGAAAGTGTAAAACTATTTGTTTTTATCTTTCTCTTTTGTTGGCAAAATCGTCCAGTGATTATTTTTGAACATATGCATTTGAATATGATTACCGTTTACAAATACACGCAAAAAAAAATAGAAAGGCAATTACTAATGGCTTTAAGAAATAGGACAATATTTAAAGGCCATCTATAAAATCCCCGCAGATACTTTCTCCAGCAGGTGCAAAGGCAGGGGCATCCTGCTATAAAGTCATTGCCATATCCTCAACATACAACCTAATGATGTCATATGTTCTTATATCCCCGGCGGAGCAAAAATCTCCAATTATTGCCCTGACATCTTAAAGAATTCCCTAACCTGGTTCACAAGCTTTTCAGGATCTCCCAGCAGGATTTCAGAAAAATCCCCAAGAAGTTCACAGAGTTTCCCTTCCTCAATAGAGTTTATTTCTCTAACAATGGAAATCCATCTCCTAGGAATTCCACTTCAAAAAAATTTGAAGACTTACTCTCTTGATCCCCAATAACAATCAGGGATTTACTTTCCCTAGTTCAACGATACAACAATAGAACGACTGACACGTTCATACATTGCATTCATACACCATCTTGCAGGCATCATAGCATATGAAACACGATGGCATATATCACAATCTCATTTATTTTGAGAGCATCAATTGCACTTCATGAATCATGACGTTTCATGCAGCTAATTCTTTACCTTTTCAGGAAAGATCGGCAAACGGATATCATCATCAATTTTCAAAAGTTCCAGATTAATACCTGAAACATGGCAAGACAATTTTCTGTGAATGATTGATTGTAGATTAATACCTGGAACCAGACAGGAAAACTATCTACACGAGCAAATTGAAGATTAATACCCAAAACAAGACGGTAAAACTATTTTCCTCTCTCTTAGGTCATAGATTAATACCTGAAACCAGACAGGACAACTATCTCAACGACCGACAAAAACAAGTTTTGGATTAATACCTAAAACAAGACAGGACAACTATCTGTGAACAACTAATTATAGATCAATTTTCGAAACAAGATGGGGTGACTATCTACAAAACCAGATGAAGCAATCTTACACGGGTTTCTTCTCTACAGGTGCAGCTTTACACGGGCTCATCCTGAAGCAATCTTACACGGGTTCATATATTTTCAATTGAAATATAACACGGACTCGTCTTGAAGTAACACTACACATATTCCTTCTCATCAATCTCCAGATGCAGTCTAACACGGACTCATCCTGAAATAGCCTTGCACAGGCTCCTTCTAGTACATTTCCAGGTAGCAGTTAATTTCATTCTCCCCAGCAAGTTACTGTGAATCTTGGAATACGACCAGATGACAGTTAGTTTTATTACCCTCAGCAAGTTATAGAGAAGCCTGGATTTCGACCAGAAAACAACTAAGTTTCATATCTCCAGCCCATAGATAACTCCTCAGTAGAGCCATGGAAAACTAAAACTCCTAGACTCTATTCCCTAGAGTTTTCCTCAAGCGAAAGAAAAACAGATATCAATATTCCCCAGTGGAGTCCTCCTCAGACAACAGGAACAGGAATCCCCATAAAGAGGCCTCGTATTAAAGTCAGTGTCTACTTTGGATGACATCTCTAAGCCCATCTCCGACAACTCTTCATCACCTCTCCAAAATGGCATCTTTAAGCCCATTCCTCACACGATCAATTAATACATCATCTAGTGCAAATTTTTGGGAACTCTAGTGTTCAATCATCTTCCACCTTCAAGTCACGAATGGTGAACTCGCTAATCTAACTCTCCAGGTTTAAGAATATTGAACAGGGGCAGCTGTTGTACCCCAACATTTTCCCTCTCTTTTCTCAAGACATTTTCTCACAAGGATTTATTAAAGTTCAAGATTGCATAAGTATAATTGGATTTTTTAATGCCCCACGTAGTTTCCATGGATCATATTGGATTTTCAAGTATCAAGTCAAGGAGGAAACTGTTGAAAGAGAAAAGCAGATAAATTTGATTCTTTTTTACAAAATTTAGGAAAAGCAAGCTTGCTTCGATTCATACTATCTTTGATTGGGCATTATTTCAACTCATGCTAGCTTCGACTGAACTCCTTCCTTCAGGCCAGCTTCGACTGGGCAATGTATCCCTTCGAAACAACTAGCTTCGATTCAGAAGGCAATGGCCTCCTGCAGGTTTGCTTCGATTCACAAGCATTAGCCTCCTGCATGCTTGTTTCGATTCACAAGCAATACATCCTTCACACCTGCTTTTGATCCATAAGACAAGTGCCTCCTCTATGCTTTCTTTCGACCCACAAGGAAATGGCTGCCTTTGTGCTTGCCTTCAATGCACAAGGCAGTGGCTTCCCTTCATGCTAGAGCCCAAAAATCTAGTGGCCTCGTGCATACAAACTTCGATTGAGCAATGACCCCTTACATGCTTGCTTTGATTCACAAAACAATGGCCTCTTACAGTGTTTGTTTCGATTCAGGAAGAAATAGCCTCTTTCCTGCTTGCTTTAATTCATAAGGCAGGAATTTCCTTCATGCTAGCACCCACATGGCATTGGCTAATTTTATACTAGCTTCGATGGACAATATCTCCCTTTGAAATAGCTTGCTTTGATTCCACCTTTGAAAACCTTCAACACATATAGTTTCTACACTATGGCACACAATGGGTGTCCCATTCGAAGGACATGCATTGGTGTACATTCCTGGGTGTCCCATTCGAAGTACATGCATTGGTGGACATACCTGGGTGTCCCATTCGAAGGACATGCATTGGTGGATTTGAAGGACGTACTTGGCTGTCCCATTCGAAAGACATATCTTGGTGGCCCATTCGAAGAATTGCAAATGGTGCACACAAGTGATGCATGTGGTCCCTTCAAAGGACGTACCTAGGTGTCCCATTCGAAAGACATATCTTGGTGGCCCATTCGAAGAATTTCAAGTGGTGCACACAAGTGATACATGTGGTCCCTTTGAAGGACGTACCTGGGTGTCCCATTCGAGAGACAAATATTGGTGGCCCATTCGAAAAATCGCAAATGGCCCATTCGAAGGATACATATTGGTTAGGAACAAAAATTATTGTCTGAAGAGGAGTCTGGTTGAAGGTTAAACCTATGTGGTCAAAACGAAAGGGTGAAGTATTCAAGATGCTTGTGCCGCCAAGTACAAGCCTGCTGCACTGGCCACAACACGCCAAAACTGCTGCAAAGCAGTCCTGCTATGCTGCTCCCATATTTGCACCAAATTGACATACAAAGACTACAACTCGAAAGCTACAAAAACAACATACCCAATTTGTTCAAATCTCATTTGTTTTCCCTCCCAAACCTCAGCCAATTTCATCTATAAATAAGAGGTTCCACAACACATCTAAGGGAGATTTTTTTGGTAGCTGAAGAAAGTTTTGTTGTGTGAAAAGATCATTAAACGCTCTCAAACTCTCAAAGTCTCAAAGTCTCAAACTATCACAAAAATATCAAACCCCTTCATACATTATTCAACCCAGAATCAAAAAAGAAACATTACACCTTTGTTCTTTCTTTCGAATCCAAGTTTCCTTGCCCTTCGAATAGCCTATTTCCTTCCTTTGAATCCAAGAGTATCCCAGGGCAGCAACTCAAGTCCAAAACCCACATTCCAACTTCAATCAAGGTAAGTCCTCTTAACCTTAAAACTTTCGTTTCAAGCATAACATGTAAATAACTATTTCCTTTCGTTTCAAACATCATTATTACCCTTTGGTTTGTTTTCGTTTCCACCTTTTCTGTTTGTTTTTGTTTCTAATCTTTTGGTTAGTTTTCTTTGTTTGTCAAACATATTTCAAGAACTAACCTGACCATGAAACGATATTACCATGGCTTCAAACCATGATGCTATTTAATCCCAAACGAAAGAAAGAAGGTTGTGTGAATCAAAGCCTTAGGCTTCGCCCCATGTTGTTATCTGACCCCAAATGAAAGGAAACAAAAACAAAGGTGTGTGAATCGAAGGATGCAGGTTTTGATACACACTTGTTGCAGGCCCCAAACGAAAGGAAGAAGAAAAAGGGTGTGATCAAAGGGTACATATTCACACTGGTTGCAGGCCCCAAACAAAAGGAAGCAGAAAAAGGGTGTGATCATGGGTGCATGCTCACACTGACTTCCAGGCCCAATCAAAAGAATCAAGAAAGGGTTAAATCGAAGAGTGCTTACTGCCTGGATCGAAGAGCTTGTTTTCCCCTCTTTTATTTTGTTTTGTTTTTTATATTTTCTTGCTATTCAATATGGTTGTAATAGCGTAGGACATTTATTTTCTGCAATTTACCGCTTTATATAAAATGCTAGTAATTAGGGTGTGTATGGAAAGATAAAACCAATACTTAGACCACCCTAATTCAAGACAATAGTGCATGCAATCAAACACACTATTCACACACATGCACCTATAGGGTAATCTCACTTGTTGCCTCGGAAAATAGTCATGTCCCTCTATTGTACCCCAAAATTTTCCCTCCCATTTTCACACAAGATATATTCCTAGAGGTCCTCAATTGCTCAAGGTTGACCAAGAATTGACCAGACAATTCTCCTCCTAAGGCAATGAACCCCCAATCAGGGTTTCAATTTTCACCAAGATGGTTGAGCTCCAATGGTATCAAATGCTTCCCATGGTCCTAATATGTCTTCAAGATTATCCATGCCAAATTTCACGCCTTGCACAACAAGTTTACTCAGTCAATTGCTTAAATGCTTGAAAATCAACTATGCTAGGTCAAAAGTCAACTGTGGCCCAAATACAGTCAAACTTCAATATTTTTGGTCAACATCAACATTTTGAAGTAATATCCATCATTTTATAAAGGTTTGATCATGATTCCTCAAGAAATACTCCTAACTCATCGAAAGTCAAAAATGACAAATTAGGGTTTCTATAGGAAAAGTCAACAAAAACTTTGACCAAGCATAACTCTCTCATACTTTATCAGAAATTTTTCCTCCAAGGCTCATTTTGAAGAGAACCCAATTCCCCACAACTTCTCTTTATCCCGCAAGATCAAGAAATGCACCATTTGAAAGATATGAGCTCAAACATTACATGTCATTTTCAAAAAGTCAACAAAAGCCACTTTTTGCCAAGACATTTTACATCAAGATAACATCTTCAAATTCAAAATTGATAAAAATAGGGATTGAAGCAGATATCTTGGGATTTCCAAAAAGTAATATATCGTTATCATGATATAAAAATTGAGCAAGTTATGGCTTTACCAAGTTGGGAAAAGTTTGGAAATTTCAAGAATGGTGCATTGAGCAAATTTGAATTTTTTGGTCAATGGCCTAACTTTTAAGGTTCAAATATCTTCCTAAGGTCATAGAAGACTTCTTATCTTATTTTTGCATGGTCTTGCATTTTCTACCTATTTTTTACATATTTATTTTAATTTATTTCAAATAAATGTAAAATAAATGGTACAAAATAATTGGAAATGGGCTTAGGCATTTGGGTTGTTGTTTTGACTTGTCTTGAAGCCCAAGATTTCGTGCACAAGTGACCAGGTTCATTCAAGAAAGGATAAGACATGTTTTGGAAAATTTGGAAGGCTTTGAGTTTGTTGTATTCTTGTTAGAAAACATGAGTTATGGCCATAATCTTTTTCATTCAATTGTGTCTCCTCCTTCTATGTTATAAATACATCACTTTGGCAAGCCAAACATACGCATATACACTGTAGAAAAGTGCTACCAAAATTACAAAGAATTGTTAAAATCGTGAAAACTCAAATTCACGCTTCCAGCCTTCCTCAATCCAAACTAAAGATCCAAACATATTCCTGGAGCTTCCCTGAAGCATTAGCGATCATCACCAAGTCCTGAAATGCCACAAAACGATCCAACCAGTTCACACGGTTTGCAATTCTTGTCCATTTTATTTTGCTTAATTCGTGTAATATAAATACATTTTGGCCATGCATTACTGATTATTTAAATATTTACAAGTGTTCTGTATAGTTGGATTGAGGTTTTGGTGCAGGAATTGTACGTTATCGTTGTTAGGGTTTACACCTCCAAATTGGAGTTTCTTGAAATAGCCAAAATTAGGCCCAACCAAGGGTACCATTATGCTCAGGAGGTTGAGGCCAATCAATCCATGGCCTCACATTGAATTTATTTTGCGTATTGTAATTTTTTTTAATTGAAGGTGCTATAGTGACAGACAAAAACTGTCACTACAGGTCTTATTACCTAAGACGACGGAGGGGGAAGAAGACAATACATGGCAGCCTACAATTGACCTGTTTGAATCAGCGTGTGTGTTTTTTTTGTTTTTTTTCAATATTGACATTTTTTGTATATTATATTATTAATTGACTTTATGTAACGAATGGTATGATATTTCAGCTGACAGGGAAGTGTGTATGTGAGGGGGAGGACTTGGGTTCGAATCCCAGGTCCAGAATTTTATTTTCTAACATTTGTTTCATATAGATCCGGTGCTCCTTGTAGCAAGATATGCATCATACTCCATCAGTCCTGTGCCATCAGATATCCATCTGATCAGATCTTGCGCACTCCATCTGCAGGCTCACCATGTGCCATCAAGAAACAATCCACATTGGATCCAGAAGCAAATTTGGACTTCTCCCTTCATGGGCCAACAAATTCAACAATGCACTCCCACTCTTTTTTAATCACCCAGGCCCACTTTGCATTTTTTTGTATTGTTTTATTTCTTTTTTTTATTTTGTTTTTCTTGATTATTCATTTAATTAGCCAAATAATAAAAAAAATCACAAAAAATTAGGATTAGATTTTTTTTAATTAAATGATTAATTTCTTGAATTAATTAATAATTATTTTAACCATTTTTTTATTTAATTTAAAATTGAATTAGAACTTAGGATTTAATTTAGGTTTAATCATTTTCTTTTCATAATAAAAACTAAACAAAAAAAAAAGAACTTAGACTATTTCTTAATTTATTTTTATTTTTTTAAATAGACTTTAGGATGTTCATTTTAAGTATTTTCCTAAATAAAAATAAAACCAAAAAAGACTTTAATTCTTAGGATTTTTTAGACGTAATATTTCATTCCGCATGCATTATTTTTATTCTCGCATTTTATATAATAATATAATTGATTATGGGATGTAATAGTCTAGATTTAAAATTCTGCACTTTATTTTCTTGCACCTTTTTTATGTAACTGTCCTGAAGCCTTATAATAGTTGTAGGACTTTCTTTCTCGCTTTATATTTCTTATATGCCTGTATATAAACTGTTAAGTAATTAGGCAAGAATTAATCAATTAATCGTTAGATCACTAACCTTAAGATAATATAACTGAAAAAACACACTTCTCATACTTACACCCTTAGGGTATTCCTCACTTGGTCGCCTCGGAAAACAATGGTCATGTCCCTCGAAGGTAGGGATATCTTAGCAAAGACCCTCAATTTAAAAGTCATCATAAAGATCATGGTCCCTTAACGTCCCTTGAGTTACCTACAAGAAATGATCTTGCCCCTCGATTTTGCCTATATGATGACAGTCCCTTCGAATGCTAAGATATCTTTACATGTTGCCTTCAATGACCACATCGTCTTTTTCGATAGTCCCTCAACATTCGACGATAAGGCTACCTACTCACTAATAGTAGGATAGAACTATCTAAAGGAAAGGAGGAAAAGAACATCCTTTTTCGAGTAGGTAGACAATTCTTAAGTACTTGCTCAAACCAAATTTATTACACTTACACACCTTTCAAACTTCTTTTCAAAAAAATGCTTTATCACACTCTTGAGGACTGATACAAGAGTTACCATAAAGCAAACAAAAAACTTTGAAAACACACAAACACAAACAATTTTCAAAAATTAGCAAGTACCTAAGGGCCCATGGAAAACCACGGATGGAAAGGGTGCTAACACCTTCTCTTTCCATAATCTACCCCCCTTACTCAGAAAATCTCGAAAAAGGTCTTTTTCTGTTCTTTTCACCCTTTCCTTTGTTGGATAAAAGAAAATTCGGTGGCGAATCTTGCTTACCGCGACATTTACGAACAAAAAACGCAAACCAATATTAAATAGTCAGTTCTTCCACCGTATCACACCCTCGAATATGAGTGTTTTAGCAAAGACCCCCGATAAAAAGATCGTAGTCCCTCGATGTCCCTCGATGTTGTCTTCGGTAAAACGATCTAGTCCCTATATGAAAATTGCTAAATCGTCCCATAGGTTGCCTTCTATGACTATACAAATGACCCACGTCCGTCCCTTCACATCAAACGATGGGACTTCTTATTAATCAATGGTAATATAGTAACATCTAAAGGAGGAGGAAAAGAATAAATACCTTGCTCACAACTAAAAAACCATTTTCACACCAACACTTTCATTGAAATATTTTCAAAAGTAAAAACACTTTATATGTATTCTTATAGAGACGAGAATCATTACAAAGGAACTTTTCAAAATCACTTTCAAAAAAACATCTTCCACAATAAATATCTCTTTGAACTATTTTCAAAAACCAACACTTTGTATGCATTCTTATAGAGACGAGAATTATTACAAAGACGTTTTCAAAATATTTTCAAACCCACACCACAAGCACATTTTCAACAAAGCAAGTGATCTAACAAGCAACTAAGAGCCCGTAGATAACTACGGATGAAAAGGGTGCTAACACCTTCCCTTTTCATAACCTACCCCCCGAACTCAAGAAAATATATCTAAAGGTCTTTCCTGTTCTTTTCACTCTTTCCTATTTGGATAAAAGAAAAGTCGATGGCGACTCTTGCTAACCGCAATAATTGTGATCAAACGCAAACCAACCAAGTCAGTTCTCCCACCGTATCACACATCTGGTGCTAAAATTCCCCCGTTAGATCAACGGAAGATAAATGTTTTTGTAAATATCACAATTTTTTAGGGCATAAAACCTCACAATCTTTCCTTTTCAGGGATCTGATTCAAAATGCCATCAAGGAAGGAAGGCTGAAGTTTGTTGACAAAACTAAGCCACAAATGAAGGTCGAGGCCGATCTGTTAAATGTAGCAGAAACTAACTATATTGAACCAGTTTTTATCAACATGGTGGAGATCGTTGACAAAGTTGATCCAAATTCTAAAATAATAGAGGCTACTGAGGGCCTCTCCAACGAGCAACCTATCAACCAGACTGCTGAAGGTCTAATGAACCAGAAATTCGAAGGTAACATTACTGAGGATGTTGTGCCAAATATTGAAATGATGAAGACCATTGAAGGTCTCAGAGCCATGTTTGAGGAGATTAGGATTACTGATGATCCTAATGTCGAATTCAACATGGTAGATTTAAACCAGCCTTCCCCAGAAATGGAAGAAGTCGAAAGGCGTCTCCATAGAGAAGATGCCCTGTTGAACAAAACCTACTCAAAAGCTAGAGAAATCTTGTTGGACTATTTGGATCATTACCACAAAAAGAACTTCGAAGGATTGATGTTCCCAAGATGCAGTTTTATTTATGACCAAAAAGCAGAAGAGGTTTATCAACAAACCTAATAGGCTCGAATTGGGGGCAGTTAAAGGAAGAATGATTCGATGGAAATGGTCTACCCAAGAGCTGGAGAAAGTTTGCTAAGTTTTCTTGTCCATTACCATAAAATGCAATCAGAATGCTTAATGTTCCCTAGGTGCAATGTTCTCTATGATCAAAAGGCGTCAGAGGAGTACGGACGAATCTGTTATGTCCAAACTATGGGTAATTGGATAATCCAACATAGTCGTTTCACTTTTGACAAAAGAGGAGTTCCAAGAAGGGCTGATAGCCCACATCCTAAAGAAAATCGAAGGGTTACCTTCAAACTCCCAGAAAATTCCATAGGTGCAACATTCTCTATGATCGAAAGGCGTCAGAGGAGTACAGACAAATTTGTTATGTCTGAACTATGGGTAATTGGATAAGCCAACATAGTCGTTTCACTTTTGTCAAAAGAGGAGTTCCAAGAAGGGCTGATATCCCACATCCTAAAGCATATTTAAGGGTGTTTTATCCCAAAATTTTCCCTCCCATATTTCTCAACACATGGCAAGTGAGGTCCCCAAATTGCTCAAGGAAGTTCAAGAGTTGACCAGACAAACTCTCTCCTAAGGCAATCTATCTCTAATTAGGGTTTCCATCTTCATCAAGATGTGTGAACCACAAAGGACTCAAATTCTCACCATTGTCCTAATATGTCCTCAAGATCATCCATGTCAAGATTCAAGCCTTGCAGAAGAAGTTTTCTCAGTCAATTGCTCAAATGCCGGAAAATCAACCGTGCTAGGTCAAAAGTCAATTGTGGCCCACATACAGTCAAACTTCAAGATTTTTGGTCAACATCCTCATTTTGAAGTATTATTCATCATTTTATCAAGGGTTGATCATGATTCCTCAAGGATTGCTCACAATTCATCAAAACCCAAAAGTTGCTAAATTAGGGTTTTATAGGAAAAGTCAACTCAACTTTGACCAATCACAACTTTCTCATACTTTATCAGAAATGATCCATCCAAAGCTCAGTTTAAATAGGATGAAATTCCCTATAATTCATCTTCAGCTCCCAAGTTCAGAATATGTACTCACAAAGAGATATGAATTTTGACATTATAGGTCCTTTTGAAAAGTCAACAAAAACACCTTTTGGGTCAAAGCTTCATACGTGAACATGGAAGACTCAATTGAGATGAGACTAAAAGGTTTGCTTAAAGGACATCCTAAGATTTCTAAAAAGTCCAAGAACACCTCTCTAGGGTCAAAATTGAGAGAGTTATGCAATTGCCAAGTTGACCATTTTTGCAAAATTGCCAAAAGTCAAATGTGCTCAAATTTGCATTTTTTGCTAAATGGGCCCAACTTTTTATGCTTGCATTTTAATTATAATCTGGTCCACGACTCAAATACTTATCCACACATTATTTGCTTCACTTTTCAATTTATTTTGATTTTTCATTAATTAAAAAGTGAATTAAATCAAATAAATGATAAAAATTATCAAAGGATATGATTTGATTTGTTTTTTCACAGATTGGCAATCAAGATATGCTGAGCTTGCATGATCAATTCGAATCAATGGCAATTGGTATAAGAAAGGGATGATTGACATGAAAATAGAAAGATATCATACAAATTGAAAATCAAATCAAATCTTGGATAAATGCAAAGATTCATGCCAAGTTTGTTAACCTAATTCATTCTAGGTTATATAATAAGGCTTTGCAGATCAAAAGAAGGGGGTTAGAGGTCGTGAGAAGGGCAGAACAAAATTGAAAAATTCCAAGAAAAGTGTGAGACGAATTTCACTCTACAGGCCAATTCAAGGTGTACTAGCCATTCTAATCGCTTGCTAGACATCCCAGGAAGCTATTCCAATCATTCCTAGGGCCTGAAACACGCAGAAGCTCATTCTACAACTCACGCGGTTTGGTATATTTTTCAATTATTGCAATTTACGCATCATTAGAACTTTTGATTTATATATTCTTTTTTTATCATCATGTTTGCAAGCTAACCATGCCATTTAATTGCATTTTTTATGCTTGTACGTGATATTGCCATTGTTAGGGTTTTATGTTCTTGTTTAGGGGTTTTCAATGCAGGCGAAATTAGGCTTTAATTCTGGTACCATGATGCTCATGAGGATGAGACAGGTTGATTGGCACCATCACTTTCCATTTATCTTGCTCGTGTCCCATTTTTGAGATGAACAAGTTTGTACCTACAGAGAACGTCTGTAGGTAAAAGTCTTGTTGCCTAAAACGACAGTCTGGGGAAGAAGATGAGGCGTGGAAATCATTGGTTGGTTGGTTTGAATTTTCGCGCATTTTCTGAATATAATGTTTGATTTGCTTATAGTATTTAGCTTTTATTATATGAACAAATAAACAATGCAACGCAGCTGGCAAGCAGGTACTGGAAGCGAGCATAAGGACCTGGGTTCGATCCCCAGTACCCAATATTTGTTTCATTTTATTTTTCTTCATATGATCAGGTGCGCTACTGTCCCATATGTCCACCATGCAACTCAATGATCTGGCCATCAGACTCGTCCCCAGCAAAGATCCAACGTGCCAACATTGAAGGACCACCATACACCTCAAAGTCAACATTGCATGGGAACCAGCGTGGTCAAACAGGCTGAGATTTGTTTGGGCCTAGAAAATCAGATTCAAACCCCCCAGAAATGCTAACAGGCCCAATTCTCAATTTCTTTTCTTATTTTTTATTTTATATTTTAATTTGTTTTTTTTTTTAAATCAGTTTTAATTAAATCATAAAAAAATCAAGAAAAGTCATAAAAATTTAGATTTAGTTGTTTTCTCATTAAATTAAATTTTTGTTAATTAATTAGATTAATATTTAAATTAGGATAACTTTAATTTGTTTTTTTACAATTAAAATTAAATTAGAAAATTAGATTAACTCTTGATTTATTTTTTCTCTTTTTCTCAAATAAAATAAAAATAGGTTTTTTAGAATGAATTGATTTATTTTTTCTTAATTTAAAATTAATTAGAACTTAGGATTTTCTTTTAATTTAATTATTTCATTATTTTCTCAAATAACAAAACATGACAAAAACATCTTTTCTATAATCAATTGCAATTAGGTTTAGTCGAGGGTCAAAACCCTAATCATCTCGTATTTAATTCGCCGCGCACTTGTTACTTATTTTGCCCATATTTTGTAACTGTTCATGGTTTGTAATAGTTAATTTAGGACTTTTACTTATCGCTTTTTCCCCTATTTTTTTGGCTATGTAATTAATCCCCCTCCCCGAAGCCTTGTAATAGCTAGGTTTATTTTCTCGCATTTTTAATTCCTGCAAATATTTAACTGTCTAGATGTATGCTAATAGGATTGTATGGCAAGAATGCATGATAAATTAAAACGGTTAGAAAACCCTAATGTGCAAAGATAAATAACTGAAACAAATCACTCGCACATATCACTCTTAGGGTATGCTCTCACTTTGGTTGCCTTCGATAAACGATCATTAAGCATAGGGTGTCTTAGTGGTTGCCCTCCTGTCTAAAAAAGATCAAATGTCCCATTCGAATGTTGCCTCAGAAATGTTGCCTTGGAAATTTTACCTCGAATATGATCTTAAGACTCTAGGGTTATTACTAAGGTGTCCTAATATTGCTTTAGTGATCGTCCGTCCCTTTCGAATTGACCCTTACAAATTCCAACGACGGTGCTACCTATTTCTCAATAGTGGGATAGCGCTGTCTAAAGGAAACAAGAATGGAAATGATCTTTTTTCGAGTAGGTAGATGCTAGTAGGTACTTGCTCAAATCAAAACTTTTCACACTTACACATTTTCAAACAATTTTTCAAAACAACTTCGTCACACCTTTGAGGACTGATACAAGGGTTATCACAAAGTTAAACTTTTCAAAAACAAAGCACACACACAAGCAATTTTAAAATGAGCAAGTACCTAAGAGCCCATGGAAAACCATGCATGGAAAGGGTGATAACACCTTCCCTTTCTATAATCTACCCCCCGTACTCAGAAACATCTCGAAAAAGGATTTTTTCTGTACTTTTTTCCTTTCCGGTTGGATGAAATAAAAGTCGGTGGCGACTCTTGCTTACCGTGACATTTTGCGAACAAAAAATGCAAAACGCAAACCAGTATTAAACAGTTGGTTCTACCATCATATCACAGAATTGGCGACTCCGCTGGGTATTTATAAGTGGGGTATACCTTAGGATCTAGGTCATCATAATTGCTTCTCTTGATTGCTTTGTTTGCTTTACTTTTAAGGGTTTTGTTTGGGGTTACTATAGATCCTACACCCGGATCTGGGGAACACCTTTTAGGTAAGTAGAAATAGACTGTGAGGGAACTGTACGGCATAGACCGATACGGTTGAAGCAGTAGCTACGTTGGTGTTGCACTTTGGTTGGTACCGGTATCCCTTGTGGAGAAACGAGGAGAATACGGGGCCTCCGCGTGGTATCGTTAAGGATCAACCGACCTTATAACCTTTAATCGCCCAACTTGGCCATTAGAAAGTAGCGAGATAGCTGGCCTCGGTGTAGAGCTGAGAACTGGTTGATACTCGATGCTACACTCATTGAGATCATACTCTCAAAATATTTCGGCCACAAGAAAAGATTGTGTGAGCTGAAACCATGACCGGTGGAGGATGGTCAGTGATATTGAGATCCTCTAGAGCCCGGTTACTTTTCTAGGATAGGTTGAACCAACTTAACTTCAAGAGGGTATTACCTTTGACCTCATGCAAGCCTTAAACCTAAGGGCTTTGTGTGATTTGATTGTATTTTCCATACATGTGTTTGCTATACATGTGTTTTATCATGACATCATGCATCATAACATGGCATTCATGCTTCATTACACTAACCATTTCAAAGACCAAGGGAATTTATCTTTGTTCTGTTTTGCAGATCATGGCTTCCGTGCATAGAAATACTATCTGAATCAGCTTTGTGCAGATACCTGCCCAACTTAAAGAGCTAGCATCAAGATTTTTTGAAACTTCTACTTTCATTAAGAGACACGGTCAACTTCTCAGCCTGGTTACTTCAAACCTTGATGAACAGATGATGAGCGTACTTTTTCAGTTCTTCGATCCCAAGCATCAATACTTCACCTTTCCAGATTATCAGTTGGTACCCACCTTGGAAGAATTCTCTCATCTATTGGGCATATCCATTCTTGAACAGGTACCCTTCACAGGTATGGAAGAAGTTCCTAAGCCGGAAGTCATTGCCTCGGCTTTACATTTGAAACGAGTCGACGTGGTATCCAATTGGGAAACTCGAAGCGGAGTCGAGGGTTTTTTAGCCAAATTTCTGATAGACCAGGCTCAACTATTTTGGGATGATATGGAGTTTCAGGCTTTTGAGGATGTCTTAGCTCTTCTTATATATGGTTTAGTTCTCTTCCCTAATCTGGACTCTTTCGTAGATGTGAACGCTATCAAGATTTTCCTTTCTCGCAACCCTGTGCCTACCTTGCTTGGAGATGTTTTGCACGCTCTCCATACTCGTACCATGAAGAGAAGAGGGACTTTTATGTGTTGCATGCCGTTGCTGTTGAGGTGGTTTATTTCTCACCTCCCTAAGCCTGTACTGAAGAACGAAGAAGGTTTGGGTTGGTCGCACAGAATAATGTCACTCGCTTATACGGATATTCTTTGGTGTTCCCGAGCTATGGAAGACACTGTTGTTATTGACCGTTGTGGGGGGTACCCTAATGTCCCATTACTTGGTATCAGAGGGGTATAACTTAAAATCCTTGTCTAGCTTTGCGACAATTTGGTCGTGCTCAAGGGGATGGTCCCCATGAGTTGCTTCTCGAGGACATTGTATTCGACTATAAGGATGATGTTAAGGAGCATCGTCGGAGGTTCATACGAGCTTGGGGCATGGTAAACAGATCTGACCCCAAAGAGTTGGGACCGAAGACTTCCCTTCCTATGCAGCCTTACCTCCAATGGGTCCGAGCTCGTGCCCAGAAGCTTATGATGCCTTACGTGGCCGTATTACCAGTGATTGTGGAGCCCACTACTGAATACAGCATTCCTTACACGATTCTCTATCCTTACATTCCCACTGATCTTGGGGAGCTACAGAGGTCTTGGATTTAGCTGAGGAATGAGCGAGATACTTACCGAGAGCAGTTCCATGAGCAAGAGAGGAAGGTTTTAAAGCTCACCAAGCAGCTCGAGGAAGAAAGAGTGCTCAATGACTATATCAGCACAAAGAGAAAGCATCCATGGGACTTTTGATTTTTTTCTTTTCTAGTTTTAGATTTGTTTTATTTACTCCTTTGTAACGCCTTAAAGGCATGTTGAACCTTTCAAATTTAAGCTAATAAAGTTTTTGTTCATTTTGGTTTGCAAATTTAAATTGCCCGAAGTCTTTGAAATTATTACATGTGTATCCCATTATCATGCACATCATTACAGGTACCACTACAGGTTTCTCATCTTCTTCGTTGTTTATCCCACACAGAAATGTCTTCCGATCAAGTTATCAAAGATCTTCAGGCACAGAACGCCCAGTTCCAACAGATGTTCATCAGTCTGGCTAAGGGGCAAGAGGATCTGAAAGCCCTTATTCTGAAAGAGAAGAAGAAGAAGAAGAAGACTGGTATTCTGAATATGGGCAGAAGGTTTGGAGAAAGGTTGAGGCATCAAACTGATCTGACCTCTTCATCCAAGGAAGGGGAGAACCAAGACGGGGAAAAGGACCATAGTCCTGCAGTCTCTGACAATGATACTGATTACAACAATGAGCAGTATCCTCCTGTTGAGGATAGGTACAAGCAGCTAGAAGACCGTCTGAGTGCTATGGAAGTTCAGAAGATACCTGGTTTGGATTTCGGAGAACTGGGACTCGTATCGGGAGTGGTCATCCCTCAGAAGTTCAAAGCTCCGGTTTTTGCCAAGTATGATGGAGTTTCTTGCCCAAAACTCCACCTCCGCTCTTATGTCAGAAAAATCCAACCCCACACCGCTGATAGAAATCTGTGGGTGCACTTCTTTCAAGATAGTCTGTCAGGGACTCAACTTGAATGGTTTTACCAGTTGGAGGGAGCTAGTGTCTGAAATTGGGAAGATCTTGCTGATGCCTTCTACAAGCAGTATTAGTATAATGCCGACCTTGCTCCCACTCGTACTCAGCTCCAGAGTATGTCCATGGGTGCAGGTGAAGGTTTTAAAGATTATGCTAAAAAATGGAGAGACTTGGATGGGAGAGTTCAACCCCCTTTGTCTGATAGGGAGTTGGTGGATATGTTCCTCAGTATGCTATCTGGTCCATTTTTCAATCATTTAATCGGCAGCTCATCATCTGGTTTCACCGAGTTGATTTTGACTGGAGAAAGAGTATAAGCTGGAATTCGGAGTGGTAAAATACAGAAGGATGCCTCCTTGAGTTCAACTAAGAATCCTTTTGCTGGTAAGAAGGAAGCCAATGCAGTCTATAGCCCGAGGGACCAAAGCAGGTCTGATTACCGTCAAACGGTAAATGCGGTAGTAATACCAAGACCCGCAGTTGCTCCACAATGCCACAATCAGCAAAGGGTGGAAAGACCACAACAGTAGTTTACCCGCATCAACATGACTTTGGCTGAAGTTCTGCCTCATTTGTTAAAATCCAACTTGGCAACCTTAAGAGAGGCTCCCAAGAATCCAAATACTACCTCTCCCAGATACAATCCCAACACACGGTGCGCCTACCATTCTGAGAGTCCTGGCCATGATACAAACGATTGTTGGGCTCTAAGAAAAAAAGTACAAGACTTGCTTGAAGCCAAGGAGATAGAGTTCGACGCTCCAGAAAAGCCGAATGTTATAACTGCTCCCATGCCTAAACATGGTCGTGGAGTTAATGTTGTCGACACTGATTTGTTTGTGACCTCTGTTGAAGAAATTTCTACTCCTCTATTGACTGTTAAGAAGAAGTTGTTGTTGGCCGGTTTATTTCCGGGTTATGGTGAAGGTTGCCACATGTGTTCGCTTCTACCTTTTGGTTGTCGTTTGTTGAAGTCAGGTATTCAGCGCCTGATGGACAATAAAGAGATTCTGTTCGAGAAGACTGTGATCCCTGTTGTTCCCATTGAAGACGTCGCTATTATAACCATTTCCGCCAATCCTTCCAAGGTTTCCTCGAGAAGACCTGTTAGGATTACACATGTTCAAAGAATTGCTCCGCTGATAATCACTGTTCCTGGTGCCATCCCGTACGCCTCAGACAAGGCTGTCCCATGGCATTACGGTGCTGATGTATACTATCATGGCATTAAGCAAGATATGAAGAATGAAGAAGCTGATACGGATGTCAGTAATATTGTTGGGACTAGTAAGGTTACCCGAAGTGGAAGGGTTTTCTCTCCTGAGATTGCTTCGAAGATCATCAAGCCTACTGTTATTCCAACTGCTGCTCCAACCAGCACTCCTGACATTTCTCCTGTTCCAACGCTAGTCATTACCCCTACTGCTGAGCCACCTGGGACTCGGGGCAAGGAAATTATAGGTGAGCCTGCCCGGACGGAGGCACCTAAGAAAATCGTTGTGGAAGCCTCTAAACAAGAAATAGAGGAAATACTGAAAATTATTAAGAAGAGCGACTACAATGTGGTCGAGCAGCTGGGGCAGACCCCATCAAAGATATTCGTGTTGTCTCTGCTATTGTGTTCTGAAGCCCATGCGAAGGCTTTGATTGCATTTCTCAAGACTGTGCATGTGCCGCAGGAAACTTCAGCAGACCAGTTCAAAGATTGTGTGGCTAGCCTGACTGCTGACAATGGGCTGGGTTTTTCAAATGCGGATCTGACCCCGAAGGGAAGGAATCATAATGATGCTCTGTGTTGTACCCCAAAATTTGCCCTCCCATATTCTGCAAAGATTTGTCAAGATCAATCTCCAGATGATTCAAAATCTCTCAAGGGTTGCACAGTCCAATTGCCTCCTAACACAATCAAAATTAGGGTTTTGGTTCTTGCAAAGAAATTGAGGTTTCCAAGGGTCCAAACAAGTCCCACGTGCCTATACACATTGTCAAGCATCCATATGTTAAGTTTCAAGACTCACAGCATCAAATTGCACAGTCAAAAACCCTAATTGCTCTACAGTCAACTGCAAGGGCAAAATGGTCATTTGACAGTCAATAGTCAAAAAATTTGGTCAACATCTTATTTTGAAGCCACAAACATCATTTGATCAATTCTTGATCATGATTTCTCAAAGCATGGCTCAAAAAGTCTCAAGATGCAAAAGTTTCTATTTTTGGACAGTTGAAAAGTCAACTGCAAATTGACCAAGGCATAACTTCCTCATGGTTTATCAGAAAAATTTAATCCAAAGCTCATTTTTAAGAGGATGACATTTCCTACAACTCATCTTCACACTCCAAGTCCAAGAAATGCTCTCACAAAAAGTTATCAATTTCAACATTATAGGTCATTTTCAAAAGTCAACAAAAATGCACTTTAAGTCAAAGATCATAACTTGAGGTTGGTAAATCAAAATGACATGGGACCAAAGGCATTGGTTAGGGGACTTCAAGATCTTTCCAAAATGTCCAAGAACATGATCATAGCTTCAAAATTGAGCAAGATATGCCTTGGAGAAGTTGGGAAATTTTTGGGAATTTTGAAAAGTCAACTTTGCCTAAAACACTTCAAAATTGCTAATGGGCCTCAAATTCTTCCTTGAATCATTACCCAAAGCCTATGCACGACCCATTGAGCTTAAAAGGATTTATTTTCTTATTTTTAATTAATTAATTGAATTTTTATTATTATTAATTCATTTAATTAGATTTAAATATAAGAAAAATATCAAATAATGCTTTTCAAATCTTTTTGTCCAGCAAATATACTCATTATATGCTAAAGATTTCGTGCACCAATCAAAAAGACAAGATCATCCATATTTGGCAAGATTTGCATGGAAAAAAGATTGAAAAAGATGTGATAAAAATCAAATATTCAAAACATAAATTCATGGATCTTTGGGCTTGCTTTTGACCTAGAATGCTTCACTTACATATGCACAAGGAAACCTAATGCAAGCATACACGAAAAGCTGCTGAGAAGCTCAGAACCACGTTGCAAAATTTTCACCAAAACTTGAAAATTGATTTCATAGTTAGAGCACAATTCAAAGCTTCTAAAGCATTCTAACACGTTGCTGAACCTTCCAGGAGTCGATTGCAATCAAGAACAAGGCCCCATACTCCAAGAATTGGTAGAACTGAATCACGTTTCTTCACAAATATTCCATAATCGAATTTCAATTTCTATGGATCATTCATACATTTTATTCATTGATTTACACTAATAACATCTTTCTGAAGCGATTGGTAATATTTAATTGAACTAACACTGCCTGTAGCCAAATCCACCATTGATGAAACCTAGGGTTTCAGAAGCTCCAAAATAGGGCTTTCCTTGTATGGAAAAATTGGACATTGAGACCTATGCCATTGAATTCAGGACCTCCATACGAATTGAATGATGACCTCGCGCCCTTTTTATATTAAGGCATCTTCTATTCGCTATTTTTCATGGCTGTGTTTAGTGGGGGTTTAAAACCCCCGCTACTTGTTTTACAATTTGCAGGAAAGACGAAGACGAAGCATGCGTGGCAAGGCGTGACTGGAACATTTGAATTTCAGCGCGTTTTTTTTTTGTTTTATATCATTAACTTTTGTTTTTCATTATAATATACGTTTCCCATTATATAGACAAACGCGCTAAGTGGCTCAGTTGGTGGAGGAGAGACATTGCAAGCATTAGGACCTGGGTTCGATTCCCAGGTCCCCCCACATAAATTCATATTTTTTGCTTTAATGTGTTCCCATGCAGCGTTTACTCAAAGGACTACCCTACGTCCTAACATGCTGGCTTGCCAAGTGCCCCTTGATGTTCCATCCAATGGCCAGATAATGCAGTCCATGGTACACGCTAGTCAACCCACGTGCACTCAACCAGGGAAGTCAAACAAGGCTTTGTTCCAGTGGGCCTGAATTTCTTGCAATTTACCTCCCTTTGGGGCCTGACACCCCCTGGTTTGCATTTTTTTAATTTTCTTTTCTTTTCAAATTCTAATTCTTTTTAAATTGTTTTAATTGTTTTAATTGTTTTCTTTAATTCCATAAAATAATTTTCATAATAAAAAATCAGAAACAAAAAAATATATTTAATATTTAATTATTATTAATTTCACCATTTAAATGTTTTTGTAAATAAATTTTAATAATTAATTTAGTTAATTTAGGTTTTAAACTTTAATCCTTTTCTTAATAAATAAAAAATATCTAGATTTAGGGTTTTTTGACATTTTTCATCCTTTTCTTAATTAATTATTTTTCTCATTTATTTATTATTATAATTACTATTTATTTTTGTAAATAAACATGTATATTAATTAATTAGTAAATTAGAGTAACTTTAATATTTCTTTTCATTAATAATTAAAATATTTAGAACTAGGATTTCCTTCTAATTTTAATTTTCCCTATTTTCATAAATACCAAAAACATAAAAAACAATTTCCTTTCTTTAATTAAATAATTCATTAGCTTTAATGTCGTTTAATTTCAAAAGGGTCAAAACCCTCGGACGTTCGATTTCTTTTTGCGCATTATTTTCGTTTTGAATATTATGTAACTGCTCAAGGATTGTAATAGTAATTAGGTCTTTTTTTACTTTCCGCATTTTTATCAAAAACGGGTCTTTGTATTTTGGCGATGTATAGACCCGCGCCTTGTAATAGCTTAGATTTAATTTTCCGCAATTTACTTCCCGCAAATTATTAAACTGTTAATTATGCATGACAAGATTTGTATGACAAATAAAATCAACCCGCAGCTCACAATGATGCATGTTCAAAGATAAATGTAAACTGAAAACAACACACAAATACACACACCACTTCTAGGGTACGCCTCACCTGTTGCCTTCGAAACGTGGTCGTCAAGTATAGGACGTTTTAGCGGTCCTTATGTCCATGATCCAGTTGCCTCGAAACAAGTTGCCTCGAAACGGTTGCCTCGAATCAGTTGCCTCGAAATAGTTGCCTCAAAACGGTTGCCTCGGATTAAAAAAGGATCAAGGACATAAGGGTAGCTTCTAAGGTGTCCTGCTGTTGCTTCGGTGACCACAACGTCCCTAACAATCGAATTGACCCGAACACCTCCAACGGTGGTGCTACCTACCTCTCAATGGTGGGATGGCACTACCTTAAGGACATTTACACAGCCTAATTCCTTAGGGTAGGTAGATGACTCATGGATACTTGCTCTTTTAAAAAAAAAACAAACAAAAAACTTTTCACATCGACACTTTAAAAAAGCTTTCAAAACAAATTTTTCAAACACTCTTGAGGACTGATACAAGAGTCATTCAGAAATCTTTCAATGAAACTTTTTCAAACCCACGCACATTTTGAAAAGCAAACACTTTGAAAACATAAGAGCAAGTATCTAAGAGCCCATGGATAACCATGGATAGAAGGGGTGCTAACACCTTCCCTTTCTATAAATCTACCTCCCGAACCGAGAAACTATCTCATAAGGAATTTTGCTGTGCTTTTGTCCTGTCCATGTTGGAGAAAATAAAAGACGGTGGCGACTCTTGCTTCCGCGACATTTCGCGAACCAGCGTTAAACAGTCAGTTCTATTTCCACCGATCACAGAACTGGCGACTCTGCTGGGGACATACTATAAAAGTGAGGTGTACCTTAGGACTAAGATCACTTGTGTTTTCAATTGCCTGATTTGTGTGCTTTAATATTATTGGGTTTGCCTTGGGAGTTCTATAGATCCTAACCCGGATCTGGGGATACCTTCTTAGAAAGTAGCAACAAGACTGTGAGGGAACTGTGCGGGGTATACCGACATGGTTGAAGCAGTCTGCTACGTTGATGTGGCACTTTGGTGAGTACTGGTAACCCTTGAGTCCAGTCAAGGAGAGTACGGGGCTGCCGCGTGGTGTCGTGAAGCATCAACTGACCTTAGGAACCTTAATTGAACCATCTTGGCCTCTTTAGGGTAGTGAGATAACTGACTTTGGTGCAGTCCGAGGTTGGTTGATACTCGGTACTACACTCAATTGAGGGTTGTTTTCTTGGAATGTTTCGGTCTCCAGTTCAGTGGCTAAATCGAAACGATGAACAATGAAAACAATCCAATGATATTGAGACCCTTAGAACCCGGTTACTTCTGATAGGACAGGTTTTGAGCCCACCAACCTCAAGAGGGTAATACCTAGACCCCATGCTGGCCTAAACTCTAAGGGTTATGGTGTGACTTGTGTGCCTTACCATGTTTGCTTTTGTGAATATTTGTGGTGTGTTTAATCATAACATCATGAAATCATACAGCATCATATGCATTGACTAACCATTTCAAGGGTTCGAATCTTCATCTTTGTTCTTGTTTTGTAGGACATGGAAACTATCCGCAGAAAGACAATTCAGATCAGCCTTGTAAGGATCCCCCCTCAGCTTAAGGAACTTATATCCAGGATTCCTGAGAGCTCTTCTTTCAGTGAGAAGCATGGAAGACTCATCAGTTTGGTCAACACCAACATTGAGGAAGATATGATAAAGGTCCTCTTCCAGTTCTTTGACCCTCTGCACCACTGCTTTACCTTCCTGGATTATCAACTGGTGCCTACATTGGAAGAGTTCTCCCGGCTTCTGAAGATCCCTATCCTTAGTCAACTACCCTACAACGGTACGGAAAGGGAACCCAAACTTGAAGAGATTGCTAAAGCATTACGCCTACAACCATCTGACATCAAGGGACATTGGGAAGTTAGAAGTGGTATCAAAGGGTTCTTATCCAGGTTTCTGTTTGAGAAGGCCCAAGAATGTTGGAACTCCCTTGACCTACAAGCTTTTGAAGAAGTTGTGGCCCTCCTTGTCTATGGATTGGTTTTATTCCCGAATCCCGATCAGCTTATAGATATCAGTGCTGTCAAGATCTTCATGTCTAGGAATCCTATACCTACGTTGCTTGGAGACATCCTTCACTCATGTTACACTCGAACCATGAGAAAAAGAGGAGTTCTTATGTGCTGCACTCCTCTCCTGGGAAGGTGGTTTATTTCGCACCTTCCACAATCAGTTTTGAAGAACGAGCGGGGTTTGAGATGGTCACAACGATTAATGACTCTTACACATGCAGATATACATTGGTGCTCTCGGTCCAGAGAGGATGTCACTATCATTGATCGTTGCGGGGAGTTTCCTAATGTTCCTTTACTTGGAATCAGAGGGGGTATTAATTACAACCCGTGTCTGGCTTGGAGACAGTTTGGTTATGCTCGGAGGGACGGCCCTCATGACATGTTGATTCCTGACATAGTTTTTGACTTCGACAACGATGCGCAAGGACTTCGCCAGAGATTTATCAGAGCTTGGAGGATGCCCAGCAAGATAGACAGCAAGACACTGGGGCATAGGAACTCCATCCCGTTGGAGCCTTATCTCAAGTGGGTACGATCCTGCTCCCAGAAGTTAATAATGCCATATCCTCATGTTCTCCCTGTGATCAAAGAGCCAGTTTTGGAAGGAGAGGTGTCCTACACCATTCAACATCCGGACATGCCTACATCCTGGGAAGAAATGCAGAAGAGCTGGATCCAGCTTAAGGAAGAACGGAATTCTCTTGAAACCAGTCTACATGCTAGTGAGAAGAAGGTCTTGGAGCTCACCCGCCTACTGCACGAGGAAAAGACTCTCAACACTTACATTGCTCCAAAGAGGATGCGCAGTGTCTTTTGGGATTGATTTACTTTGTAATGTTTGCCCATGAGGCCTTGATGTACTGAACAGTTATTTCTTAAATGATAATGTGTGTTCTTTTTGTCTACAACAAATTTGAACTTTCGAACCCTTGAATGCATTGCATAAACACATATCATGCATCATGTGCATAGCAGGTACTCTTTTTTACAGGTGGTTTAATCTTCTTCGCTGTTTATTTCAGCTCTCCATCATGAACCCCGAATCATCTACTGAGCAATCCATCAAGGCCCTTCAGGCTCAGAACGCCCAGTTCCAAGAGCTGATCATGAGTTTGGCCCAAGGTCAAGAGGAGTTGAAGGCTCTGCTGGTCAAGAAGAAGAAGAAGAGAACTGTACTATTCAACACTGGCCGGAGGTTTGGTAACACACTGCAGAATGAGGTTGATCAAGCTGGTTCTTCTGTGGGAAAAGGCAGTCCCCAAGGGGGAAGGGTTCCTAGTCTGGTGGTCTCTGACAATGAGACTGATTTTAATGAGGAGTAGTATCCTCCAGCTGAAGACAAGTACAAGCAGTTAGAGGATCGTCTGAATGCCATGGAAATTTAACAAGTGCCTGGTTTGGATTTCGGAGACTTAGGTCTATCTTCTGGTGTGCTAATCCCACATAAGTTCAAAGCACCATCTTTCGCAAAGTATGACGGGGTGTCCTGCCCTAAGCTACATCTCAGATCTTATGTGCGGAAGATTCAGCCGTATATTGTGGACAAGAACTTATGGATCCATTTCTTCCAGGAGAGTCTTTCAGGGACTCATCTCGAATGGTTCTATCAGCTGGATGGGACCAAGGTTCGTAACTGGGAGGAATTGGCTACTGCTTTTTACAAGCAGTATCAGTATAATGCCGACCTCGCTCCTACACGTACCCAACTCCAGGGTATGTCGCTAGGATCGGGAGAAGGTTTTAAAGAGTATGCGCAGAAGTGGAGGGACCTGGCTGGCAGGGCGCAACCACCATTAACCGACTGTGAACTAGTAGACATGTTCTTGGGGACCCTATCCGGGCCATTCTTCAATCATCTCATTGGCAATTCGTCTGCAGGGTTTATAGATCTCATTCTGATTGGGGAAAGGATAGAGGCTGGTTTGAAATCGGGGAAAATTCAGAAAGGTGCGTCCTCAAGTTCTGAGAAGAAGCCTTTCAAAAAGGAAGCCAGTGCTGTGTATGGGCCTAGAAGGCAAAACAAACCGGAACGCCGTCAAGCTGTCAATGCGGTGGTGATTGCAAAGCCTGCTGCCGCTCCTCGGCAACCCAACCAACCAAGGGGTGAGAGACCCATAAGAGAATATACTCGGCTTAGTATGACCTTGTCACAGATCTTGCCGCAACTGCTATCGACCAACTTGGTAACCGTCAGAGAAGCTCCGAAGATGGTAAACACAACCTCTCCGAAGTATAATCCAAACGCCCACTGTGCTTATCACTCTGATAGCCCGAGGCATTCCACTGAGGATTGTTGGGCCCTAAGAAACAAGGTTCAAGACCTTATTGATGTTAAGGAGGTTCAGTTCGAGGCACTCGAGAAGCCTAATGTGGTGACAGCTCCTCTACCTGACCATGGGGTGAATGCTATCAGGGATGGTGACGAAGTGGAAGAATCTGAGTTCAACAGCTGGATCTGCCCGACGGCCGATGGTGGACTGAACAATTGGACTGCAAAAGACTACATACCTGTTACTTTTGTTACGCAGTAATGAATTCCTTTGTTTTTTATTTGTAATAAACAATAACTTGAGACTTTATGGCCCAGTGTCTTACCCGGGGCACCGTCGGCTTCATTTGTGAGGGCATATTACTTGTCATTTCCATATATCATGAATAAAAACATTGGACGTTTTTCGCATTTCGAATCTTGTGCTCCCTTTCTTTCTTTCTTTTTATATATTGCAAAACAGCTATATTTACACACACTCACTCATACAGGTTCCAATCCACTCTAGATCTCACTGGTAACGACTCTGCTACTTCCAGTTATGACTTCGAAAATCCGATCAACTTAGCCGAAGACGAAGGTGAAGATGATTGTGAAGTGCCTGGTGAGCTTGCAAGACTGTTACTCCAGGAAGAGAGGGCCATTCATCCACATGAAGAGCCAGTGGAAACGGTAAATCTGGGTACTGAGACAGATAGAAAGGAAGTCAAGATTGGTGCTAATCTAGAGCTCAGCGTGAAACAACGGTTGGTTCAGATGTTGCATGATTATGTGGAGATCTTCGCCTGGTCCTACGAAGACATGCCTGGGTTGGATACCGACATTGTGGTCCATCACTTGCCTACCAAGGAAGAATGCCCTCCGATTAAACAAAAGGTCTTCCGTATGCGTCCAGAGATGTCCGAGAAGATCAAAGCTGAGGTTATGAAGCAATTTGATGTCGGGTTTCTTGCAGTGGCTTCTTACCCTCAGTGGGTTGCCAACGTGGTGCCGGTACCGAAGAAAGATGGTAAGGTCAGAATGTGTGTCGACTACAGGGATCTGAACAGGGCCAGCCCCAAAGATGACTTCCCCTGCCTCACATTGATGTTCGGGTTGACAATACTGCTCAGCATAAGGTGTTCTCCTTCATGGACGGCTTTTCAGGTTATAATCAGATCAAGATGGCTCCTGAAGATATGGAAAAGACTACCTTTGTTACTCAGTGGGGCACCTTCTGTTACAAGGTCATGCCTTTTGGACTGAAAAATGCTGGGGCAACCTACCAACGTGCCATGGTTGCTTTGTTTCATGACATGATCCATCATGAAATCGAAGTATATGTTGACGACATGATTGCAAGGTCTCAAACTGAGGAGGAACACCTTGACCATCTACAGAAGTTGTTTGACCGTATGAAGTTGTACAAGCTGAGGTTGAACCCGAACAAGTGCACCTTCAGGGTAAGATCTGGAAAGTTGCTAGGCTTCGTTGTAAGTGACAAGGGTATTCAAGTGGACCCTGCCAAGGTAAAAGCCATACAAGAGATGCCAGTTCCCAAGACAGAGAAAGAAGTCAGAGGCTTTCTAGGACGTCTGAATTACATTGCTCGATTCATCTCGCATCTAACTGCTACCTATGAACCAATCTTCAAGATGCTGAAGAAAGATCAGGTGGTACGTTGGAACGATGAATGCCAGGCCGCTTTCGACAGAATCAAAGAATATCTCCAAGAACCACCCATCCTTATGCCACCAGTTGAAGGGAGACCTCTAATACTATACCTGACAGTACTTGACAGTTCAATGGGGTGTGTGTTGGGGCAGCATGACGAGTCTGGCCGAAAAGAGCACGCCATTTATTACCTTAGCAAAAAGTTTACCGACTGTGAGACCCGATACTCACTGCTCGAGAAAACTTGTTGCGCTTTGGTATGGGCTGCTCGCCGGCTGAGACAGTATATGCTGACTCACACTACCTTGTTGATCTCAAAGATGGATCCAATAAAGTACATATTCGAAAAGCCTGCTCTGTCTGGAAGAATAGCAAGATGGCAGATGATCTTGACAGAATACGACATCCAGTACACAACTCAGAAATCCATCAAAGGAAGTGTATTGGCAGACCATTTGGCACACCAGGCAGTAGACGACTACCAGTCAATAAACTTCGAGTTTCCGGACGAGAACATCATGGTAGTGACTGATTGTGAAGTACCTGGACCGGATGAAGGACCTGAGGAAGGATCCCGATGGTCTATGCACTTTGACGGAGCCTCCAACGCTTTGGGTAACAGCATCGGCGCTGTGATCATATCCCCTCAAGGCACTCATACTTCACTTACTGCCCGGCTATGTTTCAACTGCACCAACAACATGGCGGAGTATGAGGCATGTATCATGGGTCTTCAAGCTGCGATTGACTTAAGGATCAAGTTTCTGAGTGTCTTCGGAGATTCCGCTCTCGTGATCAATCAGATCAAAGGCGAGTGGGATACGAAACATCCGAATCTTATTCCTTACAAAGAATGTGTGTTGACATTGATCCCCCATTTCACAGAGATAACTTTTGAACACTTCCCAAGAGAGGAGAATCAGTTGGAGGACGCGTTGGCTACGATGTCTTCTATGTTCAAAGTCAAGTGAGATAATGAGGCTCCCCGGATCATTATCTGGAAACTGGACGAACCGGCATATTGTTGTGATCTTGAGGCTGAAGGGGTAACTGAAAAACCTTGGTATCATGAAGTGAAAAGGTACTTGGAAGCTCAAGAATACCCTGAGGGTGCATCCATCAATGATAAAAATTTTCTGAGAAGGTTCGCAGCGAAGTTCTTCCTTAGTAACGGCATTCTATACAAGCGAAACCATGATTCAACCTTACTGCGTTGTGTGGATAAGACTGAACCAGAAAGGATCATGGCAGAGCTGCATGAAGGTACCTTCGGAACACATTCCAGTGGACACACCATGGAAAAGAAGATCCTTCGGGCAGGATATTTCTGGTCCACAATGGAAGCTGATTGTTACCAACATTCCCGGACATGTCATAAGTGCCAGATTTATGCTGATAAGGTGCATGTTCCTCCAGTTCCTCTGAATGTCTTGACTGCACCTTGGCCCTTTGCAATGTGGGGCATTGATATGATTGGCGAGATTAAACCTATGGCATCCAACGGGCATCGCTTCATCCTGGTGGCGATTGATTACTTCACGAAGTGGGTTGAAGCAGCTTCCTATGCTACGGTAACCAAGAATGTCGTGGCACGGTTTATTCGGCACAATCTAATCTGTCGATACGGCGTCCCAGAAAGGATCATTACGGACAATGGTACCAATCTTAACAACAAGATGATCACTGAGCTCTGCGAGCAATTCAAAATACAGCACCACAACTCTTCTCCTTACCGGCCGAAGATGAATGGGGCTATAGAAGCAGCGAATAAGAATATCAAAAGGATTGTGCAGAAGATGACAGTGACCTATAAAGATTGGCACGAGATGTTACCGTTCGCTCTTCATGGGTACCGTACCTCAGCAAGAACGTCAACCGGGGCAACTCCCTTTTCCTTGGTCTATGGCATGGAGGCAGTCTTGCCTATTGAAGTCCAGATACCCTCTCTCCAGATAATGAAGGATGCAGGCTTGAGCGAAGATGGCTGGATCCAGACTCGACTTGATCAGTTAAATCTAATTGACGAAAAGAGACTCGCTGCTATATGTCATGGTCAAACGTATCAAAAATGGATGATCAGGGCATTTAACAAGAAAGTCAGACCACAAGAGTATCAAGTTGGGGACCTGGTAATCAAGCGCATCATCCTTCCTCAAAGTGATCCTAGGGGCAAATGGACCCCTACGTACGAAGGGCCATTTATGGTTAAACATGTGTTCTCAGGAGGAGCCATGATTCTAACCACTATGGATGGTGACGACCTTCCTCACCCCGCCAATGCAGACATAGTAAAAGGATACTACGCATGATAAAAGACCCGCTAGGTTGACATACCTAGGCAAAAATTAGGGCTTCCCGGTGAACCAAAAGGGTTCGGGAAAAATGAGGGATGAAATAAAAAAAAATATGTACACCCGGCAAGTCGAAAACCTGAAAAGGCGGCTTGGGCAAAAATGGGTATCCCGATGGACTGAAAACCCGAAAGGGCGGTCCAGGCAAAAGTTAGGGATTAAAGCGTAATACTATGTCTCATTGGATCACCGTGCATCCAGAATCTGGTATCAACATCAGGTTCAGACGGCATCAATCAATCAGCTTCATCTTCAACTGAGCAGCCAAGTGATGAGACGCTCGAAGATATAAAGGCGATAGCAGAGTTAAAACCCAGTAGGATTATCATTCTTCACACGACTGTTTTGTTTTCCCTTTTTCACAAAATTGTATAAACTCTGTTGAACGGCGGCGTTCTCTTACTAGGACATCAGCCTCTTGTACATAAACGCCTATTTACAGGCAAAATTAAAATCAATACAAATTCAATTTTCAAACCAATTGCCAATTGTTTTTCCTTTTTCTGTTTTGTTTTGCGAAGAACGTCCAATGTTCAATTGTGATATATGCATTTGACACTAATTGCTAACTCATAAATATTTGCATGCGAAACAAAGGATTAATTACAGGTAACATCAGAAACAGGGGCAATAATGGGTTGTCTGAGCAATCTAATTGCTCTGTCCACCAAGGTACCAAGGTAAGTTCGGCTGAAGAATGTAACCAAGATATCTTAATTCCCCAGAGAATGAGCCAAGATTCAACAATTCTCCCCAAGCAGAGTTGGATTCCCATAGGCCTAATAAAGGCACAATATCTCCAGCAAGCCAGTAATACTCTCCCCGAGCAGAGTTATCCTGTCAGCCTCAAGGAAGTTGGATATCCCCAGAAGATCTCAACATTCCCCAACGGAGTATACAAACATTTCTAACAAGCATCCCCGGCAATCTTGATCTAAGATTTTTCCCTGGCGGAATACCGGACATCAAGTGGAGCCACTTCCCCAGTGCAATCTCAAAAGTTTCCCCAGGAAAATTCAACCAATCTCCCGGGCAGGTAGGAAGCTTATCCCCAGTAGATTCTGGAAGCTTATCCCCTGCGGAGCACGAACGCGTCTCCCGGCTTTATTCAAAGGTTATTTCCCCACCAGGATATAACTGGGTTATCCTCAGCTGGAAACCACGGAAAGATCGTCATCGGCGAAGTCTTCCTATCCCCAGCGGAGTTCATCCAATCTTCCAACATAGCTCAACGATTCCCCAGCGGAGTTATCATCAACCTCAGCAAAGTGCCTCTCTTTCCCCACAGAGTTCACTCCCTTCAGAGTAACCTATTCGCCAAGTTTATTCCCCAACGAAGTCATCTTATCCTACCGGGTTTATTCTTGCAACCATCATCCCCAGCGGAAACAAAGCTCTACTCTTCAACATCAGCCCAGGAGTTAACTTCCCGGCATCCGTCAAGGATTTATTTTCCTAGACGAAAATAAATTCATGAACATCACATCTTCATACATTATAGCATGCACATACGCATCATGAACATACAATCTCATTTATTCTCTGAACATCACGACATCACGCATGTCATACATCATGACATCGCATACAACTAACGTTTTGTCTTTTCAGGACAAAGGTCAGTACAAGGATGATTACTATCAACTGTCGTGATTCCAGATCTGATTCCTGTATCTTGTCAGGGTGTATCTGTTGACGACTAATTCCAGACTCGATTCCTGTATCCTGCCAGGGCACGTCTAAAGAGTTTGAAGATCCGATTCCTGTATCTTGCCAGGGCGTATCTGTTGACGACTAATTCCAGACTCGATTCCTGTATCTTGCTAGGGCACGTCTGAAGAGTTTGAAGATCCGATTCCTGTATCTTGCCAGGGTGTATCTATTGACGACTAATTCCAGACTCGATTCCTGTATCTTGCCAGGGCACGTCTGAAGAGTTCGAAGATCCGATTCCTGTATCTTGCCAGGGTGTATCTGTTGACGACTATTTTCCAGACTCGATTCCTGTATCTTGCCAGGGCACGTCTGAAGAGTTCGAAGATCCGATTCCTGTATCTTGCCAGGGTGTATCTGTTGACGACTAATTCCATACTTGATTCCTGTATCTTGCCAGGGCATGTCTGAAGAGTTCGAAGATCCGATTCCTGTATCTTGCCAGGGTGTATCTGTTGACGACTAATTCCAGACTCGATTCTTGTATCTTGCCAGGGCACGTCTGAAGAGTTTGAAGATCCGATTCCTATATCTTGCCAGGGTGTATCTGTTGACGACTAATTCCAGACTCGATTCCTGTATCTTGCCAGGGCACGTCTGAAGAGTTTGAAGATCCGATTCCTGTATCTTGCCAGGGTGTATCTGTTGACGACTAATTCCAGACTCGATTCCTGTATCCTGCCAGGGCACGTCTGAAGAGTTTGAAGATCCGATTCCTGTATCTTGCCAGGGTGTATCTGTTGACGACTATATTCCATACTCGATTCTTGTATCTTGCCAGGGCACGTCTGAAGAGTTTGAAGATCTGATTCCTGTATCTTGCCAGGGTGTATCTGTTGACGACTGTATTCCAGACTCGATTCCTGTATCTTGCCAGGGTATATCTGTTGACGACTATATTCCAGACTCGATTCCTGTATCTTGCCAGGGCACGTCTGAAGAGCTTAAAGATTCGATTCCTGTATCCAGCCAGGGCACATCTACATGAAGAATTTGAAGATCAACTCCTGTAACAGGCCAGGTAATTATTTTCTTTCTCAGGTACGCAAGTTCTCGCTAAGGAATCTCTTACGCGATCGACACCTAGATGGCATCTGTAAGCCCATCCACATACCAACAGTCTCCAAATGGCATCTATAAGCCCATTCCCGACAAAGTTCTGTCACATTTCCAGATGGCATCTATAAGCCCATCTCCCTATCAACCATCTCTCCAAATGGCATCTGTAAGCCCATTCCCGACATCACACTGCTGACACTCTACTATGTGAGTGCAAATTTTTGGGCACTCTAGTGTTCAATCATCTTCCACCTTCGGATTACGAAAGGCACGCCAGCCAATCTACATCCTCAGGTCTAAGAAGATTGAACAGAGGCAACTGTTGTACCCCAAAATTTTCCCTCCCATATTCTGCAAAGATTTGTCAAGATCAATCTCCAGATGATTCAAAATCTCTCAAGGGTTGCATAGTCCAATTGCCTCCTAACACAGTCAAAATTAGGGTTTTGGTTCTTGCAAAGAAATTGAGGTTTCCAAGGGTCCAAACAAGTCCCACATGCCTATACACATTGTCAAGCATCCATATGTCAAGTTTCAAGACTCACAACATCAAATTGCACAATCAAAAACCCTAATTGCTCTACAGTCAACTGCAGGGGCAAAATGGTCATTTGACAGTCAAAAGTCAAAATTTTTGGTCAACATATTATTTTGAAGCCACAAACATCATTTTATCAATTCTTGATCATGATTTCTCAAAGCATGGCTCAAAAAGTCTCAAGATGCAAAAGTTTCTATTTTTGGACAGTTGAAAAGTCAACTGCAAATTGACCAAGGCATAACTTCCTCATGGTTTATCAGAAAAATTCCATCCAAAGCTCATTTTTAAGAGGATGACATTTCCTACAACACATCTTCACACTCCAAGTCCAAGAAATGCTCTCACAAAAAGTTATCAATTTCAACATTATAGGTTATTTTCAAAAGTCAACAAAAATGCACTTTAAGTCAAAGACCATAACTTGAGGTTGGTAAATCAAAATGTCATGGGACCAAAGGCATTGGTTAGAGGACTTCAAGATCTTTCCAAAATGTCCAAGAACATGATCATAGCTTCAAAATTGAGCAAGATATGCCTTGGAGAAGTTGGGAAATTTTTGGGAATTTTGAAAAGTCAACTTTGCCTAAAACACTTCAAAATTGCTAATGGGCCTCAAATTCTTCCTTGAATCATTACCCAAAGCCTATGCACGACCCATTGAGCTTAAAAGGATTTATTTTCTTATTTTTAATTAATTAATTGAATTTTTATTATTATTAATTCATTTAATTAGATTTAAATATAAGAAAAATATCAAATAATGCTTTTCAAATCTTTTTGTGCAGCAAATATACTCATTATATGCTAAAAATTTCGTGCACCAATCAACAAGACAAGATCATCCATATTTGGCAAGATTTGCATGGAAAAAAGATTGAAAAAGATGTGATAAAAATCAAATATTCAAAACATAAATTCATGGATCTTTGGGCTTGCTTTTGACCTAGAATGCTTCACTTACATATGCACAAGGAAACCTAATGCAAGCATACACGAAAAGCTGCTGAGAAGCTCAGAACCACGTTGCAAAATTTTAACCAAAACTTGAAAACTGATTTCATAGTTAGAGCACAATTCAAAGCTTCTAAAGCATTCTAACACGTTGCTGAACCTTCCAGGAGTCGATTGCAATCAAGAACAAGGTCCCATACTCCAAGAATTGGTAGAACTGAATCACGTTTCTTCACAAATATTACATAATCGAATTTCAATTTCTATGCATCATTCATACATTTTATTCATTGATTTACACTAATAACATCTTTCTGAAGCGATTGGTAATATTTAATTGAACTAACACTGCCTGTAGCCAAATCCACCATTGATGAAACCTAGGGTTTCAGAAGCTCCAAAATAGGGCTTTCCTTGTATGGAAAAATTGGACATTGAGACCTATGCCATTGAATTCAGGACCTCCATACGAATTGAATGATGACCTCGCGCCCTTTTTATATTAAGGCATCTTCTATTCGCTATTTTTCATGGCTGTGTTTAGTGGGGGTTTAAAACCCCCGCTACTTGTTTTACAATTTGCAGGAAAGACGAAGACGAAGCATGTGTGGCAAGGCGTGACTGGAACATTTGAATTTCAGCGCGTTTTTTTTTTGTTTTATATCATTAACTTTTGTTTTTCATTATAATATACGTTTCCCATTATATAGACAAACGCGCTAAGTGGCTCAGTTGGTGGAGGAGAGACATTGCAAGCATTGGGACCTGGGTTCGATTCCCAGGTCCCCCCACATAAATTCATATTTTTTTTCTTTAATGTGTTCCCATGCAGCGTTTACTCAAAGGACTACCCTACGTCCTAACATGCTGGCTTGCCAAGTGCCCTCTGATGTTCCATCCAATGGCCAGATAATGCAGTCCATGGTACACGCTAGTCAACCCACGTGCACTCAACCAGGGAAGTCAAACAAGACTTTGTTCCAGTGGGCCTGAATTTCTTGCAATTTACCTCCCTTTGGGGCCTGACACCCCCTGGTTTGCATTTTTTTAATTTTATTTTCTTTTCAAATTCTAATTCTTTTTAAATTGTTTTAATTGTTTTAATTGTTTTCTTTAATTCCATAAAATAATTTTCATAATAAAAAATCAGAAACAAAAAAAATGTTTAATATTTAATTATTATTAATTTCACCATTTAAATGTTTTTGTAAATAAATTTTAATAATTAATTTAGTTAATTTAGGTTTTAAACTTTAATCCTTTTCTTAATAAATAAAAAAAATCTAGATTTAGGGTTTTTTGACATTTTTCATCCTTTTCTTAATTAATTATTTTTCTCATTTATTTATTATTATAATTACTATTTATTTTTGTAAATAAACATGTATATTAATTAATTAGTAAATTAGAGTAACTTTAATATTTCTTTTCATTAATAATTAAAATATTTAGAACTAGGATTTCCTTCTAATTTTAATTTTCCCTATTTTTATAAATACCAAAAACATAAAAAACAATTTCCTTTCTTTAATTAAATAATTCATTAGCTTTAATGTCGTTTAATTTCAAAAGGGTCAAAACCCTCGGACGTTCGATTTCTTTTCGCGCATTATTTTCGTTTTGAATATTATGTAACTGCTCAAGGATTGTAATAGTAATTAGGTCTTTTTTTACTTTCCGCATTTTTATCAAAAACGGGTCTTTGTATTTTGGCGATGTATAGACCCGCGCCTTGTAATAGCTTAGATTTAATTTTCCGCAATTTACTTCCCGCAAATTATTAAACTGTTAATTATGCATGACAAGATTTGTATGACAAATAAAATCAACCCGTAGCTCACAATGATGCATGTTCAAAGATAAATGTAAACTGAAAACAACACACAAATACACACACCACTTCTAGGGTACGCCTCACCTGTTGCCTTCGAAACGTGGTCGTCAAGTATAGGACGTTTTAGCCGTCCTTATGTCCATGATCCAGTTACCTCGAAACAAGTTGCCTCGAAACGGTTGCCTCGAATCAGTTGCCTCGAAATAGTTGCCTCGAAACGGTTGCCTCATATTAAAAAAGGATCAAGGACATAAGGGTAGCTTCTAAGGTGTCCTGCTGTTGCTTCGGTGACCACAACGTCCCTAACAATCGAATTGACCCGAACACCTCCAACGGTGGTGCTACCTACCTCTCAATGATGGGATGGCACTACCTTAAGGACATTTACACAGCCTAATTCCTTAGGGTAGGTAGATGACTCATGGATACTTGCTCTTTTAAAAAAAAACAAACAAAAAACTTTTCACACCGACACTTTCAAAAAGCTTTCAAAACAAATTTTTCAAACACTCTTGAGGACTGATATAAGAGTCATTCAGAAATCTTTCAATGAAACTTTTTCAAACCCACGCACATTTTGAAAAGCAAACACTTTGAAAACATAAGAGCAAGTATCTAAGAGCCCATAGATAACCATGGATAGAAGGGGTGCTAACACCTTCCCTTTCTATAAATCTACCTCCCGAACCGAGAAACTATCTCATAAGGAATTTTGCTGTGCTTTTGTCCTATCCATGTTGGAGAAAATAAAAGACGGTGGCGACTCTTGCTTCCGCGACATTTCGCGAACTAGCGTTAAACAGTCAGTTCTATTTCCACCGATCACACTCTGCATGTCTCTATTGAGTGCAGGAGCACCACTATGGCCCATGTGCTGGTAGATATCGGGTCTTCACTGAATGTTCTGCCAAAGAAAGCATTAGACCGTTTGGATTGTGAGGGTTTGACTCTAAAGCCTAGTAACATTGTGGTAAGGGCTTTTGACGGATCGAAGAGAATGGTTCACGGGGAGGTGGACATCCCTTTCAAAGTGGGTTATCAGACTTTTGGGTCCACCTTCTATGTAATGGATATTAGGCCATCATATTCTTGTTTGGTGGGTCGTCCTTGGATCCATTAGGCTGGGGCAGTTACTTCCACACTCCATCAAATCCTGAAGTATCCGGTGAAGGGAAAGATTGTCACAGTGCAATGTGAAGAAGAATATATGGTGAGTCACCTCAATTCCTTCCGCTACGTAGAGATGGACGGGGAATTCATAGAAACTCCTTGTCAGAATTTCGAAGAGGTCCCTCAGGTCTTGGCATCAACTGAAGTTACTACAGGCAGACCTCCATTGAAGATGGCTTCTCTCAAGGACGCCAGGGCTGTAGTTGAAGAAGGTGGGTGTACCAATTGGGGTCAACTCCCTGATTTCACTCACAAAACTGACAAATTTGGTTTGGGCTTTACTACAGGGGCTCAAAGGGCTGTTAGGCGCACTCGGATTGGAAGACCTCCTCTACACATCAGTAATCGAGGAATTAATGTAATTGAAGACAGTGAAGAGGATTCAGATATCGACTGCTGGATCTACCCAATAACCAACGGTGGACCGAATAACTGGAAGGCTAGGGACTTCATACATGTTTCTTTTATTCCGCAGTAATTGACTCATTTGTTTTAAGATTTGGAATAAATAGTTTGAAGCTTTTTGGCCTGGTGCCTTGCCCGAGGCACCTTGGCTTTGCTTGTGAGGGCTATTATTTGTCATTTCATATATCATTAATAAAGCATTGGACGTTTCTTGCATACAAATTTTGCGCTCTTTGTTTTTCTTTTCTGTCTCTCACTTTATCAAAACAGTTATTCTTTTACACACACTCATGTATCATACTGCAGATCCATATCCACTCTGGATCCCATTGATAACAACTCTGCTACTGTCGGTTATGACTTCAAAAATCCGATCAACCAAGCCGAGGACGAAGGTGACGATGATTGTGAGGTGCCTGAAGAACTTGCTAGGCTACTACAGCAGGAAGAAAGGGCCATACAGCCTCATGAAGAGCCATTTGAGTCAGTGAATTTGGGTACAGAGGAAGACATGAAAGAGGTTAAAATAGGTGTGAATCTGGATCCTAGTGTCAAACAACGGTTAATACACATGTTACACGACTATGTTGAGATCTTCGCCTGGTCCTATGAAGACATGCCCGGTTTGGACACTGATATTATGGTACATCGCTTGCCGACTAAAGAAGACTGCCCTCCGGTAAAGCAGAAGGTCCGCTGTATGTGCCCTGAAATGTCATAGAAAATCAAGGCAGAGGTTATGAAACAGTTCGACGCAGGATTCTCAGCTGTCACTTCTTATCCGCAGTGGGTTGCCAACGTCGTTCCAGTACCTAAGAAGGACGGTAAGGTACGGATGTGTGTGGACTATAGAGATCTGAACAGAGAAAGCCCCAAGGATGACTTCCCACTTCCTCACATTGATGTTCTAGTCAACAACACCATGCAGCACAAGATCTTCTCCTTCATGGATGGTTTTTCTGGCTACAACCAGATCAAGATGGCTCCTGAGGACATGGAGAAGATAACCTTCATTACACAGTGGGGCACCTTCTGTTACAAGGTAATGCCTTTTGGGTTGAAGAATGTTGGGGAAACTTATCAGCGCGCCATGGTTGCTTTGTTCCACGATATGATTCACCATGAGATCGAGGTTTATGCTGATGACATGATAGCCAGGTCCCAGACTGAGGAAGAACACCTTCTCCAGAAACTGTTTGACAGGTTAAAGACATACAAGCTGAGGTTGAACCCGAACAAGTGTACCTTCGGGGTAAGGTCTGGTAAGCTTCTGGGTTTTGTTGTCAGTGACAAAGGTATTCAGGTAGACCCTGCAAAGGTAAAATCCATACAAGAGATGTCGGCTCCCCGCACAGAGAAAGAAGTTAGAGGTTTCTTGGGACGTCTGAATTACATCGCCAGGTTCATTTCACATCTGACTGCTACTTGTGAACCGATCTTCAAGCTACTGAAGAAAGATCAAGTGGTAAAGTGGAATGATGAATGCCAGACCGCTTTCGAAAGAATCAAGGAATACCTTCAAAAACCACCAATTCTGATGCCTCCAGTTGAAGGAAGACCTTTGATATTATACTTGACAGTGCTAGACAGTTCAATGGGGTGTGTGCTGGGGCAGCATGACGAGTATGGTCGAAAAGAGCATGCAATTTACTACCTTAGCAAAAAGTTTACCGACTGTGAGTCCCGATACTCATTGCTCGAGAAAACTTGCTGCGCTTTGGCATGGGCTGCTCTCCGACTGAGACAGTATATGCTGACTCACACTACCTTGTTGATATCAAAGATGGATCTGATCAAGTATATTTTCGAGAAGCCCGCTCTCTCCGGAAGGATAGCAAGATGGAAGATAATCTTAACCGAGTACGACATCCAATACACAAGCCAAAAGGCAATCAAGGGGAGTGTATTTGCGGATCATTTGGCGCATCAGGCCGTGGATGACTACCAATCCATGAATTTCGAGTTCTCGGATGAGAATATCATATTGGTAACCGACTGCGAAGAACCTGGACCGGATGAAGGACCCGAGGAGGGATCCCGATGGTCTATGTATTTTGATGGAGCCTCGAATGCATTGGGTAATGGCATTGGCGTTGTAATTATATCTCCTGAGGGCTGTCATACTCTGTTCACTCCCGATTATGTTTTAACTGCACCAACAATATGGCGGAGTATGAAGCGTGTATCATGGGTCTTCGAGTTGCTATTGACCTAAGGATTAAGTTCTTAAGTGTATTCAGAGATTCCGCTCTGGTAATAAGTCAGATCAAAGGCGAGTGGGATACGAAGCACCCGAATCTCATTCCTTACAAAGAGTATGTACTGACATTGCTCCCACACTTTGAGGAAATAACCTTTGAACATTTCCCAAGAGAAGAGAACCAGTTGGCGGACGCGCTAGCTACCATGTCTTCTATGTTCAAAGTTAGGTGGGATAATGAAGCTCCTCAGATTACCATTGAAAGGTTGGACAAACCCGCACATTGCTGTGACATTTAGACTGAAGAGGTAGAAGATAAACCCTGGTTCCACGAGGTAAAGAGGTATCTTGAGGCTCAAGAATACCCCGAGGGGGCATCTGTTAATGATAAGAAGTTTCTGAGAAGATTCGCTGCGAAGTTCTTCACCAGTAATGGAATCCTCTATAAGCGTAACCATGATTCAACCTTACTGTGGTGCATGGACAAGAGAGAGGTAGAAAGGATCATGGCAGAGTTACACGAAGGTACCTTCGGAACTCATTCCAGTGGACATACCATGGCGAAGAAAATCGTACGGGCAGGATATTACTGGTCCATTATGGAAGCCGATTGTTATCAACACTCTCGAACCTGTCATAAGTGCCAAGTCTATGCTGATAAGGTGCATGTACCTCCAGTTCCCCTAAATGTTTTGACAGCTCCTTGGCCCTTTGCAATGTGGGGCATCGATATGATCGGCGATATCAGACCTACTGCACCTAATGGACATCGCTTCATTCTGGTAGCAATTGATTACTTCACCAAGTGGGTTGAGGCAGCTTCCTTTGCTACAGTAACCAAGAATGTCATGACGCGGTTCATCCGATACAATCTGATCTGTCGATATGGTGTCCTAGAGAGAATTATTATTGACAATGGCACAAATCTCAATAACACAACGATTACCGAGCTCTGCAAGCAATTCAAGATACAGCATCATAACTCTTCTCCCTACTGGCCGAAGATGAATGGGGTTGTTGAAGCAGCTAACAAGAACATAAAAAATATTGTGCAGAAGATGACAGTGACATACAAAGACTAGCATGAGATGCTACCATTCGCTCTTCATGGGTACCGTACCTCAGCACGGACGTTGACAGGGGAAACACCCTACTCTCTGGTATATGGCATGGAGGAAGTCCTACCCATCGAAGTTCAGATACCCTCTCTCAGGATTGTGAAGGATGCAGGTTTGAACGAAGACGACTAGATCCAAACCTGACTTGATCAGCTGAATCTAATCGATGAAAAGAGACTTACTGCTATCTGTCATGGTCAGACGTATCAAAAGCGAATTATCAAGGTTTTAACAAGAAAGTCAGACATCAAGAATATCGAGTCGGGGATCTAGTGATCAAACGTATCATACTACCGCAAGGTGGCCCCAGTGGCAAATGGACCCCCACGTATGAAGGTCCATTTGTGGTTAAGAACATTTTCTCGGGAGGAGCTATGATTCTAACTACCATGGATGGTGACGACCTTCCTCACCCCGTCAATGCAGACATAGTGAAAAGATACTACGCATAATCAAAGACCCGCTAGGTTGACTGGCCTAGGAAAAAATAAAGGCTTCCCGACGAACCAAAAGGGTTCGGTCAAAAGTAAGGGATGAAAATGAAAAAAACTGTACACCCGGAAAGTCGAAAACCTGAAAAGGCGACTTGGGCAAAAAAGGGTATCCCGGTGGACTGAAAACCCGAAAGGGCAGTCCGGGAAAAAAATAGGGATCAAAGCGTAACACTATGTCTCATTGGATCATCTTACAACCAGACGTCGGTATCGACTATCAAGCTCAGACGGCGCCACTCAATGTGATCCACCTTCGGCCAAGTAGCAAGGTGATGAGACGCTTGAAGATATAAAGGAAATAGCAGAGTTGGAACCCAATGGGGTTGTTTCACATAGATGTTTTTATTTCTTTTACACAAATTGTAATTCCTTTCAGCGGCGTTCTCTTACTATGACATCAACCTCTTATACAAAACGCCTATTACAGGCTGTGATCGGTGGATTTAGAACTGACTGTTTAACGCTGGTTCGTGAAATGTCGCGGAAGCAAGAGTCGCCACCGTCTTTTATTTTCTCCAACATGGAAAGGACAAAAGCACAGCAAAATTCCTTATGAGAACGTTTCTCGGTTCGGGAGGTAGATTTATAGAAAGGGAAGGTGTTAGCACCCTTTCTATCCATGGTTATCCATGGGCTCTTAGATACTTGCTCTTATGTTTTCGAAATGTTTGCTTTTCAAAATGTGAGTGGGTTTTGCAAAAGTTTCATTGAAAGATTTCTGAATGACTCTTGTATCTGTCCTCAAGAGTATTTTGAAAAATTTGTTTTGAAAGTTTTTGAAAGTGTCAGTGTGAAAAGTTTTTGTTTGTTTTTTAAGAGAGAAGTATCCATGAGTCATCTACCTACCCTAAGGAATTAGGCTGTGTAAATGTCCTTAAGGTAGTGCCATCCCACCATTGAGAGGTAGGTAGCACCACCGTTGGAGGTGTTCGGGTCAATTCGATTGTAGGGACAGTGTGGTCACCGAAGCAACGGTAGGACACCTTAGAAGTTACCCTTATGTCCTAGATCCTTTTTTTTAATCCGAGGCAACCGTTTCGAGGCAACTGTTTTGAGGCAACTGTTTCGAGGCAACTGTTTCGAGGCAACTGGATCATGGACATAAGAGCGACCGCTAAAACATCCTATACTTGACGACCACGTTTCGAAGGCAACGAGAGAGGCGTACCCTAGAAGTGGTGTGTGTATTTGTGTGTTGTTTTCAGTTTAATATTTATCTTTGGTCAGGGCATTGTGAGCTACGAGTTATTTTTAATTACCATACATTCTTTCATGCAAGTTTAGCAGTTAGGAGTGCGGAAAATTAAAAGACGGAAAGATAAAAGCTACACTATTACAAGGCGCGGGTCTATACATCGCCAAAATACAAAGACCCGTTTTTGATAAAGAATGCGGAAAGTAAAAATTGCGGTAAACCTAATTACTATTACATCCGGAAAGCAGTTACATAATAATCAATAAGAAAATAAATGCGCGAAAAGAATTAAAACTGAAAGTTCGAGAGTATTGACCCTTTGCTTGAAATTAAATTAAATTAGGACTAATTAATTATTCAAAGAAAGAAAAGGGAATGTTTTTTTATGTTTTTGTATTTATGAAGATAAAGAAAATTAAAATCAAGAGAAAACCCTAATTCTAAGTTTTATTTTAACTATTAAAGAAAATGTCAAAGTTGACCTAATTTACTAATTAATTAATTTACATGTTGTGATCGGTGGATCTGGAACTGACTGTTTAACGCTGGTTCGCGAAATGTCGCGGAAGCAAGAGTCGCCACCGTCTTTTATTTTCTCCAAATGGAAAGGACAAAAGCACAGAAAAATTCCTTAAAGAGATTGCTCTCGGTTCGGGAGGTAGGTTATAGAAAGGGAAGGTGTTAGCACCCTTTCTATCCATGGTTATCCATGGGCTCTTAGATACTTGCTCATTTGTGTTTTCAAAAATGGTTTGTTTGCTTTTCAACTGTGGGTTTTAAAAAAGTTTCTTTGAAAATTCCAGTTCGACTCTTGTATCGGTCCTCAAGAGTGTTTGAAAAATTGCTTTCGAAAGCTTTTTGAAAAGGTGTCGGTGTGAAAAGTATTTTTGAATTTGTTTTGAAATTAGAGCAAGTATCTAGAGTCGTCTACCTACCCTAAGGAATTCGTCTGTGTAGATGTCCTTTAAAGTAGTGCCATCCCACCATTGAGAGGTAGGTAGCACCACCGTTGGAGGTGTTCGGGTCAATTCGAGGTTCGGGACATGGTGATCACCGGAGCAATGGGAAGACACCTTAGAAGCTACCCTCATGCCAGGTTCCCGGATCATGAGGACTTACTAAGACATCCTCTACTCGACGATCACCTTTCGAGGCAAGGCAACAGTGAGGCGTACCCTAGGGGTGGTGTGTGATTTGTGTGTCGTTTTTCATTTGCATTTATCTTGTCATATTATTGGTGTTCTACGCTTGTTTTTATTTTTGTCCATACATTCTTTCATGCCTTGATTAACAGTTTAAAATTGCGGGAAAAGTAAATTCTAAGCTATTACAAAAGGCGCGGGTCCACATCGCCAAAATTAAACCAGAACCCGATTTGACGGAAAAGATAAAGAAATTAAAAGTGCGAGAAGTAATTAAAATGTTACAAGGCCTTGGGAGAGATGCATAAATATTTAAGCGAAATAAAAGAAATATGCGAATTAAGGATTAAATCGAAACGAGGGCGTTGGACCCTTTTTGCAAAATTAAAATTACATGACATTAATTAATTAAAAGAAAAGGAATTGTTTTTTTGGTATTTTTAGTATTTTAGGATTTAATATGAAAAAGAGAATTAATTAAAATTAAAATAAGGTGCAAACCCTAATTCTAGTGGTTTTTAATTTATTAAAAAAAATATTGACTTTTAACCTAAAATTAACCCTAATTTTTATATACAAATTTAATTATAAAAATAAATAAAATAAATAATATTATTATGAAAGAAAAATAAAAAGGAACAAAAACATTAATTAAACCCTATTTCTACATTTTTTAGATTTTTATTATGAAAATATTAAATTAAACCCTAAATTAATAACTAAATTTAATTATATGCATTTATTTATGAAAATACTAAAAATAAAATATTTATTGTTTTTTTTCTTTTTTCTGATTTTTATGCGTTTTTTATATTTATGAAAATAATTAGTTAATTAATAAAACAATAATAATTAAAAGTAAATAGAAAAAAAATAAAAATAGGAAATATTATGGCAAACCTAGGGGGTTCAGACCCCAAATTAGGAGGTATCTTTAGAAATTTTAGGCCCATCAAGACATTGGTCCGTTTGACTTTTCCAGGCCACGTGCTGGCATATTGACTCAAGCTTATGGTGTTTCTTGGATCTTGGCCTTTGAATTCATGAAGCTGAACGCGTGGCATGCCTGATGGTGGAGCGTATGGTGTGCCCCTTAGGCTGAAACTGCATGTAATTATCCAAGAAAAAATAATATGAAAGTGGTGTGGGGACCTGGGGCTCGAACCCAGGTCCAGTAGTTTACCAGTCACTATGCTTGCCAATCCTTCCAAACGCGCTTTCTGTAATTTAAACAACAAACAAATAACATAAAATAAATAATGGTCAGTGGGGCGCTTTACGCGCGAAATTCGAACTGGCCAACCAGCTTATGCCACGAGGTCATCTTCCTCGTTATATATTTTTTTCTGAAATACAAAGGACAAAGGCCACGGTTTTTAAATCGTCCCCATAGGCACCCTTAGAGAAAATAGCGAATGGCCATTGGATGCTCATAAATTGAGCGCGAAGGTAGATTCATGATTGTCCAGACAAGCTTGATTCAATGGCGTAACTCTTTAAGGCCAATTTTTCTTTAATTAAAAACCCCCAATTTGAGGTCCTGCAAACCCTAAAATACAACCATGGCGATTTCTTGTATAGCTCATAAAAACACAATCAATCCATATAGTTAGCTTCAGAATACATTACTCAGTATAAATGCATAATCAAAATGCCATGAAAATGCCTAAACCTGGAAATACGATTTTGAAAAATATAAGAGAAAACTGGATTTCTGTATACCAATTCTAGGCACTGAGATGATCGATTTTGATTGGAATACGTTCTGTAATCCTCAAAGAAGCTAATGGGATAGGTTTGGAGGCTTGAATCGCCTTGCAAGTGTATTTTCAGAATTGAGATTTTTTGCTAATTTTTCAAGTTTGTCCAAGGGTTTCTGGCGCAGCTCCATGATCCAATGCATTAGGGTTGTGTTTAGGCTTATGTACTGAATGAATTAGGTTAAAGAAAACACTCCAAATCTCTTGCATTCATGATTTTGGAAATTTGATTTTCAAGATCTTTTTTCAAATATTTTCCATGCAATTTTGTACAAATTAAGATCAATTCTCTCCAAATCTTTCCCTATTTAATTTCACACGAATTATTGAGTAGATTTTGTGCACAAAAAGATTGTAAGACCTAGGTTAAATATTTTTCATGTATTTAATTTGATTTAAATGAATTATTGTTAATAAAAATTCAAATAAATAAATAAAAAATGAGAAAATACTTCCCTTTGGTCCAAGTGGTCGTGCACATGCCATGGATGATGAATTATGGAAGAAAAATGGGCCCATTAGCAATTTTAGGTCATTTGAATCAATGTTGACTTTTCAAAATATCCAAAACTTTCCCAAATTCCACAAGGCATAACTTGCTCAATTTTTAAGCTTTTCTCATGTTCTTGGACATTTTGGAAAGGTCTTTGAGTCCTCTAACCAATGCCTTTGGTACCATGTCATTTTGATTTACCAATCTCAAGTTATGGCCTTTGACTTAAAGTCCCTTTTTGTTGACTTTTGAAAATGACCTATAATGTTGAAATTGATAACTTTTTGTGAGAGCATTTCTTGGACTTGAAGTATGAAGATGAGTTGTAGGAAATGTCTTTCTATTCAAAATGAGTTTTGGATGGAATTTTTCTGATAATCCATGTGAAAGTTATGCCCTGGTCAATTTACAGTTGACTTTTTCAGCTGTCCAAATAAGGAAACTTTTGCATCTTGATGTTTTTTGAGCCAAGCTTTGAGAATCATGATCAAGCATTAATCAAATGATGTTTGTGGCTTCAAAATGATATGTTGACCAAAAATTTGAACTTTTGACTGTCAAATGACCATTTTGCCCCTACAGTTGACTGTAGTGCAATTAGGGTTTTTGACTGTGCAATTTTGTGCTGAATGTCTTGAAACTTGATATGAGGATGCTTGACCATATTTGTAGGCATATGAGACTTGATTGGACCTTTGGAAACTTCATTTTCTTGATCATAACCAAAACCCTAATCTTGACTGTTTAGGAGACCCTTGACTGTGCAAACCCTTGGGGAGATTTTGAAGCTTGGCTTGGCAAATCTTTGAAGAATATGGGAGGGCAAATTTTAGGGTACAACAGTTGCCCCTGTTCAATCTTCTTAGACCTGAGGATGCAGATTGGCTGACATGCCTTTCGTAATCCGAGGGTAGAAGATGATTGAACACTAGAGTGCCCAGAAATTTGCGCTCACATGATAGCAGTGATGGTGATGGGAATGGGCTTATAGATGCCATTTGGAGATTGATGGATAGGGTGATTGGCTTATAGATGCCATCTGGATGTTGATCGCGTAAGAGATTCCTTAGCGAGAACCTGCATACCTGCAAAAGAAAAATGAGTACCCGACACATTGTAGGAGCTAGTTTTCAGATGCTTTGCATAAATGTGTCCTGACTGGTTACAGGAGCTGAGTCTGGAATGTAGTAAGGTTGGTGAGTTGTCTCTACTGACAGGTTACCATTATGGGCGAGTGGTCTTTAACGACGAGTGTCTATAACGACGAGTGTCTATAACGACGGGTGTCTTTAACGACGAGTGTCTATAACGACGAGTGTCCATAACGACGGGTGTCTATAACGACGGGTGTCTACAACGACGGGTGTCTATAACGACGGGTGTCTTTAACGACGCGTGTCTATAACGACGAGTGTCTATAACGACGGGTGTCTATAACGACGGGTGTCTATAACGACGGGTGTCTATAACGACGGGTGTCTATAACGACGAGTGTCTATAACGACGAGTGTCTATAACGACGAGTGTCTATGACGACGAGTGTCTATTACGACGAGTGTCTATCACGACGAGTTTCTATAACGACGATTGTCTATAACGACGAGTGTCTATAACGACGAGTGTCTATGACGACGAGTGTCTATTACGATGAGTGTCTATCACGACGAGTGTCTATCACGACGAGTGTCTATAACGACGAGTGTCTATAACGACGAGTGTCTATCACGACGAGTGTCTATAACGACGAGTTTCTATCACGACGAGTGTCTATAACGACGAGTGTCTATAACGACGAGTGTCTATCACGACGAGTGTCTATCACGACGAGTGTCTATCACGACGAGTGTCTATAACAACGAGTGTCTATCACGACGAGTGTCTATAACGACGAGTGTCTATCACGACGAGTGTCTATAACGACGAGTGTCTATAACGACGAGTGTCTATCACGACGAGTGTCTATCGCGACGAGTGTCTATCGCGACGAGTGTCTATCACGACGAGTGTCTATAACGACGAGTGTCTATAACGACGAGTGTCTATAACGACGAGTGTCTATAACGACGAGTGTCTATAACGACGAGTGTCTATAACGACGAGTGTCTATAACGACAGGTGTCTATAACGACGAGTGTCTATAACGACGAGTGTCTATGACGACGAGTGTCTATGACGACGAGTGTCTATAACGACGAGTGTCTATAACGACGAGTGTCTATGACGACGAGTGTCTATAACGACGAGTGTCTATGACGACGAGTGTCTATGACGACGAGTGTCTATAACGACGAGTGTCTATGACGACGGGTGTCTATGACGACGAGTGGAAGTAATTTTAACTGGACTTGTCTTCTTTTGACTGGATTTGTCTATTTTGACTGAATTTGTCTACTTTGACTGAATTTGTCTACTTTGACTGAATTTGTCTACTCTGACTGAATTTGTCTACTCTGACATAGCCGATCATTTAACTGTATCCTTCCTGAAAGGTAAAGGTCAATCATATGCAGTACACGATATGGACCAAGCAATGACATAAATGAGATTGTATGACATGATGCGTATATGCAGGTATCATGATGTATGAAAATGTGATGTTTATGAATGTATCTACGTCTAGGAAAATAGATCCTTGACGGATGCCGGGAAGTCACTCCTGGGCTGATGTTGAAGGATAGATTTTGCTTCCGCTGGGGATGATAGTTGCAAGAACATCGACAGGAGAAGATAACTCCGTGGGGGAATAGACTTGGCGAATGGAAGATTCTGCGGGGAGAAAAGTACTCTAGAGACCATGTTGGGGAGCAATACTCTGTAGGGAGAGAGATACTTTGTTGAGTTGTTGATGATAATTTGCTGAGGATGTCTTTGCTATATTGGAAGTATGAATAGACTTCGCTGGGGATAAGAAAGAATTATGTTGACGACGACCTTTCTGTGGCTTTTGGCTGAGGATAACCCAGTTATATCCTGTTAAGGAAATAACTCTTTAAATCAAGCCGGACGACGCGTTCGTGCTCTTGGTTGCATTCTTCAGCTGAACTTACCTTGGCCCTTCGATGGGCAGAGCAACCGGATCATTTAGACAACTCATTATTGCCCAAGTTTCTGATATTGGAGAGGAAGACCTGTGAAGGTGTTTGATGACTGCCGATTAACAAATCTTCTTCTGGTAGGCAGGTGACGAGATGCCGGGACATAGTCATACGCTTTGATCCCTAACTTTTGCCTGGACCGCCCTTTCGGGTTTTCAGTCCACCGGGATACCTATTTTTGCCCAAGCCGCCTTTTCAGGTTTTCGACTTGCCGGGTGTACAGATTTTTTTCATTTCATCCCTTATTTTTGCCCGAACCCTTTTGGTTCGCCAGGAAGCCCTTATTTTTGCCTAGGTGTGTCAACCTAGCAGGTCTTTGATTTTGCGTAGTATTTTTTGACTATATCCACGTTCTCAGAATGTAGGGAGGTGCCCCTGTTGTTGTGTTGCCATGCCACCAGAAGATCTTCGTTTGATCGTCCAATGCCCCAAGTGACTTAGACGGAGATTTGCCCCAGGTTATTTGGCATTTGAGAGATTCTCCGAATCTTGATTGGACTGCCCCAGATAATGGACCATGGTCATGTCCTGCCCCTTGATTGGAAGTACTTCTGTTCATTAGGCATTCGTCATGCGAACTTCTGCTGTTCAAACAAAAAGTCATATGCAAACAAAGTTATGTTAAAAATGCAAAGCCTATGTCTGTCTTGAAAATTTTGAAAATGCATTCTTTTTTCATAAAACAAATGATTGTTTGTAAAACGTGATGTCAACTCTGTATTTACCGTAAGCCTTAAGGAGTCAGGATACCTTTTGTAACAATATGCTTTCGAACTAACCCATGCTTCAGCTAGGACTTTTGAGGGTTATAACGTGGCCTGGTTCACGGTTTAAGAAACAAAGGATAAAGGCTCAAATTATTTGTACCCACCCGCTCTTCGTGATGTTCTCCAAACCTAAACTCAGTTGATCATACGTTAGACCTTGTTTGAGTCTTTGTCCTGACGTTCCAATGATGGTTCAGATATTGATAACTTATTTTGAATAGGCAGTCATTCCTTTCTTGTTGAGGGTTGGTAAGACCTCTTTCTTGTCTGATTTTTTTTGTTATCCCTTTCTTTTTTTGCCTGAACTGTTTCCTTTTTTTGGAATTACAGTCAGCGGGATGCCCCAGTTTTGTAAGTCTCCTTCATGGGTTTTGACTTATCGGGTTTTTTATTTTGAAATATAATGACTGCCTTTCTTTATTGATTATTCGGAACCATCACTGTCTTCTTTTTTTGTAAGGACCTCTTTTGGTGCTATTTGTTACGCACTTGGATCAACTGAGAGAACTACTCTGCCCCAGGTTATGATTAAGGGTTTTAAATTTCGAAAAGAAAAACTCCTACTTCTTTGGCTCAGAGGGGTTGACGAGGGATTATCATCCTTATAACTCCAGTGTTTAGGGATTGAAACAATGCCTGTACCTCATCAGCGGGATCTGTTCAAAAGCATACTGTAGATTATGGTATCGTTTTCGTCATCCTCCCTCAAGAGGCTTTAGAATTTTAGATCAAGAGTTGACATCAGAAAAAATATGAAAATAATTTGCATTTAGTGAATACGAATATATTGTTTCAAGACAGACATATGCGATGCACTAATGAAATAACAATGTTTAACATGAATAAATGTTTGAACAAAAGAAAATTGCAACTTGAACATTCGAATGAACAAAAATTCTTCTCATCTCAGGGCTTGTTACTTCAAATGGTGCCTCCTGTAGGGATGGTAGAAGCACTCATCCTGGCCATCTTGGGTGAATTCCACAGCTCCTTCCTCAATCAGGTCCTGGATTTTATTCTTCAAAGTCCAACAATCCTCTGTAGCATGCCCCGGGCTATTAGAATGATAAGCGCAGCGAGCGTTGGGGTTATACCTTGAAGGTGTCCTGTTGGGATTCTTAGGAGGATCCTTTAGAGTTACCAAGTTCAACCTCAGAAATTGTTGTAAGGCTTGAGGCAGCGACACGTTGAGCTTGGTGAATTGCCTTTTGGGCTTGTCTAGTTGAAGCTGGTGGGGTTGATACTGGATTGGTGATACTAAAGCCATATGAGGAGCTTTCTCCTTGCCTCTTTGTCTCAAAGGTGGTCGAGCGATGACTGGCTTTTTACCCTTAGACTTTTGCCCCAGCTGGTTACCCTGAAGCAGTTGGTTGACGAGAAACCAGAGCTCATCTTGTCTTTGAGCTAACCCTTGAATGGCAGTCACCTGCCCCAGCATCTGGACCTTCAATGCATCCACCTCAGCTTGTAGGTGTTTCAACCTTTCATCCTCAGCACTGTTCCTGACAAAGGTCTCCATGAGAAGTGTTCTTAGCTCTTCCTGCCCCTTGGATAGATTCAGGAGGATTTTCCCGAACCGGGTCTCTTGAGCAAGAAAGTCCTGGTTGTCTTGTTGGGAAGCCATTGTTGAAATAAATAGCGGAGAAGGTAAGTAACCTGCAACAAGGGTACCTGTTATGCAATGAAGTGTATGACATGCATGCAATGTTTTCAAGGATCTCGCGGGATAAACAAGAAACTTGTTAGAGTTGGGTTCGGTAGCTTGATTGAAGGAACTTCATGTTGCTGAGAGTCTTTCTTCAAGGGTCAAAGCTCACCATATCTAGTGGGTCATAGCCCCTGACAACCTTGTCTAGAGGAAAATAAATCCCCTTTGCCCCTTACTGGACAGTTGGTTCATCCTGACCTGCATCACAGACCCTTGAGATCCTTGAAATGGGTTAATATGTATGCAATGGTATGATGTCATGCTATGCATGGGGTAATGTAGGTAAACCCTGTTACGAGTCCCAATTAAGGACTGCAAATCAAAACCTACAAGAAACTCAGTACACTCTGTTAGGGGTCCCAATTAAGGACTATAAACAAAACCTGCAAGAGACTTAGTATACCCTGTTAAAAGTCCCAATTAAGGACTACAAACAAAACCTGCAAGAACTTAGTAACCCTGTTATGAGTCCCAATTAAGGACTATAAGCAAACCCTGCAAGTAGTTCCTGTGTCAGATAGATAACAAGCATGCAAGTAGTCAAGTACGAAGGCACGCAAGTCACACAAGAGAAGCCCTTAGAGTTTAAGGCCAGCATGAGGTCTGGGTATTACCCTCTTGAAGTTGGTGGGTTCATACCTGTCCTATCAAAGTAACCGGGTTCTTAGAGGATCCCAATATCATTAACTACCCTCAATCGGTCATAACTCCAGCATCGCAATCTTTTCTTGCGGCCAGAACCATCACGAGAGTTTAGCCTCAATGGGCGTAGCATACTGCTACTGTTCTAATGGCCAAGTTGTGTCATTTAAGGTTCTAAGGTTGTTGGTGCTTAATGACTCCTCAGAAGACCCATATTCTCCTCGTTGCAACACAAGGGATATCGGTACAGACCAAGGTGCCACACCAACGTAGCCACTGCTTCACCCGTGTCGGTCTATGCCGGACAGGTCCCTCACAGCTTATGCTACCTAAACAGGGTACCCCCAGATCCGGGTTAGGATCTATGTAACTCCCATGCAACCCACAAATTTAAAGCAGACAAGTCAATACAATTGAAAACACAGTTATGAACTAACCCTAAGGTACACCTCACTTTAAGTTTAGATCCCCAGCAGAGTCGCCAGTTCTGTGATCGGTGGATCTGGAACTGACTGTTTAACGCTGGTTCGTGAAATGTCGCGGAAGCAAGAGTCGCCACCGTCTGGAGGTAGGTTATAGAAAGGGAAGGTGTTAGCACCCTTTCTATCCATGGTTATCCATGGGCTCTTAGATACTTGCTCATTTGTGTTTTCAAAAATGGTTTGTTTGCTTTTCAACTGTGGGTTTTAAAAAAGTTTCTTTGAAAATTCCAGTTCGACTGTTGTATCGGTCCTCAAGAGTGTTTGAAAAATTGCTTTCGAAAGCTTTTTGAAAAGGTGTCGGTGTGAAAAGTATTTTTGAATTTGTTTTGAAATTAGAGCAAGTATCTAGAGTCGTCTACCTACCCTAAGGAATTCGTCTGTGTAGATGTCCTTTAAAGTAGTGCCATCCCACCATTGAGAGGTAGGTAGCACCACCGTTGGAGGTGTTCGGGTCAATTCGAGGTTCGGGACATGGTGATCACCGGAGCAATGGGAAGACACCTTAGAAGCTACCCTCATGCCAGGTTCCCGGATCATGAGGACTTACTAAGACATCCTCTACTCGACGATCACCTTTCGAGGCAAGGCAACAGTGAGGCGTACCCTAGGGGTGGTGTGTGATTTGTGTGTCGTTTTTCATTTGCATTTATCTTGTCATATTATTGGTGTTCTACGCTTGTTTTTATTTTTGTCCATACATTCTTTCATGCCTTGATTAACAATTTAAAATTGCGGGAAAAGTAAATTCTAAGCTATTACAAAAGGCGCGGGTCCACATCGCCAAAATTAAACCAGGACCCGATTTGACGGAAAAGATAAAGAAATTAAAAGTGCGAGAAGTAATTAAAATGTTACAAGGCCTTGGGAGAGATACATAAATATTTAAGCGAAATAAAAGAAATATGCGAATTAAGGATTAAATCGAAACGAGGGCGTTGGACCCTTTTTGCAAAATTAAAATTACATGACATTAATTAATTAAAAGAAAAGGAATTGTTTTTTTGGTATTTTTAGTATTTTAGGATTTAATATGAAAAAGAGAATTAATTAAAATTAAAATAAGATGCAAACCCTAATTCTAGTGGTTTTTAATTTATTAAAAAAAATATTGACTTTTAACCTAAAATTAACCCTAATTTTTATATACAAATTTAATTATAAAAATAAATAAAATAAATAATATTATTATGAAAGAAAAATAAAAAGGAACAAAAACATTAATTAAACCCTATTTCTACATTTTTTAGATTTTTATTATGAAAATATTAAATTAAACCCTAAATTAATAACTAAATTTAATTATATGCATTTATTTATGAAAATACTAAAAATAAAATATTTATTGTTTTTTTTCTTTTTTCTGATTTTTATGCGTTTTTTATATTTATGAAAATAATTAGTTAATTAATAAAACAATAATAATTAAAAGTAAATAGAAAAAAAATTAAAATAGGAAATATTATGGCAAACCTAGGGGGTTCAGACCCCAAATTAGGAGGTATCTTTAGAAATTTTAGGCCCATCGAGACATTGGTCCGTTTGACTTTTCCAGGCCACGTGCTGGCATATTGACTCAAGCTTATGGTGTTTCTTGGATCTTGGCCTTTGAATTCATGAAGCTGAACGCGTGGCATGCCTGATGGTGGAGCGTATGGTGTGCCCCTTAGGCTGAAACTGCATGTAATTATCCAAGAAAAAATAATATGAAAGTGGTGTGGGGACCTGGGGCTCGAACCCAGGTTCAGTAGTTTACTAGTCACTATGCTTGCCAATCCTTCCAAACGCGCTTTCTGTAATTTAAACAACAAACAAATAACATAAAATAAATAATGGTCAGTGGGGCGCTTTACGCGCGAAATTCGAACCGGCCAACCAGCTTATGCCACGAGGTCATCTTCCTCGTTATATATTTTTTTCTGAAATACAAAGGACAAAGGCCACGGTTTTTAAATCGTCCCCATAGGCACCCTTAGAGAAAATAGCGAATGGCCATTGGATGCTCATAAATTGAGCGCGGAGGTAGATTCATGATTGTCCAGACAAGCTTGATTCAATGGCGTCTCTTTAAGGCCAATTTTTCTTTAATTAAAAACCCCCAATTTGAGGTCCTGCAAACCCTAAAATACAACCATGGCGATTTCTTGTATAGCTCATAAAAACACAATCAATCCATATAGTTAGCTTCAGAATACATTACTCAGTATAAATGCATAATCAAAATGCCATGAAAACGCCTAAACCTGGAAATACGATTTTGAAAAATATAAGAGAAAACTGGATTTCTGTATACCAATTCTAGGCGCTGAGATGATCGATTTTGATTGGAATACGTTCTGTAATCCTCAAAGAAGCTAATGGGATAGGTTTGGAGGCTTGAATCGCCTTGCAAGTGTATTTTCAGAATTGAGATTTTTTGCTAATTTTTCAAGTTTGTCCAAGGGTTTCTGGCGCAGCTCCATGATCCAATGCATTAGGGTTGTGTTTAGGCTTATGTACTGAATGAATTAGGTTAAAGAAAACACTCCAAATCTCTTGCATTCATGATTTTGGAAATTTGATTTTCAAGATCTTTTTTCAAATATTTTCCATGCAATTTTGTACAAATTAAGATCAATTCTCTCCAAATCTTTCCCTATTTAATTTCACACGAATTATTGAGTAGATTTTGTGCACAAAAAGATTGTAAGACCTAGGTTAAATATTTTTCATGTATTTAATTTGATTTAAATGAATTATTGTTAATAAAAATTCAAATAAATAAATAAAAAATGAGAAAATACTTCCCTTTGGGCCAAGTGGTCGTGCACATGCCATGGATGATGAATTATGGAAGAAAAATGGGCCCATTAGCAATTTTAGGTCATTTGAATCAATGTTGACATTTCAAAATATCCAAAAATTTCCCAAATTCCACAAGGCACAACTTGCTCAATTTTTAAGCTTTTCTCATGTTCTTGGACATTTTGGAAAGGTCTTTGAGTCCTCTAACCAATGCCTTTGGTCCCATGTCATTTGGATTTACCAATCTCAAGTTATGGCCTTTGACTTAATGTCCCTTTTTGTTGACTTTTGAAAATGACCTATAATGTTGAAATCGATAACTTTTTGTGAGAGCATTTCTTGGACTTGAAGTATGAAGATGCGTTGTAGGAAATGTCTTTCTATTCAAAATGAGCTTTGGATGGAATTTTTCTGATAATCCATGTGAAAGTTATGCCCTGGTCAATTTACAGTTGACTTTTTCAGCTGTCCAAATAAGGAAACTTTTGCATCTTGATGTTTTTTGAGCCAAGCTTTGAGAATCATGATCAAGCATTGATCAAATGATGTTTGTGGCTTCAAAATGATATGTTGACCAAAAATTTGAACTTTTGACTGTCAAATGACCATTTTGCCCCTACAGTTGACTGTAGTGCAATTAGGGTTTTTGACTGTGCAATTTTGTGTTGAATGTCTTGAAACTTGATATGAGGATGCTTGACCATATTTGTAGGCATATGAGACTTGATTGGACCTTTGGAAACTTCATTTTCTTGATCATAACCAAAACCCTAATCTTGATTGTTTAGAAGACCCTTGACTGTGCAACCCTTGGGGAGATTTTGAAGCTTAGCTTGGCAAATCTTTGAAGAATATGGGAGGGCAAATTTTGGGGTACAACACATGTTTATTTACAAAAATAGCAATTAATAATAATAATAAATAATGATAATAATGATGATGAAAATAATCAAAACCTAATTCTATAGAATTTTATTTATTAAAGAAAAGATTGAATTTCAAACCTAAATTAACTAAATTAATTATTAACATTTATTTACAAAAATAAATTAGTGAGGAAATTAATAAATAATTACACATATTTTGTATTTTGATTTTCTGTTTTTATTATGGAAAATTATTTTAGGGTGAATAAAACAATTAAAACAATTAAAAAGAATTAGAAAAGAAAAGAAAATAAAATTAAAAAGGATGCAAACCAAGGGGGGTTTCAGGCCCAAATGGAGGTTTGTTTGAGAAATCCTGGCCCATTAAGACAAAGCTCGTTTGACTTTCCAGGATTGTGTGTACGTTGTTGACTGGAGTGTACCATAGGCTTCAATCTGTGGCCATTGGATGAGTGATCAAGGCCACTTGGCAGGCTAACGTATGAGGATGCATGATGGAGCCTTGAACGCTTGCTGCACGTGAATATGTTAAAACAAAAATCATGGATTATGTGGGGGGACCTAGGAATCGAACCCAGGTCCCTATACCTGCAAGACACGTCCTCCACCAACTGAGCTATGAAACGCATTTGTTAAATTAATAATAAGGAAACATAATATATGCAAAGTGCCAATTGTACTGGGAATACAAAAGCGCGCGCCATATATTTGAATGCTCCTGTCACACCTTGCCACGCATGCTTCTTCTTCATCTGTTCTGAAACAAAAAAGAGTGACTAGCGGGGGTTTTAAACCCCCACAAACTGGAAATATAAAAATAGCGGTTAGGCATACACTCAATATAAAAAGGGTGCGATGGTCTTAATAGTTTCGTCTTGTTGCAACGAATTCGTCCATACCGGTTTGGTGGTCCAATTTTACAGTATATGCAAAGCCCTAATTTTCAAGCTTTGAAAACCCTAGATGTCGTTCATGGCAGATTTTGATACAAGCAGTTTTAGTACAATTAAACTATACCAAAAGTTTCAGGGAGATGTCAGTAATACAAATCAATGATCAAAACATAGCAATGATGCATATAAAGTAGAATTCGATTATGGAAACATTTGTGAAAAACGTGACTCTGTTCTACCGTTTCCTTGGGTATAGAAGCTTGTTCTTGATGGCACTAGACTCCTGGAGACTCAGGCAAGGTGATGGAATCCTTTTTGGGCGTGGAAAGACACAGCAAATAGGTTTTCAGTTTTCAATTTTTTATGGAAATTTTGCAAAGTGATTATGGATTCTCAACAGCTTTTTCGTGTATTTCTGAATGGGGTTAGGTCTTGCATATGTATGTGGTGCAAATTAGGTCAAAATAAAGCCCATGAATCCATTGCAATAATGTTTCATATCTTTGATTTTCAATTATGTATTTCCAATCTTTTTTCATTGAAACCCTTGCCAATTATGGAAGATCTTCCTTTTTTGAATGAGAAACGACTTGGCCAGCTTGCCCTGATATGATTTGCCTCACAAAAGATCCAAAAACATATCTTTTTTAATTTTCCTATAATTAAAATCAATTAAATGAATTAATATAAATATAAATTCAATTAATTAATTAAAAATAAGAAAATAAATTATTTTGAGCTCAATGGGTCGTGCATAGGCTTTGGGTAATGATTCAAGAAAGAATTTGAGGCCTATTAGCAAATTTGAAGTGTTTTAGGCAAAGTTGACTTTTGAAACTTATCAAAAATTTCCCAACTTCTCCAATGCATATCTTGCTCAATTATGAAGCTATGAACATGTTCTTGGCCATTTTGGAAAGGTCTTGAAGTCCTCTAACCAATGCCTCTGGTCCCATGTCATTTTGATTTACCAATCTCAAGTTATGGTCTTTGACTTAAAGTGCCTTTTTGTTGACTTTTGAAAATGACCTATAATGTTGAAATTGATAACTTTTTGTGAGAGCATTTATTGGACTTGGAGTGTGAAGATGAGTTGTAGGAAATTTCATCCCCTTCAAAATGAGCATTGGATGGGATTTTTCTGATAAACCATGAAGAAGTTATGCCTTGGTCAATTTGCAGTTGACTTTTCAACTGTCCAGAAATAGAAACTTTTGCATCTTGAGACTTTTTGAGCCATGCTTTGAGGAATCATGATCAAGAATTGATCAAATGATGATTGTGGCTTCAAAATGATATGTTGACCAAAAAATTTGACTTTTGACTGTCAAATGACCATTTTGCCCCTGCAGTTGACTGTGAAGCATTTAGGGTTTTTTGACTGGGCAACTTGATGCTGTGAGTCCTGAAACTTGCCATATGGATGCTTGACAATGTATATAGGAATATGGGACTTGATTGGACCCTTGAAAATCTCAATTTCTTTGCAAGAACCAAAACCCTAATTTTGACTGTGTTAGGAGGCAATTGGACTGTGCAATCCTTGAGGGATTTTGAATCATTTAGAGATTGATTTTGACAAATCTTTGAAGAATATGGGAGGGCAAATTTTGGGGTACAACAGTTGCCCCTGTTCAATATTCTTAGACCTGAGGATGTAGATTGGCTGGCGTGCCTTTCGTGATCCGAAGGTGGAAGATGATTGAACACTAAAGTGCCCAGAAATTTGCACTCACATAGTAGAGTATCAGCAGTGTGATAGCGGAAATGGACTTACAGATTCCATTTGGAGGCATGATGGATAGGAGGATGGGCTTATAGATACCATCTGGTGTTGTGGTAGAGTCTTGTCGGGAATGGGCTTATGGATTCCATTTGGAGACTGTCGGTATGTGGATGGGCTTATAGATGCCATCTAGGTGTCGATCGCGTAAGAGATTCCTTAGCGAGAACTTGCGTACCTGAGAAAGAAAAATAATTACCTGGCCTATTATAGGGGTTGATCTTCAAACTCTTTATATAGACGTGCCCTGGCTGGATACAGGTATCGAATCTTCAATCAGTTACTCACAGATGTGCCCTGGCTAGATACAGGAATCAAATCTGGAATATAGTCGTCAACAGATACACCCTGGCAAGATACAGGAATCGGATCTTCAAACTCTTCAGACGTGCCCTGGCCGGATACAGGAATCGAGTCTGGAATATAGTCGTCAACAGATACACCCTGGCAAGATACAGGAATCGGATCTTCAAACTCTTCAGACGTGCCCTGGCAGGATACAGGAATCGAGTCTGGAATATAGTCGTCAACAGATACACCCTGGCAAGATACAGGAATCGGATCTTCAAAATCTTCAAACGTGCCCTGGCAGGATACAAGAATCGAGTCTGGAATTAGTCGTTAACAGATACACCCTGGCAAGATACAGGAATCGAATCTTTAAACTCTTCAGACGTGCCCTGGAAGGATACAGGAATCGAGTCTGGAATTAGTCGTCAACAGATACACCCTGGCAAGATACAGGAATCGGATCTTCAAACTCTTCAGACGTGCCCTGGCAGGATACAGGAATCGAGTCTGGAATTAGTCGTCAACAGATACACCCTGGCAAGATACAGGAATCGGATCTTCAAACTCTTCAGACGTGCCCTGGCAGGATACAGGAATCGAGTCTGGCATTAGTCGTCAACAGATACACCCTGGCAATATACAGGAGTCGGATCTTCAAACTCTTCAGACGTGCCCTGGCCGGATACAGGAATCGAATCTGGAATATATTCGTCAATAGATACACCCTGGCAAGATACAGGAATCGGGATCTTCAAACTCTTCAGACGTGCCCTGGCAGGATACAGGAATCGAGTCTGGAATTAGTCGTCAACAGATACACCCTGGCAAGATACAGGAATCGGATCTTCAAACTCTTCAGACGTGCCCTGGAAGGATACAGGAATCGAGTCTGGAATTAGTCGTCAACAGATACACCCTGGCAAGATACAGGAATCGGATCTTCAAACTCTTCATACGTGCCCTGGCAGGATACAGGAATCGAGTCTGGAATTAGTCGTCAATAGATACACCCTGGCAAGATACAGGAATCGGATCTTCAAACTCTTCAGACGTGCCCTGGCAGGATACAGGAATCGAGTCTGGAATTAGTCGTCAACAGATACACCCTGGCAAGATACAGGAATCGGATCTTCAAACTCTTCAGACGTGCCCTGGCAGGATACAGGAATCGAGTCTGGAATTAGTCGTCAACAGATACACCCTGGCAAGATACAGGAGTCGGATCTTCAAACTCTTCAGACGTGCCCTGGAAGGATACAGGAATCGAGTCTGGAAATAGTCGCTCACAGACATGCCCTGGCTAGATACAGGTATCGAATCTGGAATTGCGACAGTTGATAGTAATCATCTTTGTACTGACCTTTGTCCTGAAAAGACAAAACGTTAGTTGTATGTGATGTCATGATGTATGAGATGCGTGATGTCATGATGTTCTCAAAAATAAATGAGATCGTGTCGTATGCACTTTATCATGTATGTAAACAGGATGTGTGAAATGTCTATGAATGTATTTTCGTCTAGGAAAATAAATCCTTGACGAACGCCGGGAAGTTAACTCCTGGGCTGACGTTTGAAGAGTAGAGTTCTTCGTTTCCGCTGGGGATGATAATTGCAAGAATAAACCGGTAGGAGAAGATGACTCAGTTGGGGAATAAACTTGTTGGAGAGATTACTCTGCGGGGAATTACTCTGTGGGAAGAGATACTTCGCTGAGATTTTAAGGATAACTCCGCTGGGGATTCCGTTGATAAGTTCTTGTTGGGGATTTGATGAACTCCGCTGGGGGATAGGAAGAACTTCGCCGAGGACGATCTTTCTGTGGTAATTAGCTGAGGATAACCCAGTTATATCCTGGTGGGGAAATAACCTTTGAATAATGTCCGGGGAGACGCGTTCGTACTCTGCAGAGGATAAGCTTCCAGAATCTACTGGGGATAAGCTTCCTACTAGGGGGATGGTTTCAACTCTCCCGGGGAGACTTTTTGAGACTGTACTGGGGAAGTGGCTCCACTGAAGTGTCTGTATTCCGCTGGGGAACAATCTTAGAAGAAGACTGCCGGGGATGCTTGTTTAGGAACACCTGTATACTCCGCTGGGGAACATTGAGATCTTCTGGGAATACCTATCTTCCTTATGGCTGACAGTAGATTAACTCTGCTTGGGGAGAGTGTTGCTGACTTGCTGGAGAATGTTGTGCCTTTTCAGGGCTGATTGGGAGACCAAACTCTGTTCGGGGAAGAATATTACTGACTCCTGTCTTACTCAGCGGGGAGTGAAGGTATCTGGGTTACATTCTTCAGCCGAACTTACCTTGGCACCTTGGTGGACAGAGCAATTAGATTGCTTAGACAACTCATAGTTGCCCCTATTTCTGTGGGAGAAGATACCTGTGGAGGCCTTGATAACTGCCGATTTGACAAATCTTCTTCTGGTAGGCAAGTGACGAGATGACGGAACATAGTCGTACGCCTTTGATCCCTAACTTTTGCCTGGACCACCCTTTCGGGTTTTCAGTCCACCGGGATACCCATTTTTGCCCAAGCCGCCTTTTCAGGTTTTCGACTTGCCGGGTGTACAGATTTTTTTCATTTCATCCCTCATTTTGCCCGAACCCTTTTGGTTCGCCGGGAAGCCCTTATTTTTGCCTAGGTGTGTCAACCTAGCGGGTCTTTGATTGTGCGTAGTATCTTCTCGACTATGTCCACGCTCTCAGAGTGCAGGGAATTGTCACTGTCAGTAGTGTTGTGTTACCATACCACCAGAAGATCTTCGTTTGATTAGACAAGATTCGTAGCTGGAATTCATGTCCAATGCCTCAAGTGACTCAAGTGGAGGTTTTCCCCAGGCTACTTGACCTTTCGAGAGATTCTCTGAATCTTGACTGGACTGCCCCAGATGACGGACAATGATCACGTCTGCCCCTTGATTGGAAGTACTTTTCCATTTGAGATGACTCTTTTGTTGAGAAGACTTTTGTTCACTGGATATTCTTCGTGCGAATTCCTCTGCTGTTCGAACAAATAATCGTATGCAAACAATGTTATGTTAAAAATGCAAAGCTTATGTCTGTCTTGAAATTTTTGAAAAATGAAGTTTTCCATAAAAACTGTGATGTCAACTCGTTACTTTACCGCAAGCCTTAAGGAGTCAGGATACCTTTGGTAACAGTATGCTTTCGAACTAACCCATGCTTCAGCTAGGACTTTTAGGGGTTGTAACGTGGCCTGGTTCACGGTTTAAGAAACAAAGGATAAAGGCTCAAATTTTATTTGTACCCACCCGTTCTTCGTGATGTTCTTCAAACCTAAACTCATCTAATCGTGCATTAGACCTTGTTTGAGTCTTTGCCTTGATATTCCGGTGATGGTTCGGATGTTGACAGTTTATTTTGAATAGGCAGTCATTTCCTTTTGCCGAGGGTTTGTAGGGCCTCTTTCTTTCTTTTTTTTGATTTTGTTATCCCTGTTTTTTTCTTGCCTGAACTGTTTCTTTTGCGATTACAGTCAGCGGGATGCCCCAGTTTTGTAAGTCTCCTTCATAGGTTTTGACTTAATGGGCTTCTATTTGGAGAGATAATGAATGCCTGTCTTTATGATTATTCAGAACCATCATCGTCTTTTGTTTTGGAAGGACTCCTTTGGTGCCATTCGTTGTGCACTTGGATCAGCTGAGAGAACTACCCTGCCCCAGGTTATGATTAAGGGTTTTAATTTTCGAAAAGAAAACTCCTACTTCTTTGGCTCAAAGGGGTTGACGAGGGATTATCATCCTTATAACTCCAGTGTTTAGGAATTGAAACAATGCCTGTACCTCATCAGCGGGGTCTGTTCAAAATCATACTGTAAGGATCATGGTATCGTTTTCGTCATCCTCCCTCAAGAGGCTCAGAATTATTAATTGAGAGTTGACATCAAAAAAAATGAAAGCAGTTTGAATATAGCGAATGGAATATATTGATTCAAAACAGACATATGCGATGCACTAATGAAATAACAGCGTTTGACATGATAATTGTTTGAACAATCAAAAGAAAATTACAACGTGAAAATTCTAATGGACAAAAAGTCTTCTCATCTCAGGACTTATTACTTCAAATGGTGAATCCTGTAGGGATGGTAGAAGCACTCAGCCTGACCCACTTGGGTGAAATTCACTGCTCCTTCATTAATCAGGTCCTGGACCTTGTTCTTCAGAGCCCAGCAGTCGGCAGTGTCATGTCCAGGACTATCAGAGTAGTATGCACATCTTTTGTTGGGATGATAGTTAGGAGCAGAGATGTTGGGATTCCGGGAAGGAGCTCTTAGTGTAATCAGATTCAACCTCAACAGGTGTTGTAAAGCTTGAAACAGCGACATGTTAAGCTGGGTGAATTGCCTCTTGGACCTGCTTGGCTTACTCTGATCAACCTGTTGCTCTGGGTGAGGTTGATGCTGGGCTTGTGAAGCGGTAGCAATTTGGAGAGGTCTACTCTTCACCATACCAGACTCTTGTCCTCTTGGAAGCTGATCAATGACCTGGTCCCTGACTTGGGCTGGTTGCTTCATGTCTTGATGAAGCTGAATGATCATGGTCCTCAACTCTTCTTGCTCCCGAGCTAAGCCTTGGATGAGAGCCATTTTCCCCAGCATCTGGGTTCTCATTGTATCTACCTCAGCTTGTAGATGTTTCAGCCGTTCGTCCTTATCATCTTCGGGATTCTTCTTGGCCAAATTCCCCATGAGGAGTGTCCTTAACTCTTCTTGCCCCTTGGATAGGCTTAAGAAGATCTCCCTGAACTGAGTCTCTTGAGCATGAAGATCCTGGTTTTCTGGTTGGAAAGCCATTGCTGAAATAAACAGCGAAAAAGGTAAGTGACCTGCAACAAGGGTTCCTGTAATGCAATGATATGTATGTATGCATGCAATGTTTTCAAGGATCTCGCGGGGTAGACAAGAAAATTGTTAGAATTTGCATTTTGTAGCTTGATGGAAGGGACTTCATGTTGATGAGAATCCTTCTTCAAGAGTCAAGGCTCACCATATCGAGTGGGTCATAGCCCCTGACTCCAGTTGTCATGTTTTGATCTCTGGACAACTTGGCTAGAGGGAAATAAATCCCCTTTGCCCCTTGCTAGACATTGGTTCATTATGACCTGCATCACAAGCCTTTGAGATCCTTGAAATGGGTCAGTCCTTATGCAGGATGTATGCAATGGTATGATGTTATGCTATGCATGGAGTGATGTAAGTAGACCCTGTTATGAACCCAGATTAAAGACTGTAAACAAAACCTGCAAGAAACTTGTGTGTCAGATAACAAGTATGCAAGTAGTCAAGTTTGAAGGCACACAAGTCACACAAGAGAGCCCTTAGAGTTTAGGCCAGCATGGGGTCTAGGTATTACCCTCTTGAAGTTGGTGGGCTCAAAACCTGTCCTATCAAAAGTAACCGGGTTCTAAGGATCTCAATATCATTGGATTGTTTTCTGTGTTCATCGTTTCGATTTAGCAACTGAACTGGCGATCGAAATATTCCAAGAAAACAACCCTCGACTGAGTGTAGTATCGAGTATCAACCAACTTCGGACTGCACCAAAGTCAGTTATCTCACTACCCTAAAGACGCTAGGATGGTTCAATTAAGGTTCCTAAGGTCAGTTGATGCTTCACGACACCACGCGGCGGCCCCGTACTCTCCTTGACTTGACTCAAGGGTTACCGGTACTCACCAAAGTGCCACATCAACGTAGCAGACTGCTTCAACCGTGTCGGTATACCCCGCACAGTTCCCTCACAGTCTTGTTGCTACTTTCTAAGAAGGTGTCCCCCAGATCCGGGTTAGGATCTATAGAACTCCCAAGACAGTGCCCACAATAATAAAGCAAACAAAACAAAGTAATTGAAAACACAAGTATGAGCTATCCTAAGGTATACCTCACTTTAAGTTTTTCCCCAGCAGAGTCGCCAGTTCTGTGATCGGTGGATTTAGAACTGACTGTTTAACGCTGGTTCGCGAAATGTCGCGGAAGCAAGAGTCGCCACCGTCTTTTATTTTCTCCAACATGGAAAGGACAAAAGCACAGCAAAATTCCTTACGAGAACGTTTCTCGGTTCGGGAGGTAGATTTATAGAAAGGGAAGGTGTTAGTACCCTTTCTATCCATGCTTATCCATGGGCTCTTAGATACTTGCTCTTATGTTTTCAAAATGTTTGCTTTTCAAAATGTGAGTGGGTTTTGCAAAAGTTTCATTGAAAGATTTCTGAATGACTCTTGTATCTGTCCTCAAGAGTATTTTGAAAAATTTGTTTTGAAAGTTTTTGAAAGTGTCAGTGTGAAAAGTTTTTGTTTGTTTTTGAAGAGAGCAAGTATCCATGAGTCATCTACCTACCCTAAGGAATTAGGCTGTGTAAATGTCCTTAAGGTAGTGCCATCCCACCATTGAGAGGTAGGTAGCACCACCGTTGGAGGTGTTCGGGTCAATTCGATTGTAGGGACAGTGTGGTCACCGAAGCAACGGTAGGACACCTTAGAAGCTACCCTTATGTCCTAGATCCTTTTTTTTTAATCTGAGGCAACCGTTTCGAGGCAACTGTTTCGAGGCAACTGTTTCGAGGCAACTGGATCATGGACATAAGAGCGACCGCTAAAACATCCTATACTTGACGACCACGTTTCGAAGGCAACGAGTGAGGTGTACCCTAGAAGTGGTGTGTGTATTTGTGTGTTGTTTTCAGTTTAATATTTATCTTTGGTCAGGGCATTGTGAGCTACGAGTTATTTTTAATTACCATACATTCTTTCATGCAAGTTTAGCAGTTAGGAGTGCGGAAAATTAAAAGACGGAAAGATAAAAGCTACACTATTACAAGGCGCGGGTCTATACATCGCCAAAATACAAAGACCCGTTTTTGATAAAGAATGTGGAAAGTAAAAAATGCGGTAAACCTAATTACTATTACATCCGGAAAGCAGTTACATAATAATCAATAAGAAAATAAATGCGCAAAAATAATTAAAACTGAAAGTTCGAGAGTATTGACCCTTTGCTTGAAATTAAATTAAATTAGGACTAATTAATTATTCAAAGAAAGAAAAGGGAATGTTTTTTTATGTTTTTGTATTTATGAAGATAAAGAAAATTAAAATCAAGAGAAAACCCTAATTCTAAGTTTTATTTTAACTATTAAAGAAAATGTCAAAGTTGACCTAATTTACTAATTAATTAATTTACATGTTTATTAATAAAAATAGCAATTAATAATAATAATAAATAATGATAATAATGATGATGAAAATAATCAAAACCTAATTCTATAGAATTTTATTTATTAAAGAAAAGATTGAATTTCAAACCTAAATTAACTAAATTAATTATTAACATTTATTTACAAAAATAAATTAGTGAGGAAATTAATAAATAATTACACATATTTTGTATTTTGATTTTCTATTTTTATTATGGAAAATTATTTTATGGTGAAAAAAACAATTAAAACAATTAAAAAGAATTAGAAAAGAAAAGAAAAGAAAATTAAAAAGGATGCAAACCAAGGGGGGTTTCAGGCCCAAATGGAGGTTTGTTTGAGAAATCCTGGCCCATTAAGACAAAGCTCGTTTGACTTTCCAGGATGGTGTGTACGTTGTTGACTGGAGTGTACCATAGGCTTCAATCTGTGGCCATTGGATGAGTGATCAAGGCCACTTGGCAGGCTAACGTATGTGGATGCATGATGGAGCCTTGAACGCTTGCTGCACGTGAATATGTTAAAACAAAAATCATGGATTATGTGGGGGGACCTAGGAATCGAACCCAGGTCCATATACCTGCAAGACACGTCCTCCACCAACTGAGCTATGAAACGCATTTGTTAAATTAATAATAAGGAAACATAATATATGCAAAGTGCCAATTGTACTGGGAATACAAAAGCGCGCGCCATATATTTGAATGCTCCTGTCACACCTTGCCACGCATGCTTCTTCTTCATCTGTTCTGAAACAAAAAAGAGTGAATAACGGGGGTTTTAAACCCCCACAAACTGGAAATATAAAAATAGCGATTAGGCATACACTCAATATAAAAAGGGCGCGATGGTCTTAATAGTTTCGTTTTGTTGCAACGAATTCGTCCATACCGGTTTGGTGGTCCAATTTTACAGTATATGCAAAGCCCTAATTTTCAAGCTTTGAAAACCCTAGATGTCGTTCATGGCAGATTTTGATACAAGCAGTTTTAGTACAATTAAACTATACCAAAAGTTTCAGGGAGATGTCAGTAATACAAATCAATGATCAAAACATAGCAATGATGCATAGAAAGTAGAATTCGATTATGGAAATATTTGTGAAAAATGTGACTCTGTTCTACCGTTTCCTTAGGTATAGAAGCTTGTTCTTGATTGCACTAGACTCCTGGAGACTCAGGCAAGGTGATGGAATCCTTTTTGGGCGTGGAAAGACACTGCAAATAGGTTTTCAGTTTTCAATTTTTTATGGAAATTTTGCAAAGTGATTATGGATTCTCAGCAGCTTTTTCGTGTATTTCTGAATGGGGTTAGGTCTTGCATATGTATATGGTGCAAATTAGGTCAAAATAAAGCCCATGAATCCATTGCAATAATGTTTCATATCTTTGATTTTCAATTATGTATTTCCAATCTTTTTTCATTGAAACCCTTACCAATTATGGAAGATCTTCCTTTTTTGAATGAGAAACGACTTGGCCAGCTTGCCCTGATATGATTTGCCTCACAAAAGATCCAAAAACATATCTTTTTTAATTTTCCTATAATTAAAATCAATTAAATGAATTAATATAAATATAAATTCAATTAATTAATTAAAAATAAGAAAATAAATTATTTTGAGCTCAATGGGTCGTGCATAGGCTTTTGGTAATGATTCAAGAAAGAATTTGAGGCCCATTAGCAAATTTGAAGTGTTTTAGGCAAAGTTGACTTTTGAAACTTCCCAAAAATTTCCCAACTTCTCCAATGCATATATTGCTCAATTTTGAAGCTATGAACATGTTCTTGGACATTTTGGAAAGGTCTTGAAGTCCTCTAACCAATTCCTCTGGTCCCATGTCATTTTGATTTACCAATCTCAAGTTATGGTCTTTGACTTAAAGTGCCTTTTTGTTGACTTTTGAAAATGGCCTATAATGTTGAAATTGATAACTTTTTGTGAGAGCATTTCTTGGACTTGGAGTGTGAAGATGAGTTGTAGGAAATGTCATCCCCTTCAAAATGAGAATTGTATGGGATTTTTATGATAAACCATGAAGAAGTTATGCCTTGGTCAATTTGCAGTTGACTTTTCAACTGTCCAGAAATAGAAACTTTTGCATCTTGAGACTTTTTGAGCCATGCTTTGAGGAATCATGATCAAGAATTGATCAAATGATGATTGTGGCTTCAAAATGATATGATGACCAAAAATTTTGACTTTTGACTGTCAAATGACCATTTTGCCCCTGCAGTTGACTGTGAAGCATTTAGGGTTTTTTGACTGGCCAACTTGATCCTGTGAGTCCTGAAACTTGACATATGGATGCTTGACAATGTATATAGGCATATGGGACTTGATTGGACCCTTGAAAATCTCAATTTCTTTGCAAGAACCAAAACCCTAATTTTGACTATGTTAGGAGGCAATTGGACTGTGCAATCCTTGAGGGATTTTGAATCATTTAGAGATTGATTTTGACAAATCTTTGAAGAATATGGGAGGGCAAATTTTGGGGTACAACACAGGCCAACTTCAAAATCAATACAAGAAATTTCAATTTGTTTTTCTTTTTCCGTTTTGTTTTGCAAGAACGTCCAATGATTCATTTTTGATATATGCATTTGAAAATAATGGTTGCTCATAAAAAATTTATATAAGAAACAAAAGACAATTACTCTTAATGCTAAAAACAGGAAAAACAAGAAGTTCCCAAACCTTACAGTTACTCTGCCCATCAGGTACCGGGATAGAGCCAGCTTGAGAACATGAGTAGTGGTACATACACTCCCCATAGAGTAAAAAGTATCCAAAGACAGTAATGTTAGCTTTCCTGAACAGGACATAACTCTCCCCAGCTGAGCTTCACAATCGCGAGCGAATTAGTAAATTTTTCCCCAAGCAGAGTTTATTTCTCTCACAAGCAGAAATTCAATCTCCAACGGAATTCATTATTACCAAAAACGGAAATTCATCCCCAGCTGAGTGTATTTCTCCAAATCAGCAGATCTATCACCAGAGTATCTCCTCTCCAACAGAGTTATTCCCCGCAGAATTGCTCTCAGGCAGAGTCTCTCCTCGGCCGAATGTTCGTAAACAAGGGGCAAATCCCCAGCATAGTCATCTTTGTTCACCATCCCCAACAGAAGTAGAGGAACTATGGTTTTCTACAACAGTCAAGAATACCATTTCTCATACTATCCAAACAACAGTCAGGGATTTATTTTCCCAGACTCAGTTTATTACGTTGGCATTTCATGACATGTGCATACATTACATATAACATAATCTCGTTTATTTCGAGAACATTATCTCACAATGCATTTCATGCATCGCATATAACTAACTGTGATGCGGTGGGAGAACTGACTTGAGGTTTTGCGTTTGTGTTTGGAAATGTCGCGGTTAGCAAGAGTCGCCACCGACTTTTATTTTATCCAAAAGGAAAGGTAAAAAAAGCACAGGAAAGACCTTTGAGATGTTTTCTTGAGTTCGGGGGGTAGATTATGAAAAGGGAAGGTACTAGCACCCTTTTCATCCATGGTTTTCCATGGGCTCTTAGTTACTTGTTTAGATCACTTGCTTTTCTTTTGCAATTGTTTGAAATGGTGCTTTGTGTGGTTTTGAAAGTATTTTGAAAAGAGGCCATCGTTTAGGCAATCTTTGTAATGATTCTCGTTCGTAAGAATGTATACAAAGATGTTTGTCTTTTGAAAAATGTTTCAATGTTTTGAAAGTTGTTTGGAAATGTTTTGAAATGTGTGTGTGTTTGTTTGAAAATAGCAAGGATTGTTTTCAAATTGATCAAGTAACTAGAAGCTATCTACCTACTCAAAAGTCTTTCCTATACATTTTTATTCCTTTGACATTGTTGATTTACCATTGTCTTGGTAAACAACCCTATCTTTGGATGTTAAACGGGACGGGCATGGGTCATTGTATGACCATGATAGCAATGTTGCCAAGTATCTTAGCAAGTTTTGAGGGTCCAAGATCATTTGTTTTGGCAACTTTTAATAGCGTCATCGAGGGACTATGATCTTTTGTTTTGTTTTGCTTTGTTTTGCCAAGATACTTTGCATGCATACCATGGCCATTTTTTAGGCAACCAAGTGGGTGAAACCCTAAGGGTGCTTGTGTGCAATGTGTTGTCATTTTACATGCATTTTTGTCTTGGATTAGGTCATGCTATTTGTTTGATTTTTGTCTTATCATGCAAACCCTAGTTTTACTAAACATGTATATAATTCGATAAATTGCGTAAAATAAATCTAAGCTATTACAACAATTATTATGGGAGGGGGGATACAAATTTTGAATGGGGATATTTGCACAAAATAAAACCCTAAAATACTATTACAACCCAATTGAATATTTGCAAATTAAATAAATAAACAAATATTAAAAATGCAATAAAAATATAAATATACAAAAAGTGTTTTGTATTTATTTTATGTATGAGAGAATAATATTATTTAAGTCCTAAAAATAAGAAAAAAATAATATGGTTATTTTTGAAAAGGGGAAACCCTAGTTTTTGATTTAAAGGAAAATATTGTTTTCTATATTATTTATTTGTCCATTTTTTACAACAAATAATAAATAAAATTATTTACAAGTATTAAAAATTAAAATATATGTGGAAATAATATTTTATATGTATGAATAATAAAAATAAAAATGTATGATATTTTTAAATATGTTTACTATTTATTTTAAGAAAATAGATTTTATTTATTCTAATAAATCAATATTTTATGCAAAAAATAAGATAAAAAATAAAATAAAATGCAAAAAATAAAGAAAATTTTTTTCATGATTTTTTGATGTTCAGAAAAAATATTAAAAACAAATAAACATGAAAATATAAGAAAATATAAAGAAAATACAAAAATAAGCCAGGGGTGCGGATATCAAGACAGAGGGGTGTGAAAAGTAGAAACAGGAGGCCCAAGGCGCGCCAGGCCCAGGACTTCATCCCTGCCCTCCAGCTTCTCCAAACGCGCGTGTTCTTGCCTTCAACCTGTAACTCTCTATTCTTTGCACAAAAACAAAAACTTATAACACAAAAATGTAGCTTATGATCTCACGATTCTAGTGATATAAAGTTTGTGACCTAACTCTAAAAGACCAGGGAGAATTTCAGTGGCCCTAATTCCTGACCTAATTTTTTCATGAACTTCCAGCTTCAAATTCTCACTACTCAGTTAATATAAATGACAACTATGCATATGTACAATTTCAACAAGTTAAGGACTACATTTTTTCTTCACAAATCGTGACTTAAGGATGCCTAAATAAGGAGATAGAGATTTGAAAAATACCTTGTTCAGCTGAGTTTGGATATGGCAATGTGGGGGCTTTGAGTGAGGCCTGAGGATCGTGTGAGCTTCCTTGAAGTTCCCTCAAGCTATTCCAATGATTAGCTTGCCTTGAGGATGCTTGAAACTCCTTGTAGAAGTCAACCTGCAACCTTCAAAAATGAAAATGGTGATGGCTGAAGCAAGGGTTACAACAACAATGTAAGGGCTTGGATAACTTGGATATGATGTGGATGAAGTGTTTGAAGTATTGAAACAAGAAACGCACGAGCAAAATATGACTTGGCTTGAGTTTTGCAGAAGCTGCCCTGTTTGGGCAGAAATTTGTGTTTTCTGAGTTTGAGAGTGTTTGGGATCTTAGTAAATCGTGTATTGGCTTGTGACAAGTTTTTGAAGTTGTCTAGAATGAGGCCAAGTTCACTCTTTATCAGATGTCCAAGTTATCTTGACTTTTGCAACCTTTCTTGTTTTTGAAGAAAGGTGAAATGACTTAAGCCAAAATGTTGTACTTGCTTGCTTATAGGCTGCAGAGAGTTGGTGAACAAAGCTTGGTATATGTGGACAATGCTTGCACAAAAGAAACAGGTCCATGGCTCAAGAATTGCAAAGTTGCAAAAAGCATGCTTTATGAAAATGGCATTGTGAACTTTTTGCCATTTATGGAATTATTCTTTGTATAATGCTCTAAAGGTCAAAATAAAGCCATTATCCCATGAGTTTGCATTTAATTATGGAGTGTAGAAGGGATTAAGGACCTGTAATGCAAGGTACAAGCATGCTAGGATCTGATTTGTAACTTGAAGCATTGTAAACATGGCTTGAACAAAAGTGACAAATTGCCATTTTCTCTTCTTCGATTCTCCCTAACCACAAATGATCTTGGAGATTTCTTTGACATTTTGGAAAGCCTGTAATGTTCTCTCCAATCCATCTTTGAAATGAATTTTGATATACCTCTTGGAACTAGGTGAAAAATGTCCATGAAGTTAGGTCAAAAAACTGCCTAAATTAGGGCAAATTTTCACTAAGTTAAAATGTTTATGGACCCCTATTCACAAATTCATATCTTGAGATCCAAGCATATTTTGGGAAAACTTTGTGAATCAAAGTAGTAGATTTCATGGAGGACTACAACTTTCATGTTGGAAGTTTTCTTTGAATCCAATTGCATCATGGTGAAAAAGTTGTGGAAAGTTGGGAAAAAATGAGAAATTTTCCATACTTAGAAAATTCTGTTATGAAAATTTTCAAATTAAAACCCTAATTTGCATCTTTAGGTTTCTTGGTCAACAAGTTTCAAATTTTGACATACCTTGATGAATTATGATCTTTGGCACTTGATTTTGACCAAAGAGTCAAAGTTTGACTTTTCAGTGCACAGTTGACTTTTGATCAGTTGATTGCAAAATTCATCTGTCAATCCTATGCACTTGAGATCTTTTGAACTATGTGATTAGGTCAAGATGATGTTATTGAGTCCTTGAAATCATGCTTGAACCCAATTGGTCATTGGCTAGGTCTAAAATCAGAAATTTCCCTTTCTCAATCAAAACCCTAATTTTGACCATTTTTCCCTTTTGATGATTTGATCAAATTTCTTGAGGAGTTTTGGTCCAAACTTGATCAAATGGTTCATATGAGTCTAAAATGTTGTTGTGGATCAAAAATTATGAATTTTGACTGTAAATTGTCCATGGTTGACTTTTTCCCCAATACAGCTGATTTTTAGGTCAACTGTCTAATTGACTGAGCAAAAATGTGATTCAAGACTTGAAACTTGACATGAGCAATCTTAGGGGTCCAAGATGATGTACGAAAGCCATATGAAGCATTGATGGTCCAAAAATCCTTGTGAAAACTCAAACCCTAATTTCAGGCTATTAGTGCAAGATGATGTCTTGAGCTGAGCAAACCCTAAACTTGTCTTGAGTCCAAGAAATCTGGTGAGGAAAATCTTGATAAATAAGAGGGAAAATTTTGGGGTACAACACTAACCCTTTTATCTTTTCAGGAAAGACGGTTATTATCAACAATTTCCAATAGATCCATGACAAACACTCGAAGCTAAACAGAGTAATCATCGGTGCGACAAAAGCAACCTTACCCAGATTCCCTCTACAATTTTACCCAAACTCATATCAAAGCAGCCCTACTATCCAGGCTTTCATATCTAAGTAACCCTACCATCCAGGTTCCTTCTCACAACCCTACTATCCAGGATTTCATATCGAAGTAACCCTACTATCCAGGTTCCTTCTCACAGCCCTACTATCCAGGCTTTCATATCGAAGTAACCCTACAATCCAGGTTCCTTCTCACAACCCTACTATCCAGGCTTTCATATCGAAGTAACCATACCATCCAGGTTCTTTCTCACAGCCCTACTATCCAGGATTTCATATCAAAGTGACCCTACTATCCAGGTTCCTTCTCACAGCCCTACTATCCAGGCTTTCATATCGAAGTAACCCTACCATCTAGGTTCCTTCTCACAGCCCTACTATCCAGGCTTTCATATCGAAGTAACCCTACTATCCAGGTTCCTTCTCACAGCCCTACTATCCAGGATTTCATGTTGAAGTAACCCTACTATCTAGGTTCCTTCTCACAACCCTACTATCCAGGCTTTCATGTCGAAGTAACCCTACTATCCAGGTTCCTTCTCACAGCCCTACTATGCAGGCTTTCATATCGAATTAACCCTACTATACAGGTTCCTTCTCAAGCCCTACTATCCAGGATTTCATATCGAAGTAACCCTACTATCCAGGTTCCTTCTCAAGCCCTACTATCCAGGATTTCATATCGAAGTAACCCTACTATCCAGGTTCCTTCTCAAGCCATACTATCCAGGCTTTCATATCGAAGTAACCCTACTATCCAGGTTCCTTCTCATAACCTTACTATCCGGGTTCTTCCTCTCTTATCCCCAGACAGCAGTCCACAACACTATAATACCGGGACCCGATCAAACACAATTGATTTCACATTTCTAGAGGAAGTCGCGGTGCAGCATATACCCCGACCAAGTACACAGTTCGCTTCCGCTTCCCAAACCTGAATTATTCCCCAATAGAGTAACAGACAAATGAAGCTCCTAAAACTCTATTTCTCCTAGGACAGAGACCAGCATTCCCTAGTGAAGTCCTCCTCAACAACAGATATACAGGTTCTCGCAAAGGAATCTCTTATGTGATCGATATCTCTTCGGATGGCATCTTTAAGCCCATCTCTAACAATTCTCTAGCAACTACCAAATGGAATTTGTAAACCCATTCCCGATATCATAAATCAAGTATCACTTCATGCGAGTGCAAATTTCTGGGCACTCTAGTGTTCAATCATCTTCCACCTTCAGATCACGAAAAGCAGATGAGCCAATCTACATCCTCAGGTTTAAGAAGATTGAACAGGGGAAGCTATTGTATCCCAAAATTTTCCCTCCCATATTTCTCAACACATGGCAAGTGAGGTCCCCAAATTGCTCAAGGAAGTTCAAGAGTTGACCAGACAAATTCTCTCCTAAGGCAGTCTATCTCTAATTAGGGTTTCCATCTTCATCAAGATGTGTGAACCAAAAAGGACTCAAATGCTCACCATTGTCCTAATATGTCCTCAAGATAATCCATGTCAAGTTTCAAGCCTTGCAGAAGAAGTTTGCTCAGTCAATTGCTCAAATGCCTAAAAATCAATTGTGTTAGGTCAAAAGTCAATTGTAGCCCACATACAGTCAAACTTCAAGATTTTTGGTCAACATCCTCATTTTGAAGTATTATTCATCATTTTATCAAGGGTTGATCATGATTCCTCAAGGATTGCTCACAATTAATCAAAACCCAAAAGTTGCTAAATTAGGGTTTTGTAGGAAAAGTCAACTCAACTTTTACCAAGCACAACTTTCTCATACTTTATCAGAAATGACCCATCCAAAGCTCATTTTAAAGAGGATGAAATTGCCTACAATTCATCTTCATCTCCCAAGTTCATAATATGCACTCACAAAAAGATATGAATTTTGACATTATAGGTCCCTTTGAAAAGTCAACAAAAACACCTTTTGGGTCAAAGTTTCATATATGAACATGGAAGACTCAATTGAGATGAGACCAAAAGGGTTGCTTACATGAAATCCTAAGATTTCTAAAAAGTCCAATAACACATCTCTAGGGTCAAAATTGAGAGAGTTATGCATTGGCCAATTTGACCATTTTTGCAAAATTGCCAAAAGTCAAATGTGCTCAAATTTGCATTTTTTGCTAAATGGGCCCAACTTTTTATGCTTGCATTTCAATTATAATGTGGTCCACGACTCAAATACTTATCCACACATTATTGGCTTCATTTTTCAATTTATTTTGATTTTTCATTAATTAAAAAGTGAATTAAATCAAATAAATGATGAAAATTATCAAAGGATATGATTTGATTTGTTTTTTTACAGATTGGCAATCAAGATATGCTGAGCTTGCATGATCAATTTGAATCAATGGAAATTGGTACAAGAAAGGCATGATTGGCATGAAAATAGAAATATATCATACAAATTGAAAATCAAATCAAATCTTGGATAAATGCAAAGATTCATGCCAAGTTTGTTAACCTAATTCATTCTAGGTTATAAAATAAGGCTTTGCAGATCAAAAGAAGAGGGTTAGAGGTCGTGAGAAGGGAAGAACAAAATTGAAAAATTCCAAGAAAAGTGTGAGACGAATTTCACTCTACAGGCCAATTCAAGGTGTACTAGCCATACCAATCCCTTGCTAGACATCCCAGGAAGCTATTTCAATATTCCCAGGGCCTGAAACACGCAGAAGCTCGTTCTACAACTCACGCGGTTTGGTATATTTTTCAAATTTGATTATTGCAATTTATGCATCATTAGCACTTTTGATTTATATATTCTTGTTTATCATCATGTTTGCAAGCTAACCATGCCATTTAATTGCATTTTTGATGCCTGTACGTGATATTGCCATTGTTAGGGTTTTATGTTCTTGTTTAGGGGTTTTCAATGCAGGCAAAATTAGGCTTTAATTCTGGTACCATGATGCTCGTGAGGATGAGACGAGTTGATTGGTACCATCACTTCCATTTATCTTGCTCGTGTGCCATTTTTTAGATGAACAGGTTTGTACCTACAGAGAACGTCTGTAGGTAAAAGTCCTGTTGCCTAAAACAACAGTCTGGGGAAGAAGATGAAGTGTGGCAATCATTGGTTGGTTGGTTTGAATTTTCGCGCATTTTCTGAATATAATGTTTGATTTGCTTATAGTATTTAGCTTCTATTATATGAACAAATAAACAACGCATCGCAGCTGGCAAGCAGGTACTGGAAGCGAGCATAAGGACCTGGGTTCGATCCGCATGTCCCAATATTTGTTTCATGTTATTTTTCTTCATATGATCAGGTGCGCTACTGTCCCATATGTCCACCATGCAACTCAATGATCTGGCCATCAGACTCGTCCCCAGCCAAGATCCAATGTGCCAGCATTGAAGGACCACCATACACCTCAAAGTCAACATTGCATGGGAACCAGCGTGGTCAAACAGGCAGAGATTTGTTTGGGCCCAGAAAATCACATTCAAACCCCCCAGAAATGCTAACAGGCCCAATTCTCAATTTCTTTTCTTATTTTTTATTTTATATTTTAATTTGTTTAATTTTTTTTAAATCAGTTTTAATTAAATCATAAAAAATCAAGAAAAGTCATAAAAAATTAGATTTAGTTGTTTTCTCATTAAATTAAATTTTTGTTAATTAATTAGATTAATATTTAAATTAGGGTAACTTTAATTTGTTTTTTTACAATTAAAATTAAATTAGAAAATTAGATTAACTCTTGATTTATTTTTTCTCTTTTTCTCAAATAAAATAAAAATATAAAAATAGGTTTTTTAGAATTAATTTATTTATTTTTTCTTAATTTAAAATTAATTAGAACTTAGGATTTTCTTTTAATTTAATTATTTCATTATTTTCTCAAATAACAAAACATGACAAAAACATCTTTTCTTTAATCAATTGCAATTATGTTTAGTCGAGGGTCAAAACCCTAATCATCTCGTATTTAATTCGCCGCGCGCTTGTTACTTATTTTGCCCATATTTTGTAACTGTTCATGGTTTGTAATAGTTAATTTAGGGCTTTTACTTATCGCTTTTTCCCCGCTTTTTTTGGCTATGTAATTAATCCCCCTCCCCGAAGCCTTGTAATAGCTAGGTTTATTTTCTCACATTTTTAATTCCTGCAAATATTTAACTGTCTAGATGTATGCTAATAGGATTGTATGGCAAGAATGCATGATAAATTAAAATGGTTAGAAAACCCTAATGTGAATAGATAAATAACTGAAACAAATCACTCGCACATATCACTCTTAGGGTATACTCTCACTTCGGTTGCCTTTGATAAACGATCATTAAGCATAGGGTGTCTTAGTGGTTGCCATCCTGTCTAAAAAAGATCAAATGTCCCATTCGAATGTTGCATCGGAAATGTTGCCTCGGAAATGTTGCCTTGAATATGATCTTAAGACTCTAGGGTTATTACTAAGGTGTCATAATATTGCTTTAGTGACCGTCCGTCCCTTTCGAATTGACCCTTACAAATTCCAACGACGGTGCTACCTATTTCTCAATAGTGGGATAACGCTGCCTAAAGGAAACAAGAATAGAAACGATCTTTTTTCAAGTAGGTAGATGCTAGTAGGTACTTGCTCAAATCAAAACTTTTCACACTTACACATTTTCAAACAATTTTTCAAAATAACTTCGTCACACCTTTGAGGACTGATACAAGGGTTATCACGAAGTTAAACTTTTCAAAAACAAAGCACACACACAAGCAATTTTAAAATGGCAAGTACCTAAGAGCCCATGGAAAACCATGGATGGAAAGGGTGCTAACACCTTCCCTTTCTATAATCTACCCCCCGTACTCAGAAAAATCTCTAAAAAGGATTTTTTCTATACTTTTTTCTTTTCCGGTTGGATGAAATAAAAGTCAGTGGAGACTCTTTCTTACCGCGACATTTTGCGGAAAAAAACGCAAAATGCAAACCAATATTAAACAGTCAGTTCTGCCACCGTATCACAAAGGGTTACCTTCAAACTCCCAGAAAATGTCCCTATTGATAAATGGACTAAGCCAAGGAAATAGGGGAGTCAAGCAGCAACCAGTGGCCCCTAACAAACATCACTGAAAAGAAACAACCTGTCGAAAGAAGACTTTTTCCCTAAAGAAGGAGATAATTGGAGAAAAAGTCCAAAAATATCCAACCAATGATGATGATGTAATGACAAACGATTTCGAATCAGATGAGGAGTCTTCACTTAATGTCAATTGCAATATGGTGTCTGTACTTCCACATGAATATGTTAAAGTGATAGAAGTGGAGGGTTCTAGAGAAGTGAATGAGGCTGAAATGGCTAGCACAAACTTGTGTGTTACTATATCTTGAACAACGGTGATGCAGAAGAGTAAAACACTTTTTTCGAACGTCTTAATCAGTCAATGAAGAACCACCTCAAGCCTCTATTTATAAGAGGAAAGGCGGAAGAATTAGGGATCAATAATATTTTGGTTGATTGTGGGGGAACAGTAAATTTGATGCCATTCATGTTAAAAAGAATTGGTATGTTCATACAGACATTAAGCCACACAACATGGTGTTGTCTAACTATGAAGGGAAGATAGGCCATACATTGGGTGTGGTACAACTAGATCTCACAGTGGGTTTGATAACCAAGCCTACTATGTTTATGGTGATCAAGGCAAAAAAAATTAAAACATGTTATTGGGTCGAGAGTGGATCCATGGCATAGGATCATTCCCCTCTTCAATGCACCAAAGAATAGCAATTTGGAGGGAAAATGGGATAGCTGACAATGTTGAAGCATATCAGAGTTATTACATGTTAGAAATTAACCATGTTGATAAAAAAAACTTTGATAGAAACTTGGCCAACATAGGGTCATGTAACCCAGCTGGTGAAGCCTACTCACCCAACAAAAATGTCCTATATTTATTGACTTTACACCAACTCATGGGTTCCAGTGGGACAAAGAAATAATGGGAGAGGAAAATGAAGTTGAAGGCATTCCGGGATTACGACCAACTAGATGGACTGACGAAAACTTTGACCATGTCTGAGTCAGATTTTTTATAGAAATATTTCTGCTTATCTAGCCGAAAACAAATTAAGAGAGGCTTTAGAGGCTGAAGTAAAATATATGGTTGTCGAAGCCAAAGATGAAGTTTTCCATGCGAAGGGGCCTGAGGTGCACTTCAAACCAAAACCCACTGACAAAGAAGCACCTTTCAAAGGGAATGACTGGAGGCTAGATGCAATCTATGATGAAGAGCCTTTGGGATTCGAGAAAGATCCTGTAGCGCCAAACGAAAAGATGAGGGCACAAGATCCACTCGAATAAATTGATCTAGGTGATGGGTCCATCAAAAGACCCATATACGTTAGTGCTAAGATAAGCCCAGGAGCAAAAGCAAAAGTAATCCAATTACTAAAAGAATACAAGGATTGTTCTGCTTGGGACTATGACAAAATACTTAGTTTAAGCAGAGACTTGGTCGAACTAAAGCTGCCTATCAAGGATGGAAAAAATCCCATCAAGAAGGCTCCCAGAAGATTCGCGCCAAAAGTGCTCTCAAAGATTAAGGAAGAGATCGAAAGACTCCTCCTTTGCAGTTCATTCGGGCCATAAGGTATGCCGAATGGATTGCAAACATAGTTCTTGTTATTAAGAAAAATGGGTCTTTGAGGTTATGTATATATTTTCTAAATTTAAATGTAGAAACCCCCAAAGACGAATATACAATTCCTGTGGCAGAAATGCTAATTGATTCAACTGCGGTTTTCAAGTATCTTAGTATGCTTGATGGTTATTCTAGATATAATTAGATTTTCATTGCTGAAGAAGATGTACCCAAAACAACTTTTCGATGCCCTGGGGCACTAGGAACCTATCAATGGACGGTCATGCCTTTTGGCTTAAAAAGCGCTGAGGCAACTTATCAATGGGCAATGAACTCAATATTTCATGATTTCATCGAAACATTTATGTGGGTTTATATTGATGACATAGTAATAAAATATATGTCAGAAGAAAGTCACATGAATCACCTTCACCAATCATTCAAAAGAATGAGGAAACACGGCTTGAAGATGAATCCCTTTAAATGTGCCTTTTTTGTGCAGGCTAGTGATTTTTTTGGCTTTGTCTTCCACATAAAGGGTATAAAGCTTAACCAAAATAAAACGAAAGCCATTATGGAGACTAAAGCGCCAACAAAAAAGAAATAATTGCAATCACTTCTTGGGAAGATAAACTTCTTGAGACGATTCATTTCAAACTTGAGTGGGTGTACCCAGGCTTTCTCTCCTCTTTTATGCTTGAAACAAGGAGAATTCGAGTAGAAGCAAGAGCATCAAGAAGCGCTTGACAAGATCAAGCAATACCTTGTCAACCCTCCTATACTACTAACTCCTTGTAGAAATAAGTGTATGAGATTGTATATTTCTACGTCTGATGTAACTATATGTAGTATGCTTGCACAGGAGGACGAGAATGGTTTCAAAAGAGCCATTTATTACCTCAGTCGAGTATTAAATGACGCAGAAACTAGATATAGTACTATAGAAAAATTATATCTTTGCTTGTACTTCTCTTGTTCCAAACTAAAATATTATATAAAACTTGTTTATGTGTATGTTTCTTCTCATTTCAATGTCATCAAACATATGCTTTCTAAGCCAATTTTGCACAGTCGAATTGGAAAGTGGGCACTTGCTTTAACAGAGTATTCCTTGACTTTCTTACCTTTAAAAGCTATGAAAGGGAAAGTGGTATCTGATTTTATAGTTGACCATGCAATGGTTGAAGTTCCCCAAGATTATGTGGAATTGGAACCTTGGAAACTATTTTTTGATGGTTCAACCCACAAAAAAGGAACTGGTGTTGGAATCTTGATTATTTCTCCTGATAAAATTCCAACCAAGTTTAAGTACAAAATCGAAGGCCCCACTTGTTTTAATATCGAGGCTGAATATGAAGCTTTGATAGGATGACTTAAAGCTTTGTTGGAATTGGGGGAAACTAGAGTCGAAATAAGAGGTGATTCTGAACTGGTGATCAAACAGATAACCAAAGAGTACAAATGTACAAAAGAGAATCTAATCATGTACTTCGTGGTGGGAAATATACTGATTATAAAATTTGAGTATGTTGACATTAAGCATATTCCTATACTAAAGAACCAAGAAGAAAATGATCTAGCACAAATTGCATCGGGCTACAAAGTCTCGAAAGAAAAGCTGGAGAAATAGATCGAAGTCCGTGGAAAGGTATTAGCCACTAAACTATCTCCAGTAGATTTAAAGGGTTCAAGTTTAGGATATGCGAACGAAGAGAATTTTGAAGTAATGGCTATATATAGATTAGCAGATTCATATTAGAGAAGCCCAATAATAGTCTACCTAAAATATCCAACAACAAATACAAAAAGGAAAGTTAAGTATCATGCACTGAACTATATTTTAATAGGTAACAAATTGTTTAAGAAAACACAAGAATAAGTCCCACTCAAATGTTGAGAAAGTGAATCATACTCGGCGCTATCAAATTTACATAGTGGGGCATATGGAGCACATCAAGTTTGTTATAAGATGAAATGGATTTTGTTCCGTTATGGCATGTATTGGCCCTCCATGTTGAAAGATTGCATAGAATTCGCCAAGGGATGCCAAGAGTGTCAAGTTCATGCTGGTATTCGACATGCTTCTACGAGTGAATTGAATTTGATCATTAAACCTTGGCCCTTCATAGGTTGGGCATTAGACTTGGTTGGAGAAATTCGACCAGCTTCATCTAAAGGCCATAGATACATCCTACTAGGGATTAATCATTTTACAAAATGGATTGAAGCAATACCTTTGGTAAATGTGGATCAAGAGAGTATTATGTAATTTATCCAAAGACATATAATCTATAGATTTGGAATCCCATAAATAATTACAACTGATTAAGGATCAGTCTTTACTAGTCGAAAGATGCAAGAATTTGCTAAGGAAATGGGGTTCAAATTGTTGATCTGCACCTTATTATACGCAGGCGAATGGACAGGTCGAAGCCGTAAACAAGGTAATTATTGGTTAAATAAAAAGACATGTAGGGAGAAAAACAAAGGATTGGTATAAGACCTTGGATCAAGCTTTGTGAGCTTGTCGAACATCTCCAAAAGAAGAAACAAACAGAACTCCATTTCGTTTGACTTTTGGGCATGATGCAGTTCCGCCAGTAGAGATATGTTTACAGTCAGTATGAATTCAGAGGCAGAACAAAATTCCTTCTGACTATTATTAGGAAATGATTATGAATGAACTAGTTGATCTGGATGAAGAAAGATTGTATGCCTTAGAGGTCCTGAGAAGGCAAAAAGAAAGGGTAGCTAGAGCGTACAATAAAAGAGTCAAGGGAAAAGTTTTTTCGAATGATGATTTGGTGTGGAAAGTAATATTGTCCATGGATCAAAAGAATAAGTTGTTAGGAAAATGTTCTCCATATTGATAAGGACCTTTTCAAATTATCCAAACATTCAAAAATAATGCCTATGAAATAGAAGAATTGGCAGAAGATCGAAGGATTTTGAAGATAAATGGTAAGTACTTACAAAGATACAAACCTATTCTTCAAGAACTATATATTTTGACAGAATAGTAAAATTAACAAAATAAAAAGGCCAAAATGGTGTCATAGAGTGCCAAAAAATGGCTCTGTCTTAAAATTACATTAGGAAAATTGCACAAAATACAAGTAACAATGCATTAGAGTTTCAAAAGATTTAGAAATGCAAGTTAGCCTTCATTCTATCATATTTTTTCTTTGCCAGCTTCAACCTACAGTCGATGGATGATTTAGTGGCATGAAGAGCAGCTATTTTACTTTCAAGTTTCTTGGCTACATCTATATATTGCACACTTTGAACAATTTCATGTTCCATCTCAGTATGACTCATTTGCTCAATGACTTTCTGGCGTGCTTTCGTCTGGGAAATATTTTCTGTCAACTCTTTGATTTGCTCTTTCCAGAAAGAAATATATTGAATGTTGGTCTCAAACTCCTCTTTGGAATTTGTAAATTCTTTTCCAAGCTTCTCAGCCTTATTTGTTGAGTCAAGAACCTTCAACCATTTAGTCTCCAGAAAAGTTTGTTTTTCTTGAAGCTTTGAAGCTACGTCCTATTCCCTAAGGAAGTCTACACTGATTGTATTGATCAATGTAGTCACATCCATCAAAATTTCAGCAGTCTCAGAAGGACATGTGACTATGTTGATTTGGTTTATCAACTTCTTCAGCACAAAACTTGCAGTAGCATTATTCTTTAACACATTAAATAAATCTGCTTCGAAAACTTTCTATTTGATCTTTTGGATAAGTTGTTTGTTGGTTTGAGCTAGGGAACTCCCACTCGAAGTTGCAGAAGGATTGAGGCAAGTCTTTTGGTTAAATGGCACTCTTTGTGCCATCATTAGCTTTACGTACTCAAGAGGCTTATCCTTCTTTAAGGCACCCAGCGTTTCTTGGGAAAGCTCTGTGGAGGTATTGCTTTGAGGTTGTTAGTTTGTAGGAGTAATTTTATTTAGAGAGTTGGTTTGGACGTGAGGTTCTTTATCTTTTTCCCCTTGAGTTTCCTCTACTGCTATTTCTACATCTTCGGCAAAGAATTGTGCAATTTCATATCCGTTAGAGGTTCACCAACATCAAGAAGATCATCACCAAATTTAATCTTTTTTGGTGAGGAGTCACTAGTGCTATCATCCTTCTTCCCTTTGTTATCACTAGCTCTCTTAGTCCTTTGATGTGCCTCTGGGTCATTTTCAGTTTAGGGAGTACTTTCCTTCTCTGATGGTACGGTTGCATCAAGTTTATTGATCGTAGACGAAGATCCTTTACTGAATTGTGTATCACTGGACAAAGAATGGTATGAAGCAGCACCACTGTCAGGAAAAACACTTTGTTTGTTTGGAGACTCAGTGAGATTTGTTTGATTTTCCTACAATTTAAAGAAAACATTAGTTCTAATAAAAGAACAATGGTGGTCAAAGAAGTATGACGAGTAAAAGTTATACCTTTTGTCCGTCAGAACTTGAGTTGTCACTTTCGACCCGCTCTAGAATAACGTCTCCATATGGTCAAGACATGGTTTTCTCTTTTGGATTTGGGGGTAAGATAGTGAGTTCAGGCTTCTGTTTAATTGGCTGCGAAGAAGCTGCATCAGAATTTTTTTCTTTCTTCTTCTTTGACTTCTTGGATTGAAGGGGAGTGGGAGGAGTATCTTCATCATCTTCGACTTCTGTTGGAGAGTCATGAGTGGACTTTCTTTTATGCGAAGATTTTGGAGGCAATTTACTAGCCTGAAAGAATAATGAAATTAGAAGAAGTAATACAGTACAAAAATCAAGCAAAGTTTCTAATCATACCTTTGACGCTTTTGATTCTTGGTGTCAAGGGTAGTTCTTTTTGTAGAGGCGTTGGTTGGTTTGGAGGTGTTATACCCTAATTTTTTTCCCCTATGATCTCTCATTATCTCATATTATCATCACATCAAGATCACACATTAGGGTTGATTCTCCCTTCTACTTCATCCTATCTTTAAGTTTTCTCTTGAGGGATCACCAAACACCTGAAATTGTGTATGTTATACATGTGTTTTTATAGGTGGATTAATTTTTAACTAACATCAAAATATGTATATATGTTTCTTTGAATGTTCATATTGTAGGTGATGGCACAACTGCATCCATCTCACCATCTAACCTAGGGTTTTGAGGGATGATCCTCATTCAAATGGTTCTTCAATATATTTCAAGATCTTAAGCTTCAAGGCTATGCTTGTGATATTAAAGTTTTTTGGTTCAAATAGCTCTCTCACTTTATTTAGGTCAAGTTTTACTCAAGGTTGGTGGTGTTATTCATCAAGAAGATTCATAGGTTCATATGTTTATTTCCATGCCTTCTTCAAAAAGTTTCACTGAGATTCAAGCTCCACCATTGAGTGTGTGTCAAGACAACATCATTTCAAGGTCTAATGTGATTCATAATATTCTACTTCGCAAAGAAAGTTCAAAATATTAAAGTTTGATTCAACACGTTTGACCTAATTGAGAAAGCGCTTGATTTAGAGATTGTAAGTGCATAGCTTATCAATTTTCAATGTTTTGAGTTAGTTCCTTTTGCTATGAATTTTTAACATCATCTACAACAACTTCTCTTCACATGTCAAGATCCAATTATGAAAGAAAAATCATCAAAAGTTGAAATGGGTTCCAAGTCGTTTTGACACTCTCTGAGCTAGGGTTTGCTAACTTCCAAGGACCATATCTTGCTCGTTTGTTGAGATTTTTGATTGATTCAAAACCCTGATTCTCTTTAAAGGGCCCTTAGAAAGTTATATTCAAGGGTTTAAGGCTAATTTTGAATGGAAGATCACTAATGGTTGAAGAAGATTACAAGTCCTTTGAAAAGGCTATCAAATTCTCTTGTGTGACTTCAAATGATCATAACTTGATCATCTTTTAACTCCTTGAAATCATTATTTTTGAAGGTTTTTGCAATGTGTTAGTTTGGTTTAATTAATGTTTTGATGCACATACTGATGAATGCCCTGTCTAGGGTTTTAAGTCACATTTTGGGGCTTCTTGATACAGGTGAAATAGGCCTAAACAAAGGGTACCATCGTACTCGTGAGGTCAAAACAAATTGATTGATGTAGCCATAATTGATTTATCATGCTTGTGTTGGATTTTTAAGATTTACAGGTTTTTAGCCATAGATGTTGTCCGTAGGTATAAGTTACATACCTAAGACGACGGGCAGAAGGAAGAAGATGGTGATTTGTCACCACCCTATTGGACCATTCAAACCAACGCACGCGTTTTCTGTTTTACCCACTAATCCATTTTGTTTTCATATAATATCATTTGTTTTTATTATAATAACAAGAAAGAGCAAGTGGCCTAGTGGTGAAGCACGTATGGTATGAGTGGGAGGACTTGGTTTCGATCCCAGGTCCCATCATATTTCATTTTCTTGTTTTCTTTCCACAGATCCTGTGCATCATCCTCTTAAACGCCTTCCATACGCCATCAACATCCAACCATGGGATTCATGATCAATCAGATCCAACGCCTCCTGCAATGAAGGATCATGGTGTACGCTCAGGTCAACACTACATGGGATCAAGCGTTGACTGGGCTGACTAGCTATTGGGCCAGGATATTTTCAACAACACACCCCCAGAATTACTCATCAACACAAGCCCAATTTAATGCATTTTTTATTTCTTTTATTTGTTTAATTATTTATTTTTACAAATTAATCATTTTTTTAATTAATCATAAAAACCAATAAATCACAAAAAAAATACCAAAAACCATTTTTTTCATAAAATGTTTATTTTCTTTAATTAATTAATTAATTTAAAAATTAGGATAATCTAACCCTTTTTTTTTGTAATTAAAATCAATTAGAAATTAGGGTTTAATTTTGTATATAATTAATTCTTTCTTCAAAAAATAACTTAAATATTTTTCTCAATTAGATTTTTAGGTTTTATAATTATCCTCGCATTTAATTCGCCGCGCATTTTAATTACCTTTTATTATTTTTGTAATTGCTCCGAGTTTGTAATTGCTTTAATTAGGTTTTAATTCCGCCTTTTATTTTATAGTCAAAAATAATTCTGTAACTGCGAAAGCCATGTAATAGCTAGAACTTTAAACTTTCTGCATTTTAATTCCTGCAATTTTTAACTGTCTAGATGCATGGCTAATAGGATTGTATGGAAAGAATACTTGAAAATTAATACACTAGATAACCCTAATTGTGCAAAGACTAAATTAACTTAAACATAAACACATACACATGTTCACTCCTAGGGTTTGCCTCACTCTGGTTGCCTTCGGTTAAACAGTCATGAAGCATGGGGTTTATTAGTGGTCATCCTCTAGCCCCGAAAGATCTAAAAATGACCCATTCGGATGTTGCCTCGGAAAAGATCTTTAAGGCTTTAGGAGGATTACTAAGATTCCCTAATATTGCTTTTGTGACCGTATCTGTCCCTTCAAACGTCCCTTAAACTCCAACGACGGTGCTACTTATTCCTTAATAATGGGATAGCGCTGTCTAAAGGAAAACGAACAGACTTTTTCGAGTAGGTAGATTAGTTCCTAGGTACTTGCTCAAATAAACTTTTCACACAAACACTTTTTCAAAATAATTTTCAAAACAACTTCGTCACACCCTTGAGGAATGATACAAGGGTTATCACAAAGTAAAACTTTTTTTCAAAACAAGCACACACAAGCAATTTCAAAATGAGGAAGTACCTAAGAGCCCGTGGAAAACCACGGATAGAAAGGGTGCTAACACTTTCCCTTTCTATAACCTACCCCCCGTACTCATAAATATTCTCGAAAAAGGTTTTTTCTGTTCTTTTTCCTTTTCCTGATTGGATAAAATAAAATTCGGTGGCGACTCTTGCTTACCGCGACATTTGCGAATACAAAACGCAAACCAATATTAATAGTCGGTTTTTCCACCGTATCACAGAACTGGTGACTCTGCTGGGGACTGTCAAACGGGTGACGGGACATAGTCATACGTTTTAAATTCCTAACTTTTGCCTGGACCTCCCTTTCGGGTTTTCAGTCCACCGGGATACCCTTTTTTGCCCAAGCCACCTTTTCAGGTTTTTTACTTGTCGGGTGTACAGATTTTTTTTCATTTTTATCCCTAATTTTTGCCCGAACCCTTTTGGTTCGTCGGGACGCCCTTATTTTTGCCTAGGTATGTCAACCTAGCGGGTCTTTATTATGCGTAGTATTTTCCGACTATGTCCACGCTTTCAGGATGTAGAGAGTTGTCACTGTCCATAGTGTTGTGTTGTAGTACTGTCAAAAATGTTTTCTTTATGGCACATGATTCGTTACTAGAATACGTGTGTAATGCCCCAAGCGATTCAGATGGAGATCTGCCCCTGGTTATTTGGTACTTTTGGAGAGACTACCCCAGCTGTGTTATACATCATGTCATGCCTCTTGCTTATGGAAGACCTGTTGTTGGAAGTGTCTTTCCTGCTAAAGTGATTTTGTCCATTGAGAGGATGTCTGTTCATTGAATATCCATTGTGTGGATTTCTCTGCTGTCAAACAACTAGTCATATGCAAACAATGTCATTTAAAGAATGCAAACTCTTGTCTGTCTTGAAATTTTTTTGAAAATGTGTTTTGCGTAGTAAAACAAAATTTGCAAGAATGTGATATCAACTCAGGATTGTAACAAGTCCTACAGGAGTCAGGATACCTTTTGTAACAATATGCTTTCAAACTAACCCATGCTTCAGCTAGGACTTTTAAGGGTTATAACGTGGCCTGGTTCACGATTCAAGAAACAAAGGATAAAGGTTCAAATTTCATTTGTACCCAACCCACTCTTCGTGATGTTCTTCAGTCCTACTCCAGACAACGAGAAACAGTTCAGATATGATCCAGATACGAATGTCATTCTGCTACTTATTCAAGATTTTCATACATTGAGAAACAGTTCAGGTACGATCCAGAGACGAATGTTATCCTGGTGCTTACTCTAGACACTCATTAAATACATGTTCAAGTACAATCACGACATAGATCCATCCATAAAATCTCTGACAGTTACCCCGTCCATCATGGTACAAGGGGCAGAGATAGTTGGAAGCAAAGTCACAATCACATACAAGCCAGTCATACCTATATTCCCCACAGAGCCGAGACAACCAAGGTCCGACCTCCATGTCCCCAAGTAGGAATTCCTTCCCCAGCAGGTTCCTTCAGAAAGTTGATATCTGCATTCCCTAGCCGAGTTTTATAACCATGAGCAGTTTATAAAGCCATCTCCAGAGCAGAGTTTATTTCTATGAATACAGAAGCTCAATCCCCAATAGAGCTTATTTCTCCAGCTACGGAAGTTCATCCCCCAGCAGAGTTTATTTCTCCGAATCAGAAAAATCTTCCAGCAAATCATCTCCTCTCTCAAACAAAGTTATTCCCCACAGATTTATTCTCAAGCAGAGTCTCTCCCTGAAAAAATATTCACATATAAAAAGGAATAAATCTCCAGCACGGTCATTTCCATTCACTATCCCCAACAGAAGTAGAAGAACCACTTTTTCTATGACAGTCAGGAATTCAATTTCCAGTACTCCCCAACAGCAGTCAGGGATTTATTTTCCCAAACTCGGACGTGTCACAATAGCATTTCATGTTCATACATCATGATGTGCGCACACATATCGCATACAATATAATCTCATTTATTTTGAGAACATCGTCATACAATGCATTTCATGCATCACATATAATTAATCATGTACCTTTTCAGGAAAGATGGTTATCATCAACAATTTCCAGCAGGTCCAAGATTAGTTCCTGAAACTAAATAGAGTAATTATCTGCGCGACTAAATGCAGCCCTCCACGGGTTTGTCACGAAGCAATCTTACACGGGTTTATCTTGAAAAAATCCCACACGGGCCCCTTCTCATACATTTCCAAATAAAAGTCCTACACATACTCATCACAAAGCAACCTTACCCAGGTTCCTCCTGAAGTTTCACACAAACTTAGCCCGAAGTAACCTTACCCAGGTTCCTCCTGAAGTTTCACACGAACTTAGCCCGAAGTAACCTTACCCAGGTTCCTTCTCGGTCCCGATGTAGTTTCACCCGGACTCATTCTGAAGCAACCTTGCCCAGGTTCCTCCTTACAATTTCCCGATGTAGTTTTACCCAAACTCATCACGAAGCAGCCTTACCTAGGTTCCTTTTGAAGTCCTACACAGACTCATCACAAAGCAACCTTACCCAGGTTCCTCCTGAAGTTTCACACGAACTTAGCCCGAAGTAACCTTACCCAGGTTCCTTCTCGGCCCCGATGTAGTTTCACCCGGACTCATCCTGAAGCAACCTTACCCAGGTTCCTCACAATTTCCCGATGTGGTTTTACCCAAACTCATCACGAAGCAGCCTTACCCAGGTTCCTCCTGAAGTCCTACACAGACTCATCACAAAGCAACCTTACCCAGGTTCCTCCTGAAGTTTCACACGAACTTAGCCCGAAGTAACCTTACCCAGGTTCCTCCTGAAGTTTCACATGAACTTAGCCCGAAGTAACCTTACCCAGGTTCCTTCTCGGTCCCGATGTAGTTTCACCTGGACTCATCCTGAAGCAACCTTACCCAGTTCCTCCTTACAATTTCCCGATGTAGTTTTACCCAAACTCATCACGAAGCAGCCTTACCCAAGTTCCTTCTGAAGTCCTATACAGACTCATCACAAAGCAACCTTACCCAGGTTCGTCCTGAAGTTTCACACGAACTTAACCCAAAGTAACCTTACCCAGGTTCCCTCTGAATTTTTACCCAAACTCCTCACGAAGCAACCTTACCTGGGTTCCTTCTCGGTTCAGATGCAGTTTTACCCAAACTCCTCACCAAGCAACCTTACCCAGGTTCCTTCTCAAATGCAGTTTTACCCAAACTCCTCACAGAGAAACCTTACCCAGGTTCCTTCTCAGTTCAGATACAGTTTTACCCAAACTCCTCACGAAGCAACCTTACCCGAGTTCCTTCTCATAGCCCTACTATCCAGGCTCTCATTTCGAAGTGACCCTACTATCCAGGTTCCTTCTCTCTTATCTCCAGACAACAGTTTACAATGCTGTAAGACTTAGACCCGATCAGAAGTTCTGTGATACGGTGGCAGAACCGAATGTTATACCGGTTTGCGTTTTTTGTTCACAAAATGTCACGGTAAGCAAGAGTCGCCATCGACTTTTATTTTATCCAATCAGGAAAAGGAAAAAGAATAGAAAAAAACATTTTTCGAGAATGTTTCTGAGTACGGGGGGTAGATTATAGAAAGGGAAGGCTATTTTTTCTCGAGAATGTCTTGTGTTAAAGAATTGAAAAGATTATGGGTCTTTGTGAATTTCCCGAAATTTGTTCATCATCTTACAAAGACCATAACTCTTTCATTTTTTATGATTTTTGAATGACTTCAATTCCACAATTAAATTTAAGGGGTCTACTTATTTTCATCTTCAAGGATCAAGATCGAATTTTGAGTGGAAAGGCTTGTAAGTTTACAAGACATTATAGGTTATTTTGAAGCTCAACACTTAAATTTTTTCTAAGTACAAAGTACCCATGTGTTTTTTCTGATGTCAAACTTGAATAAATTTTTGCTCAAGAATCCAAATGATACCTTTCTTGGCACATTGTGAAGTTTGTTGTGAGATATTTCCATTGCAAAAATAATGAGATCATAAAGCCTCCTACATTGTGTTCCCCATGCTCTTGAAGTTGCTTCCATGAAACTAAGTTTTGCTTTAAGTCAGAATTTGATTTTCATAATGTACATTCTAATCACCAATTTTGTACTTTTTTCACTTAAACGTGTTTAACATACTTTCTTAGACTTGTTTGAGCATCAAAACGCAAGAATTAAGTGAATTTTGATGGATTACAAGTCACACTTTGCTCATGATGCAGGTGCACACGAATTCCACTCATACTTGATCATTTCTCTCACTTTTTGTTTCCATCATGCTCAGCTATAAATAAGGGATACATTCCACTCGTTTCCACAGGCTTGTATAGCCAAAAAAAGCCCTGTTAAACTATCTCCATAGCTCACATTTCTGAGTTTTCGATTTCTCATTTCCTTCACTTCCAGCTCTTATTTCTTGATTGATTATTCATCCTTGAGCTCCACTGAAGCTAACAGAAGAAGAACCAAGCCTTGAAGTGCTCTAAATCGTGCTAGCCAAGTCAAGTTTCAGAGCAAAATTCTCAGACTTCGTTCAGGTAGAATTCTCCACTATTTCACTTCAAATAAATTGCTAAGATGTAGTCTCTTCTTCTCTGAAGCTCATGATTCTTTTGATTTCCATTTTCATAGTGAATTGATCCTTTAATTTCAAAACTTGTTTTCACTTTTTCTTCTAGTTTTTCCAAATCGAGTGAGCTACATGTTATATAAATTTTCCGCGAGGATACAATTGTCTTCGCCTTGATGAGACGAAGCAAATCACACCAGTCTGAGCTTCCAATTTTACCGTTTGTAGAACCTGCAACTCGCGTGTAGATGGAGATTGAAGATGACCAATGTGTCATCTCACAACCAATGACATGATGCCACGCTATTTTTTCAAAATCTGTTTTAAATTAATGTTCCAGTGCTTTATTCACTAATGACCATTACATGCACAATGCGCCAGATTTCTTGGATTTGATTACTAACGCATTTTGATAATGATCAGATGGTCCACATTTATTGGGTTTTTTTTTATATTTTTTAATTTTTGTTTTAATTATTTTAAACTTTAAAAAATCATAAAAAATTCATTTCAACTTCTAAAATTGTGAAAAAATTATCAAAAAATACTTTTAATTTTTCTCTTTCTGATTTTTATTTTTTCAAAATTATATTTTGTGATTTGGTATTTTTTATGATTTTTCACTTTATTTGATTTGTTTTAACTGTTTAAAATACTTTTTGGTCATTTTAAATTTTGAAAAAATTATCGAAGGATCCAATGACCTCTTAACAAATATTGGTGACCTGATTTTATTTTTATTTTTTATTTTACTATTTTTTACAAATTTTAGTTTATTTTTCTTATTTATTTATATTTTAAAAATAATATCTGACTTTAAAAAATTCTAAAAAAATTTGTCAACACTTGTTGACTCATGTTTAACCTCTGATATTTTTTTTAGAATTTTTATTTGGTGTTTTAACACATATTGTGTATTTTACCAATTATTTCCTTTTTATAACTCATTTAAATTTTGTTTTTATATTAAATACATTTTATCATTTTTTGATTGGTCCTGATTTGGAGACACTTGAGTGTTATTTTGGGACAAGTTCCTCAGCCTCGTTGGATCTTGGGTGTTGATAGATTGAAAAACCAAATCCACCAAAATGGATGAATGATGTAGATGATATTTGAAACCCTAATTGCATCTGATACATCCCATCCCTCTTCATCTTATCCCTTTCTAGTTTTTACATGTGCTACATGTTTTTGGAGAATGATTTACATATCATTTCTCTAACATGTTGGTACATAAATTGCTATTGACCGACCTCAAAATAGGTGTGACTTCTATATAAGTCCACTTACGATTGCTTAACATAGCGCTAAATTTGTATCGATTCGAAAAATGATCATTCGTGGCCCAAACCTATGTTTGCAGGCCCAATTATGTTTAATTTGAAACCTTGGATCCAATAACTTTGAAATTCATTGTTAGGAGGATTTGATTCTATCAATTCTCTAATGAACTTCATGAATTTTGGTCTAAGCGAATCATTTGAACATTATTGATCATATGTGATTGCCTTGAATACTTGAAATGAATGATATACTTGACAAAAAGCAAATGACACTTGTTATTGAGAGGCTTCAATTTTATCCATCTTCTAATGAGTTTTCAAAAGCAAGCTTCAAGATCGTCATTCAACTAACCTTTTGTTATATTTTACCTCTAACTTCTAATTCACTAACAATTAACTTTACTTTATGCCATTATTTTGTGCCTTTACTTTCATGTAACATTTATTTTTAGCATTCACATCTCATGCTATTTTCCTTTTGCTCACTTGAGCATTTATTTTTATGTAATTTTATCTTGGCTCGCTTGATTTTTATTTTCTTTTAAAGACACTTAATAATCAACTTGAACATTAAAAGTTTTAAGGTTACTTGGATTATCTGGTTACTATCCCTAGCATTGTGGAGTTGTGGATTTCTGAGACTTAGGATTAGAAGCCTTGAGACTTTGGAACTCTGTGATCTTTGGTTGATATTTTTGTGATGGTCTTCTGAAATCCTTGGGGTTTACTCCAATGCATTTCTTTGAATTTTTTCTGTGTGCGGGTTATTCTAATTTTTATGCTTTGTTTGTGATTGAGAATTCCTCTGTATACAGTTGTTACTCTGGCAATTTTTGTCAAAGAAGACTTTGTTTGGTTCTTAATTCATCTGAAGCTTAGTATTCCTCAGATGTTTAGTATTTTTGCTTGCTTGATTTTAATCCAAAGGATGAGAATTCTACATTGACTTCTTATGTCAAGTGTTGGCTTCTTGTTGGTTAGACCATTCTTTTCCTTAGCATTTAATTTGTGTACTTAGGATAGTCCTTTCATCTCCTCATATCTTCTTTAATTTCAAAAATCTTCTCCATCATTTTCAAAACTCTTCTTGTTTTCTAAGTTGAACCACTTTCATAATAAACTTGAATTTAGGTCCATGCATTTTCAAAAATCTTTTCTTAATCAAACTTTAATCAATTTAATCATACTTTGACATCATTCTCAATACTAAAAGTCAATTAACCTCATTCAAACCATTTTTCCACTTTGGCTTTTTACTTTAAAACTTTTCTCAAAAGATTAGACTCTTGTCAATTCTTGTAGTGACACAAGCTACTATACTTATACGATATATAGTGAAGAGAGATATTTTCCACTTGGGTGTTGAGTGATGGATTTTAAATCCAAGTTATATCCTCCACTTTGAGATGATGCAAATTCTCCTTTCTCATAATTGTGGGTAGTAAGTATGTTTTCCACTCAAATATGATGATGATGTCTCTTCTCTTAAAATTAACCAACACACATGTGTTTTAAATTTTTTGAAGTGAACTACGAGTACCCTGATCTCCTATTGCACGAAAGGTGGTACGTAGGCACTAAAGGTTTGCAACCGCGGCAGGTGAAAAATGGTAAAAAAAAATTACTTCTTTACTCATATCCACCATCTATTTTTTTGTATACACCTTTTATAGCCAAAATACACAAATTTTCAAAGAGTTTCCTACGGAGTACCGTAGACGTTTAGGGTGATAATACCTTCCCTTTGCACAACCAACCCCCATACCTAAATCCCCCCCCTATTTTTTGGGTTTATTTGCTCTTTTCCCATTTCCTTTGGAAATAATAAAGCGCAATGGTGATTTTTATTTGATTTGTACGAATTAAGTCAATCAAATGACTTAGTCTAAACATTTATACTACTACAGGAGGCTGCAGTTTAAATTTTCTTTGAGCTAGGTTATTCCTTCTTAGTGTTTTTCCTTTTGATGGCTAAAATAATATGCACTGATAAATAGTGGTTAGTAATAAGTATGAAGGAAATAACAAAGTAAACGTAAAGGACCAGGGAAATCCTTTGGTTTCACACCTTCACCTGCCGGAGAAAGAATGAAGATAGCTGACAAGTCATTGTGAATGAAACCTTTGAAACTGTCCAAAGTATACTTAGTCGAAACCACTCGATTGGCAAGTTTTTGAGATTCTTGTTTTAAAAAGTTAAGGTAATTACCACAAACAAACCAGTTTGGGTAAGGAGGATAGAAAGTTACGACAAAATCATTGTTGGGCAATTTTGGTGGTTGAAGTTTGAAAGCTAAGTCATATCTATGTTCAGGTTTGACACAAGTAGGAATGTTTAAATGAGGAAGAATTTTAGTGAATTTCTCTTTTAAATTTTGTGTTGCATCAAAAGTGGTTCGACTAAGGTTGATTGGATTGTAGTCAGTTTTAAAGTATTTTTGGAATGCCTGGATTTACTTGATATGCGTATGTTTACCTTTGTGGCTCAAATCCTGCATAGATGCAAAAGCTTTCGACATTGGCTGAGAAATATGGTGTCGGACATATTCTTTAAATAAAAGTCTTTCCATAAAATATTAAAGCCCTTCGAGCAGTATAAAGATGAGCAATAGGGAACAAGATTAAATTATGAAAAATTGGCATGATGAGCCATGTGTTTCTCATAGTCTAAGAAAGAGAACTTCATTCCTGCTGTGCAAAGTTCACGTTTTCTTCTAAAGATAGGCTCAGGAATTAGTTGGCAAAGCCCAAAATTTCGAAACACAAATTTGGGTTGATAGGCAAGTATGCATATGTTACTTTTCACAGGCATGATCCTCGAGGAAATTAGCCTAGGGAGTAAAAAGGCTCTCCAAATATCAACTATATATGTGTCTTCTGGCAAGATGTCGAAAAGAGATTTTGTAAGCCATTCAGTGCCATGAGTCCTATTGAAAAAAGGGGCCATCGAAGGACTAAAGACATGACGTTTTCAAAACATCATAATGTACCTAATGAAATACTCCACAAAATTCTTTCCATCATCATCAGGAGTCAGTCGAAGCAATCTTCTTCCCTCGACAATTCAATTTTAGATTTCAGGATCTTTGTTGTTCACTGTGCCAGAAGTGCTGAGAGATGGTTCAAATTTTGCATTCAGCCATAATTGGAGAAGCCAGTAAGGGCCATCTAGGAGTAAGTTTGTGCGTGCCTTGTACTCTTTCAGTTTGGAAGTATCAGATCTAAGGCTTTCATATAATCCAGTAAGAATTAACTCACTGAGGCACACTTTTCGACCAGAGTGAAGTTGGTTTGCTAAGGTAAGGAATATTTTTCCTACTTGTAAATATTTACAGCAAAAAATACACCTAGATAGCCAGAGAGCAAGGAAATCTATGTGCTCAACGTCAGACACTTCATCTCCTTCGACATAATAAAGATTCATGTATTTAGTGAAGGCACCATTTTTGATAATAAAATTGATGGTGTTTGTATTCTGTTGATAAGGATCAAAGGTTTCTCCAGTAAGGGGGAGTTCAATGATAGAAACCATATCGAAGAGAGTGGGAGTTATCATCCCACTAGGTAGATGGAAAGTATTGTATGTACTATCTCATAAGTACAACAAAGAAATCAACATGCATTAGAAATAGCTAAAACCTATCTTCGACATTTGAATCAAATCGAAGATGCCTAAGTATTTTCAGGCTTGGGATTTTACCTTTTCGATTTTAGCCAGCCAAGAGAGATATTGTTTATCTACTATAGGGAAAGATCTAAAAGGTCTGAAGTTTTCGGTTACGTAGTCGAATTGAAAAGGTTTACCTTCATCTATAGTAATTGAGGGAGTATCTTTTTGGGTTTTCTCTACAGACGATTCTGTTAATTATTTATCAGGGTTGCTATCTTTCTTCTTAAAAAGTTTGGATTTGTTAACAATGGGTTTCGTATCATAGTAAACAGGAAAAAATTTCTTGATTTTCTCTAAACATGTAGCAGATAACATAGGACCCATATACCATAGGATTTTATCAGCAAGAGTAAAAGGGATTACTACCTAAGAAGCGTAAATTGCTTGTTATTCAGCAGTGACGTATGGTGTTGGAACATTTATTGATTTCCAACAAGAAGGGTTTTTTAGATGTGATGAATCGGATGGAATGCAGCATCATTTGTGGCCTTTTTCACTTCCTTGTTCTTCACATTTTGTCGGATTTGCTTCCTTTTTTGGATGGTGCCATGATTGACAAATTCAATTTCTTGATTGTTTGGAGGTTTTTTGAGAAAGAGAGAGTGTAAAATTTTGAAAACTAGAATATTGAGAAGATGAAAAAGTGTGTTTGGAGAAGAAAAATGATATTTATAAGCTGGAAACTGTTTATATTTTAAAATTTTGGAGTTAGTGGGACACGTGGTGATCTATGATAAGCTAATATAAGAGGTTGCTTGTTTAAAAGCCACATCGAGAACCTACTTTTATAGCAAATGATGGAACTACTACGTGCACGTCTTGAGTAGACATTTTGAAAAAGTAAGTCATGATTGTTCTGACATCATATCAGTTATTATCTATCATGAAGATTGTATGTTCATCGAAATATAATTGCTTTTCAAGAAATATATATTTCTCCAAGAAATTCGAAATACGTTTATTGGGGGCAATTTGTTGACTGGAAATTTTGACAACATGGGTTTTAGCTGAAATGATATATTTTGGAGAATATAGTCCGAAAGAAAGAATGAAGGAGTTTGTGTGAAGATTTCGACAGATGAAGAGCTAATAAAAGCTTTGTTTTTGCTAAGTGTTGGTCAAAGGTTTGTACGCGAACCATAGAGATTTCAAGTTATTTGAAGTATCATTAAGCATATTTTGACCGTCACGTTTGGCGCTTCGAAGACAAAGAGTTTTCAAATTCAAAAGTTTGATCTTATCTAAAGGAACACGTGGAGGCATATAATTCAAAGGCGCATGCAGATGTCGAACGTGGCAACATCTTATTTAGAGACAGTTTGGTCAAAATTAGTATAAATAAGGGGTCTTAGTGTTAGGATTCAGTGTGCTCACATCTTTGTATAAAATACTCAAAATTACTCAAAGTACCAACGTTAGAGAAACGAGTTTATGAGAATATCCGTATGATGCACCAATTTTATGTTTATTGTTATCCAACTTTAATTGGAAGTTTTATACATTTCTTTAAATTTCAGTCAAAATTTCTTTATATTCCAGTCTTTTCTTTAAAAGCATTACCTTACTATTTACGAAGTTATAATTAAAATCAACTTTGATTAAAAGAATAAGAATATTGTCAAAAGTATTCTTCGTTTTAGAAATAGAAACTTTGAACGAGAACACATATACTTAGGATCAATTTGATCGATCTTGCAAATCACCAATTTTTATTCGATTTGAAAGATCAACGGTTGTTTACCAAATTTCACGGTAAACACATATGTGATGTACTCATATAATACTTGACGTCAAGTAATATTTATAATATTATGAATAATTATATTTAAAAAAATAGAATTAAATTATTATATTTTTTTAGATTAAATTAATATTTAATAATTTTAATTAAATTTTTCAAAAATTAATTAATTAAAAATTTTAAAACAAACGTTTTGGGTCTAAGGCCCATATATAATCCCCACCCGCTTAAGACACTTGAAATTATATATGTATGAGCTTTATAAACTCTCATATTGAATTGCATGGTGAAAGTAAGAAGGCTCTTAAGGGTTATGGAAATGCTAGCAGTAATAACTATTGGTTATCTGCTGGGAGTACATGATAGATGGGGGAAACAATACTAGAAAGGAAGGGGGAGGAGCTCATGAGTAGGGATTGATATTTGTTTTTGGATGGAATCACTTTTGAGGTGATTCTAGCAAGGAACATTTATGTTAGAACTCTTTATAGAATTGTCTTCCATCAATTTAAACATATTTTAAATCTTACATTGTTAGAAAAAATAAAGTATTTGTGTTAGTTGAAAATATTTCTTAATTTCATATTGATTAGATTATATATTTTGACTAGCTTCCTTCGTTATATAAAAAAATAATTAGTTTTATTTTAAAACAAATCAAAAAAATTTATTGAGTTTTTTTTTCACTTTTATTATTATGAGTCTTTCAAATTACCGAAACATTATCTCTCATTTTTTTCTACTTGTTGAATTTTTTGATTATTTGAATTCTCTTTGAAATATTATTTTAATTTCTTTTCAATTCAGTTGAGAAATTATCAACTATTATTTTTGAATTTTCTTTGGAGAATTACTTGAATTTCTCCATGTTTGAAAAATCATTTGAATAATCAAATGACCATTATTAAACTCTCTTTGAATAATTACTTGAGTTTCTCCTCGTTTGAGAAATCATTACGATTGGTCTTTATACCAGATATTACGAGTGATATTTATACCATATTCGTGTATTTCTATATCGATTATCTATTGCGCAAGTAGTAATCATACAATATAGAACTTTATCCTGAAGACATCGTGGTTGAGTGATTGTTTTGCACAATTTTTTAACAGTGCCAGGAAACGTCTTAAAGAGAGCGACTTAGTCCGCGATTCGACCTGGTAATTCCTTTGGTGACAATTTTTAAAGACCGTAAAATAATAATTTTAAGACGTTTCATACTCTGATGACTACCAAAGAAATTATTAGTACTTATGCTAATGTTGTCACTAACAAACCATTCTAGTTTGAGGAAAGTCACTTCAAATGCTGACAATAAAGTTTGCGATTTTTCTTAGCCTTAAAAAAAGTTGGCAATGTTTTGAATGATGACATTTCTGTTGTTCCTTCCGGGTTAATCGAGCAAACTAATGGTAAGAATTATGTGGATTTAGATGGAACACTTAATAGTGTTGAAGTTGAATCTGCTGCATAGATTAAAATGAATGATTTACAGTTCAGTAAAGAAATCACCTTATGAAAACAAAATGAATATCTCTACAAAATCATATTTTAAATATACTCGCCGATGATCTGTATGATTATTACAGTAGCTATGATACTTCAAAACAGGTTTGAGAGGCTTTAAAAAGAAGTATGACACCGAAGAAGTTGGAGCAAAGAAGTATGTCGTTAGCCGCTACTATCAGATAGTATAGATGAAAGGTCCGTGGAAACTCAATGTTACGAACTTCAAAAGATTGATTATGAGATCATCACCAATGGTATTTCTTTAGATGAACAATTTCAAATTGTTGTTATTATTAAATTATTCTCTGGTTTAAAAGTTTTTAAAAATTTTGCTTTACCACAAAATAATTTTTTTTCATTTGAGAGTCTGATTATTCGTCTTCGAATTGAAGAAAAATCTCAGGGACAAGATGAAAAAAAAAAATCTTAGTTGTTTCAAACAGCAAAAAGAAATTTAGTGTAATTCTAAAGTCATTTGGCAAATAATTAAAGAATCGAAACTACAATACTGTGAACAGAATTAAGAATGAAAACTCTTCAAGGACCCTAATCTTGTTTCATAAACAACAACATTGAAGATGCACTTGGAAGAAGCTTTCAACCATTAAAGCTAACTATGGAACTCAACACACCTCTCTTGAAGTTGATCCATTGAATGTTGACAACCCCAAGCAGCAAAAATTAACGCAAATGTTGAAGATGAAAATCAAATGGTGACAGATCAATAGTTTTCTAGACAGCATGCTTGAGAAAATCATTGTGTGTGGGGTTGAAACTAGATGAAGCAACTGCCACATTGTTTAAATTACAATTAATTTTAGTGTTTATATAGTTTACACTAACATCTCTCTGCGTCTATTAGTGGCTTCAATAGTTTACACTAACATTTTTACTAATCAATATTTGTATTAATTAATTTTCAAATATATTTTTTCATTAAAAATTAATTTTATATTTTTGTCATCCCCGCCATGTTTGCAAAATTGAAGGAGTACCAACAAAATTATAAGGGAAGTAAAATTGAGAGATCAAAAAGTTAATTTTTAAAATAAAGAGACTAAATGTTAAACATCATCAAACTAAGAAAAACATGTATTTAACTCTATATTTTATGACAAAATTTTCACTCCGTCCTAAAAAACCTAAGGTATAAACCTTGGACGCACCACATTTTAAATTTTTGTAATAAAAAAATATTATATATTCTCTTGGTTGATACACATAACCGACAGAAAACTAAATAAATCACACACTTTAAATCCCAACAAATACAGTTTATGTTTTTATTTCTTTTATAATATCGCTATTCTTTTTATTTTTATTTTTTATTTTGATATTATGTCGTCTATTCCTTCAATTAGAATATCAACCGAGAGGAAAGATTACTCAAGTTTATCTATAAAAACATTTGTTAATTACGTTTTTCCTTAATCTAAATCATGAAACCACCCTAATCCCCATTGGAATACATGAATGGTCTAGTGGCAATCACATTGTTGAGCGATCCTTGGCCTCCAAGTTTCTAAGGATGGGTTATTATTCGCCTATCATAATGAAGGATAGTATGGCGTTTGTCAAGAAATCTGACAAATGCCAAAGGCACACCAATTTTCACCACACACCAACCAAACTCATCTAGTTTGTTGTGACTCCCTTGCCATTCTACCAATGGAGCGTGGATATTCTAGGCCCTTTTACCCTGGGCACCCGACAAACTAAAGTTTCTAATAATTAGAATGAACTATTTCACAGAATGGATAGAAGTTAAAGTCGTCTCTGTTGTGAAACACGTTACCTTGGAAACAAAATATAATAGGTTTCCTTATTAGAGGGAAACCTTCAAGGGTAGAAAAGATGATAAACAAGATTAACAACAAGGATTAGTTATAACTGTTATTCTTTACTTTCTCTTCAAATCAGATTAAAAGTACATAAGAATAACAAATAACTCCCACACCCTAAATTAGGATTTGCAGTATGCAATGATGAGAGACTAGTATGCTATTTATAATAAACCTAACATACTAAACTAATGGTTTTTTTCCACAAATATCCATTATAAATATCCATTCATCCATTCAGTCTTATTTCGACTTCTCATAAATTCCTTATGATCTCTAAGTTCATCTAGAATCTCACTTGCAGAGATTAAGACATAAGCTATAAGATCTGCATACCCAAGTCTCTAAGGTGGCTTGATGACTCTTCTCGTTCTATCTGTTGCCAATAGTTAGTCATCGATAATTTCATCATCTTCCTCGTCATCTTCTACTTCTTCTTCGACTTTATTTGGGATATACATTTCAGCATCAACGTGCTCCACCTCAATAGGAATCTCTCCCTGTTCCAGCTCTTCGTCAGATATTTCTGCATTTTGATCAACATCATCAGTTTTCTTGAAATCCATTTCAACTTCATTGAAAACTACATCTCGACTGATGATACACCTCTTGTGACCTGGCTCTAGGCACCATAGCCTATAAGCTTTGACTCCTTCAGGCTATCCCATGAACATACATTTCAGCGCTCTAGGTTTTACCTTGTCTTGCCTAATGTGAGCATAGGCTATGCATCCAAATACTCTCAGTTTATCGAGATTTGGTGGATGTCCTGACAAAACTTCTTGAGGTGTCTTCATATCTAACACAGTCGAAGGACATCTGTTTATCACATATGTAGTTGTCAAAACAACCTCATCCCAAAACACCTTCTTTAACCCAGTACTAGTCTGTATGCATCTAACTCTCTCCAAAATAGTTTGATTAAAACTTTCAGCCAAACCATTTTGATGTGGAGTATCTGCAGTAGTTTTGTGCCTTGCAATACCAGAGGCAGCACAAAAGTTGTCGAAAGCGTCATTGCAAAATTCAAGGCTATTGTCAGTTCTCATCCTCTTGACCTTTCTGCCAGTCTGATTTTCTACCAGAGTCTTCCAACTTTTGAAATTCTAAAAAATTGCATCCTTAGTCTTATGGATGAATACCCGTAACTTTCTGGAATAATCATCCACTATGGATAGAAAATACCTTGCTCCTGAATGTGATGGACACCTTGCAGGCCCCCAAATATTAGCATGGATGTAATCAAGGGATCCATGTGTTCTTTGTTTGCCTTTTTTAAACTTCACTCTACAAGATTTTCTAAGTACTCAGGGTTCACAAAATTTCATCGTTTTCGACTTTGTCTCCACCAAGCAAATTTTGTTTCCCTAATTCGACCAGACCCCTTTCACTGGCATGGCCCAATCTCATGTGCCAAATTTTTGTCTTCGACAAAGGTTTCGTGGATGAAACATTTGTCGAACCACTTACAACTTTAGCCTCAAGGGTATACAAGCCTTGTTTCTTCACGTCTCTCAAGACTTCCTTCGACCCCTTCATGACTCTTAGGATACTTTTCTCTCCTTGGAAAACATATCCTTTCTTGTTGAATTCACCAAGGGAAATTAGATTTATCTTCAAATCAGGTACATACCTGACTTCAGTCAATAACTTTATTGACTCATCATGGAGCTTTAATCTCACAGATCCAACACCTATAATTTTGAAAGCTTTGTTGTTTCCTATAAATACAAACCCACGATCTTGATTACATAATTCCTCGAATAAATCTTTGTTTTGAGTCATATGCCAAGTACAACCTGAATCCATAATCCATTCTTTCCTTGAGTCACTGCTTGAAACCATAAGAACATCAGATGAGTTGAAATCATCTTGAACAATGGCTGCATTGCCATTATCCTTACCTCCATGATCTTTCAGACGTTCAGGACACACCTTTCTTGTGTGGCCCTCCTTCTTACAATGATAGAATCGAATACTAGATGCTTACCCAATATAAGACTTCTACTGACTTTTACCTTTCTTTTTGTCGAACTTACCATCCTTTCTCAAGAATTTTCCCTTAACGGACAAACCTTCACCAACCATCAAAGGTTTATGCTCCTTTCGTTCGTTCAAGTCCTTAGAATACAAGGTTGATTTAACTTCTTCAAAGGTCAGGGACTTCCTTCCATACAAGAGAGTTTCTTTGAAGTGAGCATGTGTTATGGGAAAAGCGCACAACAGCAACAACGTTTGATCTTCATCATCGGTCTTCACATTAATATTTTCAAGATCAAGAATTAGCTTGTTGAACATATCCAACTGCTCATCCAACACTTTGTCTTCAATCATCTTGAATGAATACAAAGCTTGCTTCAAGTAGAGCCGATTTACCAGCAATTTGGTCATGTACAAACTTTCAAGTTTCACCCATAACACTGATGTTGTCGTCTCCTTTGATACCCGTCGAAGAACCTTATCACCAAGGCTCAAAAAGATTGCAATGTGGGATTTTCTATTATGGTCGTCTTTTCTTTTTTCGTTAATGCAACATCTGTGGCCTTCGCTTTCTTCAACGCTTCCAAACAACCCTGCTGAACCAGTAGGGCTTTCATCTTCAAGCGCCACAGATCGAAATCGTTCACTATGGATTGGTTATAACTGTTATTCTTTACTTTCTCTTCAAATCAAATTACACAAGAATAATAAATAACCATCTCACCTTAAATTAGGATTTGCAGTATGCACTGATGAGAGACTAGTGTGTTATTTATAATAAACCTAACATACTAAACTAATGGGCTTTTTCACAAATATCAATTACAGGCTAACTTAGGGTACAAGCTAACTTAAACAATTGGATATAACAAATGGGCCCAATTCGAAATACTAACAACCCTAGTATTTTGACACTCACATACTAGAACACACTTCGACTACAGTATGTGGGTCTTCGACACCAGTATGTGAACATACTTCGACGAAATGCATAAATCTTTTCGAACTAGAAGATACTCTTCGACCCAATAGAGTTCGATCCAATATCTCACAGTCTCCAAGACCACAATTGAAAAGGTCCCTCGTTTTTACTAAAATAGGATTATATGCATGTTCGATTTTCCAATCTTCATCATTTTGGATAACGAAACTCAGTTCTCCAACACTACCATAGTTAATTTATGTCATGACCTAAGAGTGATTTTTTTTGTTATATATCCATAGGAAAATTGGCAAGCAGAATCAACAAACAAGGTAAGATTGAATGGGATCAAGAAAAATCTAGATGATGCCAAAGGACTTTGGGATAAACAGCTGCACGAAGTGTTGTGATCATATCACACCACCTTTAATTCGACTACCAAGGAGAACCCCTTTACCATGGCATATGGGGTGGATTCCATTTTTCCTATCAAAATTCAAATGCCCTCCTGGCGACGCCCTCAGTTCAACAAAGAAGAGAACAAGGCAGGACTAATATGTACCACTGACCTAATTAACGAAACAAGAGATGTTGTCCACGTCCTAGAAATCTTTGCCAAGCAAAAGGAGGTCATAAAATAAAAATCCAAAGTGGTTTGAAGATAAATGAATGAGCACGACCTGGTGCTGAAATAAGTCACTATGCTCGCCCAGTAAGGGAAACTAAAACCCAACTTGGAAGAACCATATCACTTATACCAAAATATACCTCATAGAGCCTATAAGCTCGAGGAGCTAGATGTGACTCATTATAAAAACTTTGAATTCATTTAACCTAATATATTACTATAGTTAATTATTAAAGGTGATTTTCCTTGCATTATATAAATTTGTTTGAAAAACCTTTATTATTGTTTATATCATGTTTATTTGCTTATATAGTCGACTTGAAAGCTAGAGTTCTTCAAGAAGATCATTTTCACCTTAAAAAGGAAATAAAAATTTGGGGCTTCCTCAAGTATACCCTTTTCGCCTTAAAAGGAGATACATATGCTAGATTTCCACATAAAAATCATTTCCACTCAACAAGAAAAATACAAGTGTTGGACCTTCACTATAAGATCATTGCTTCTATACAAGGTGAGTGAACCGCTACACTGTGGTAAAAGAGTCTAGATTCCTAAATAGGCTACTTAATCAACGCCAACTCCATGAATAACCTAAAGGGCCCAAACATAACAATTCCGTAAGCAAACCACCGAAGTCATGAACATTGTCATTAAAGAAAAACACTTAAAAGATGGCTATAAATCATCTTACAAAGGGGAGAGGATGTGGAACTATGTGCTTGCAGGTATAATCAATAATTTATACAAGATGGTGAAGCTTATGGATATAAAATATGAAAGTCAACTAGAAGTTGCTTAGTTTTGATGATGACAATAGTTGAAGTTAATCAACGATTGAGGATAGCTCAAGCGATAAAATATGCACAAGATGGTTAATCAATTTATCCTCCCAAATAAAGATAAAGACATATTTTTGAAGTCAACACCGTAGTCTAATGACCTTCAAGTGTAGACTTAGGTTTCAAGGATCACTGTTTATTTATCCTCTCAATCTCTGAGATGATGGTAATCAATGTGAATATATAACAAGCCTAATTAAGAAGATTCAAGGCTCTTGTTTGATTTTAAATTTAAAGATAATGATGCCTAGAATTTAAGCTTTTGGGTTTGAAAGATATAAAGTTTGAAAGCTCACATGGTTGTGTTTGTATGAGTGACCAATGTCTTGTAAAGTCATACAGGAATTTCTAAAAATATTATGGCTAAATCACACACACACACACAGACACACACACACACACACACACACACACACACACACTAAAAACTCTTGAGAAGCCTCTCATTTTTTAATTAAATCACAAAAAAAGGTTTTGAGGCATAAATAATTGATTACAAGAGTGTCTAATTTATTAGGAAAATTTTCTATTTGTCTAATTGATTAGACGGTAAACCAATTATGATTGGTTGGGTCTAAAATCTATTGGGACAGACTCTTGATGATTGATAACTACTCTATATCAAAAATTTCCATTTGTGGCCTTAATAATTGATTATTTATGTTTCTTAATCAATTAGCTTAATAGATTAGTGCATTCGTTTGATCCAAGTATTGTTTCCAAATTTATACCAAACCTTGGCCTATAAATAAAGAGCTTCTCTGTCACTTTTTCACATCCAGAAAATGAGAGAAACCTCATTTTTCATTTCTTTCACCACCTCTCTAAATATCTCATATTTTCTCTCATATTTTAGCCATAATGCTTCGGGAGTGTTCTTGAACCTAAGTGAGGATATTTGTTTTGGGTGAGGGAAAAGTAGTAAATTTACCAAGAGTGTATTTTTTAAATAATTATTCCATAGAAAGTTGATATTTTAGTCGTGTGTTAAACCAATTAAAACCTTTTTTTTGTATTAGAGGATAGTCTTAGGAAGTATCTATTTGGTTTGTGAGTGTCGCTATTGAAGAAAAAGCTCTCTTTTTGTTTGTGAAGATCAACTAATAAAAATATCCATAATGGTTCTTAAGCTTAGCCCGATTATAAGCTCTATCAGTTCTAGCCCAGTTAAAATCTCTCTTGGTTTTTTAGTTCAGTTTGGTGTAAAAGGTTAGTAGGTTCGAGATCATCCTGGTAAAAATATCCGTTTGATTCGAGGTCAGCCTATATAAAACCCCAATTCAGTATGGAGGATATCCAACTTAAAACTCCGCCTTTTTTGAGATCAACCTGTGAAAATCTTTGTTTGGTTTGGAGAGTAACTACTCTAAGATTTGTTCATTGTCTGGTTTGAAGTTATCCTGAAAACTTAATTTGCTTGTATAAAAAGGTTCGTGAGAAAATCCTTCCAAAAGTTCTCAAGTTTAGTGGATACTCTCAAGAATAATTCTTAGAGAGATGAGTAGATCTTCTTGGCTGAACTTGTATAATTCTTTTGTATTATTTATCTTCCCTTAACAATTTTTCTCTGGGAAACAAATAATCAATGGTACATTTATCCATACACATTGTGTTAATGGTAAAGTAGTTGATAAACCAGATTTCCTTTGGAACGAAGAGGAAAAGAGAAAGTTTGAAATTGATTTTAAAACTAAAAACTTTTTATATATGTATTTAAACGAAAATCAATTTATTTATGTACTTAATTGTAATTCTTCCAAGAAAATGTGGGACACTTTAGAAATAATCTATGGAGTATCTCCAAATATCGAACAAGAAGGAATGAACACACTAGGTGAGGAAGTTGAAACACCGCCTGAATATGTAGGTTAATTTCATAGTGTTCAACCTTTAGAAGTTTTCGAAGCCATGTTAGAACTTTAGTCTCTAACAAATATCTAAGAGTTAAGAATGGTAATCAGAAACCTGATCCAATCATTAAATTGAAATATGTGAATACTTATAAGTTTTAGGAAAAATCCAAGAAAGAAGAAATCATCGAGAAACTTAACGAGTTGATTAAAATATTAAAAGATGAAGGGATGAGATCAAACCTAGAAGAATCTCTAGTAACTTCTTCATGAACACTTTTGAATAAGAAAAAGAAGAATCAACTCTAGTAGTCTCCTTTTAAAGACAATCTCTGTGAATGTATGATCATCGAAAGATTCAACATCAAATGGAGAAACTTCATCAAGAAGAGAATATGAAGAAGATGAATTTTTATCTAGTGTAATCTTTGAAATAAGAAATGAGAAATAAGTATCAATAAACAATGTCGTTGAAGAATCAACCTCTAGTAGAATCATTAAAGAATATTCTTCCATTGAAGAATACAAAAAAGTTTTATTGAAAGCTTCTAACGTAGAAGATGACTATGAGGTAAAATCGTTCATACAAGCAACTCTTTAAATTAAACTCTTAGTTAATTAAGGAACATGATAAGATTGAAAAGTTTAACTTAGATCTTAAAGCCTATATTGGGTTTCTAGAAAATAGTAATGAAATACTAAAATATCTAATGGCTAGTCTTAGAAACCAAGTTAGTAAATGTGAGACTTGTGCCTCGATGAAAATGGAAGTGAAAGATCTTCATGAAACCATATGTAAATTTACTAAGGGGAAAGAAAACATAGATTTGATTCTATCAAATCAAAGGCTTTCCTTGAATGATCACACAGTAAAAGCTTTATGTAATTAAGGTTAAGAAATGTATATAAAAATATATACGAGTTAAAAGAAAAAAAGTTTTAGTGATCATCACACACACACACACACACACACACACACACACACACACACACACACACACACACACACACACACACACACACACACACACACACACACACACACACACACACACACACACACACACACACACACACACACACACACACACACACACACACACACACACACACACACACACACACACACACACACACACACACACACACACACACACACACACACACACACACACACACACACACACACACACACACACACACACACACACACACACACACACACACACACACACACACACACACACACACACACACACACACACACACACACACACACACACACACACACACACACACACACACACACACACACACACACACACACACACACACACACACACACACACACACACACACACACACACACACACACACACACACACACACACACACACACACACACACACACACACACACACACACACACACACACACACACACACACACACACACACACACACACACACACACACACACACACACACACACACACACACACACACACACACACACACACACACACACACACACACACACACACACACACACACACACACACACACACACACACACACACACACACACACACACACACACACACACACACACACACACACACACACACACACACACACACACACACACACACACACACACACACACACACACACACACACACACACACACACACACACACACACACACACACACACACACACACACACACACACACACACACACACACACACACACACACACACACACACACACACACACACACACACACACACACACACACACACACACACACACACACACACACACACACACACACACACACACACACACACACACACACACACACACACACACACACACACACACACACACACACACACACACACACACACACACACACACACACACACACACACACACACACACACACACACACACACACACACACACACACACACACACACACACACACACACACACACACACACACACACACACACACACACACACACACACACACACACACACACACACACACACACACAAATATATATATATATATATACCTGTGTGTTAGCATAGATTGTGCAATATCGTTATAAATAATAAATAAATATAGTATAGTAATGGTTAAAAAAATGTATATAGAAGATATATAAATTAAGTAGTGTCGATCTATCGGAAATGTATATTTTACTAAAAAAAATAAAGAAAATAATTAAGTTGTCATCTACCCGTGCGTTTGCATGGGTCACACAAAGTTGATAAAAATATTAAATAAATATTATACAGTTATGATTAAGAAATCTATATAAAAATATGTACGAGTTAAAAGAAAAAAATATCTTAAATTATGATTGTCATATAAATATTAATTTAATTGTATTGATATTTGACTTTTTCTCGTTCATAAAAGGTGCAATGCCCGCGAGTCCGACCCGGCTCGCAATCATGGTTTTACAAAGCGGTGCAAGATTTTAGAACTTGTGTGTCCATTAATAAAAATATTTGTAACTTATTCCTGTTTATAAAAATAGTTGTGTCAACAATCAACTTTTTCCCGGTTTAAATATATTTGCAACTTATTTCCATTTATAAAATAATTGTATCAATAGTAATTTTTTTCCGTTTATAAAAATATTTGTAACTTAGTCCCGTTTATAAAAAAAAATTGTATGTATATTTGGCTTTTTCCCGTTTATAAATTTTTTTTGTAGCTTATTCCCGTTTATAAAAATAATTGTAGCAACAGTTGACTTTTCCTCGTTTATAAAAATATTTGTAACTTATTTTCCTTTATAAAAATAGTATAATGATGGTTAAGATATGTATATAAAATATATAAAAATTTAGTAGATTCAGGTTGAGAGATCAGTTTCGATCTAGTACAAATCCAATCAATGACTTTGGTGCCATTGACGCTACAGATCCATAAGCATGAATATTTCGAATATCTCAATACAGTCATATTTGTAGGCTTATGCAATTTTCTATTTTATACTATTAACATGGATGTTATGAGTTTGTTCGCAGATTCATTCTTTTTATTTTTGTCGATTTTGAATTTGCATTGCAACGATGTACTCTATCAATTTGAATGAATGAATATCATTTATTTTTAATAAAAAATTAAAATATATCATAAATATTAATTTTTCTTTTACTTATGAACCAAAACTCCTTTTAATATAAATCTATTCAATCAAACATCGATGTATCTTAATTATAATTAATTTACTTTCTAATATAGATAACTGAATCTATTCAAAACATTTGTATTCCTTTTCCAATCCTTATTTATTGTGAAAAAATTGTATTAATTTATTTTTAATTGTATTAATTTATTTTTAGGTGACACACATTTCTCCCGTATTTGAAATGTTTGAAATGATATAATATGAAGAAGGGAAAAACACAAGAAGGGGGGAGGGGGTGAATTGGAATCTTAAAATCCAATGAAAAGAACACGTTGATTTTTATCCTGGTTCGTTTGAACTCAAACTACTCCAGTCCACCCGTCAAGGTGATTTCGCCTCTCTCCAACGAGGTCTTAATCCACTAATCAATCTTGATTACAAATCTACTTTGACAACTGCCAAAGTCTTCTTGAGTATAACCACAACCCGATTTTCTCAAGGAATTACAAAATAATATATTTGAGTGTGTACAAATATGTTTTCTAAATAAAACAATATCACAACAGTGATGTATTACACAATTTAAGATTTCTAGGTAGAACTGGGTAAATATGCTTTTCTTTTACGTGCGCAGTAGTTCGTCACTTGAATTCTTCTTTTTGTCTTCTTTGAATAGGCCATGCAACAGTGACATAAGAAGATGATTTTGGAATGTTCATAACACGAATTAATAAACTTTCCAAACCAAGAGATCTTTGTCTGTTTGTAGCCTTTACTTTTGATATTGCATGATAAATTGTAACACTTCAGAACTTCTCACATAAGAGGTTGAATGTTACTGTTGAGAGTCCCTTACTACTTGTATCAGAACTTTATCGATCAGAGTATCAGAGATCCTATTTCACAGCGCTGGTGTATTCAAAAGTTGTAACAGAACTTCTTCATATAAGCGTGTCACACAAATTTGCTTCTAAGAAGGATGCGCCTGATTCTATCATAGTACTCTCATCTTCTATGCTCGCATAATCAGAACTTCTAGTGATGTTCTGGCAGATTGTCTATGCTCCTTACATCAGAACATCTTTTTCACATCAGAACTTCCTGCATGTAAAGATACTTTTATTAGCGAGCATATTTGTTCTTTATATCTACATATATCATTTGTTTGTTATCATCAAAATTCTTGTAGGAACATAGAACCAAATTATATTCTAACAATCTCCCCCTTTTTGATGATGACAAAAACTTGTATATTTTGATGGAATATAAAGAACAAAGAATAAAAACTCTCCTGAGTAAAATACTCAGATAACGAGAAAATAAAATACTTCCCTGAAGATCTTCTGATAACGCATATTTGCTTCTGATAGGAGTCAAAATATCCCTGATTCTCCCCCCTTTTTGTCAATAATCAAAAAGTAGGAAGTTGCTTGAGAAGGTGTGACAATCGTCTTCTGGATTCAACTAAGATTCTTTAGAGAGCTTCTGATGTTGTATTCTCATTATCGTTCCCAATAGTTTCAGAGTCAATAACCTTTTGTTTCTGATTTCCTCTGAAACTTGTGAATCCTTTAAATTCCAGGCTTTAGAACATATACTTTCTTCCCTCCATGTGTAGAGAGCATCCAGAATCCAGGTGTTAGGACTGGTGTTTCAATCTTGCTGTTAAAAATATTTGCAACATAGATGATTTTATCCTTTGGCACCCATATCTTTTTGGGTCCATGATTGTTAGAGTTTCTAAAATTCTGTTTGAATTTTGGTTTAGCATAAAACGCCTTACTAGCATATTTTATATCATGTGTTTGCCCAGAAGTGAAGTGAGAATAAAGAGGAGTGCGTTTAATAACCAGATCCTTAATTTTCTTAGGTTGGGATACTTTACCTTTGTATCCTATACATTTTCTACCATTTCTGCTGACTTCATAGATCATTAAAGCCATCTTACTTATATCTATGTTTTTAGCGAGGAATTTCTGAAAGCTATGATCATATTCCTTTATGATCTTATCAGGGTTACTAGGAACTTCTGATATGGTTTCCTTCTGAGTATTTTGTAATTCATTTTCAAGTTTTGAAATTTTTTCTTTCAACTCAGAGTTTTCCAATCTCAGATTCTTAGTTTCTTCAGAGTCCGATACTAGATCCCTTTTCAGGTTCTTGTTTATGACTCAAAGCTTCTGATACCTTTCTAGAATTTCTGACAGACTCTCTTCTAATTGAGATCTAGAAAAGTTAGAAAACACCTCTTCTGACTCTGAGTCTGATTCTGATTCTGATTCTGATTCAGAGGATTCAGAGACATCTAATAAGTTATCTGTTTGAGCTATATTGGCTCGTTCATCTTCTAATTCTGTTCTGTCTTCAGAAGATTCAGAGTCATCACACGTTGCCATAAGACTTTTCTTCTTTTCCTTAGAGAGCTTCTTTTTAGGTTTCTCTATTTGAAGATTTGGACAGTTGCTCTTGTAGTTACCTTGTTCATTGCATTCATAGCAGGTAATGTTTCTGTTACTGGATTTTCTATATCCAGAAGATTGTTCAGAGCCATTCCCTGTTCTTCTAGAGTTTTTGAATTTCCTCTGCCTATGCTTTCACAGTTGATTGATTCTTTTGGATAGAAGGATCAATTCGTCTTCTTCTGACGAGAATTCACCAGAGTTTTCTGCTTCTACTTTTGCCTGTAAAAATTTGGTTTCATATTTATTAGATTTTAGAGCGAGAGACTTACCTTGCTTCTGTGGCTCATCATCTTCTAACTCTATCTCATGACTTTTGAGAGAGCTGACAAGTTCTTCTAGAGAGATTTTGTTCAGATCTTTTACTAGTTTGAGAGCAGTGAACATGGGTCTCCATTTCCTTTGTAAACTTCTGATGATCTTCTTTACATGATCAGCAGTTGAGTACCCTTTATCCAGAACTTTTAGCCCAACCACCAGAATTTGAAATCTTGAGAACATTATTTCAATGGTTTCATCTTCTTCCATTTTGAAGGCTTCATATTTCTGAATGAGCGCAAGGGCTTTAGTTTCTTTGACTTGCATGTTTCCTTCATGCGTCATTCTCAAGGAATTAAACATGTGCTTTGTTGTCTCTCTGTTCGTGATCTTCTCATACTCTGAGTATGAGATGGCACTCAAGAGAATAGTCTTGGCCTTGTGATGATTTCTGAAATCCCTCTTTTGATGATTTTTCATTCTTTTTCTGTCAATCTTCTGACCTCTTTCATCAACAGGATGTATGTACACATCTGTTACCATATCCCAAAGGTCAGCGTCACACGCTAGGAAGCAACTTCTGATTATGTCTTTCCAGTAATCAAACTTTTCACCATCAAATATTTGGGGTCTGCTGCTGATTCTTCCTTTCTTATCATGATAATCCTTGCTGATGTTCTGACTTGGTTCCACCATAGTGTTTTTCCTCCTTGGATCTTTTTCTGACACGGTTAAGTGTTTGCACCCAGATCCAGGTGCTTTGATACCAATTGAAGAAGGGAAAAACACAAGAAGGGGGGGGGGGGGGAATTGGAATCTTAAAATTCAATGAAAAGAACACGTTGATTTTTATCCTGGTTCGTTTGAACTCAAACTACTCCAGTCCACCCGTCAAGGTGATTTCTCCTCTCTCTAACGAGGTCTTGATCCACTAATCAATCTTGATTACAAATCTACTTTGACAACTGCCAAAGTCTTCTTGAGTATAACCACAACCCGGTTTTCTCAAGGAATTACAAAATAATATATTTGAGTGTGTACAAATATGTTTTCTAAATAAAACAATATCACAATAGTGATGTATTACACAATTTAAGATTGCTAGGTAGAACTGGGTAAATATGCTTTTCTTTTACGTGCGCAGTAGTTCGTCACTTGAATTCTTCTTTTTGTCTTCTTTGAATAGGCCATGCAACAATGACATAAGAAGATGATTTTGAAATGTTCATAACACGAATTAATAAACTTTCCAAACCAAGAGATCTTTGTCTGTTTGTAGCCTTTACTTTTGATATTGCATGATAAATTGTAACGCTTCAGCACTTCTCACATCAGAGGTTGAATGTTACTGTTGAGAGTCCCTTACTGCTTGTATCAGAACATTATCGATTAGAGTATCAGAGATCCTATTTCACAGCGCTGGTGTATTCAGAAGTTGTAACAAAACTTATTCATATAAGCATGTCACACAAATTTGCTTCTAAGAAGAATGCGTCTGATTCTATCATAGTACTCTCATCTTCTATGCTCGCATAATCAAAACTTCTAGTGATGTTCTGACAGATTGTCTATGCTCCTTACATCAGAACATCTTTTTCACATCAGAACTTCCTGCACGTAAAGATACTTTTATTAGCGAGTATATTTGTTCTTTATATCTACATATATCATTTGTTTGTTATCATCAAAATTCTTGTAGAAACATAAAACCAAATTATGTTCTAACATAACACACATAACTTTACATGAAAATTGCTTATAAAGAATCTTAATATTGACTATATATAAGATGTTATATTTAATGTATGATATTCTTTAAAAAAATCTATACTTGTCAAATGTTTCTTTTCATGTAAAAAAATAATAAGTAAATAGATAAAAAAAATTGTTTGATAAATAACTTATTATTATAGTAATTTTAAATCATTTTACATTTATATTATCTTGATTATTTTAAAATAATTTTATTTAAAAATTAAATAAATATTTTTTATTTATTATACTTGTATAGATTAAAGATTAGGAAGAGCACAATAAAAATCATAGTAGCACGACACATCATTTAGAAACACAATAATACTATATAAACACACAAAACACAAACTAAATAAAATAAACCTTTAATTTACATAGGGTTAATGAACTTTTTGGTCCTTCTAAATATCTTAAATTTTGTTTTTAGTCCCTCTCAAATTTTCTTTTAAAGAATGGTCCTCCTAAAAATTTAAAATTTAACTTTTGGTCTCTTCTGTAATTTAGCGAAGATTTTTCAATTTAATGACAGTTTTAGCAATGATTTTTAGCGACGATTTTTAATTTAGCGACGGAGTTAGAGACCATTTTAGCTACGATTTTGTCATGTGGGACCAAAAGTTAAATTTTAAATTTTCAAGAGAATCATTTTTTAAAGAAAATTTTTAGAGAGACTAAAAATGAAGTTTAAGATATTTAAAAAGACCAAAAAATTTATTGACTCATTTACATAATAGTGATAAACTTTACATTCAACCAAAAACATATAAAACAAAAGAATATTAATATTCTAAAACTAGTTTTAAAAATCATGTACAAAATAATTAATATAATAGTATTTGTAATGGTAGTTAATATTTATCATAAAGTAAAATTTAATATATTTCATTAAAATCATGAATATATCATAACATTTATGAATGTAAAGTTTTAAATCATGAATAACATCATGATTATAACTACCATTACAAAAACTATTATGAATATATCATAAACTAAAATTTAATATTATTAAATCAGGAATATATTACTATAAATTAAAATTTAATATATTTTTATGAATTTGTTTCCAAATTTCACTCCCGTTAGTATTTTGATCAATTATACAATCATTTTCTCCTATGTCTGTTGGTATTTTGATCAATTATACATCAATTATAAACATTATTATAATAATGAGTGTATAATATAAATGTTACAAAAATACTACTACAATCCTCTCATAAATTAATAATATTAATATTTTTTGTATAAATTAAAATATTAATATTATTAATTATATTTAAATAGTTGTTATACGCTACAAACTGATATCATAAACAAACCGACCAAACTGATCTATCAAAAAAAATTGTGTCTTAAATACATCAAAATGTAATAATAATGATAGTATGTAATGAATTCCAAGCTTCAATCAAAAGGAAATATAATTAAAAAAATAACATGAATAAATATGTATACAGTTCGATCAACTATCACTAAAAATGAATTTGTATAAGTAAGTTATAAAAACACTAAGTGATGATGAAATACAATAGATAACCGCCAAAATACTAATTTCCCCAATAACATACTCGATAACCTTTCATGAGCATAGAAACCAAAGCCATCAATATCTTATAATGCATCAAAACACCAACAAACTCTTTTATATATGCATGAAACTATATTTGTGAAAATAAAAATAAGTAAGTAATTTTGGGATGATTAAACTTTCAGTTTATTTCAAACTTGCAACTCATAGTCTTCATATAAAATGAATAACATCCAGCTTCAGGCATTAAAAGAAACAGATGATTCATGCAATCAAATTTAACAGTAAAAAATTAATATCCCTTACCATCTACTTTTTAATCAAATTAGATTAGATTTGAAACTCAATTTCTCAAATGTACATAAACAAAATTTGGAACCATTTGCATGCATTAAGAAAGAAAAACTCATTAGTGCAGAAATGACTTTTTACATCGGTTCTGAGTCCGATGTAAAGTCAGACGATATAGTAAATCAGGGACTTTTACATCGGTTCTGGGTCCGATGTGAAAAAGACAGTTATCGTATTGGTTATAAGCTAAGCCTGATATAAAAAACAAGTATAAAATTATTTTTTAAAAAACTGACGCAACATTTTACATCGGTCCCAAGTTAGACCGATGTAAAATATACCCTTTTTACATAAGTTGGGAGGAACGCCCGATGTAAAAGAGTCAACGTTGATAGTTTTTACATCGGTTGCTATTAATGCCCGATGTAAAATGTAAGCAATTTTTTTTTAATAAATTATTTCTTTTCTGGATGATTCCTTGTAAAATTAAAATTGATACCCATTTTTTCATATTATTTCAATATCATACAGACTAAATTTAGGTCGATATATATATATATATATATATATATATATATATATATATATATATATATATATATATATATATATATATATATATATATATATATATATATATATATATATATATATATATGTCATAGCTTTCCAACATCACATAGACCACATCTAGGTCGATATTTTCATATTTTTCACAACAAACTTACAAAATGAACAATTGTACTGCAATCTTGAATTGTATCACAACAAACAAACTCACAACAAACTTATAAATATATATTCTTCACAAAACATACAAAAATATTCAACTATTTATAAGTCTTTTTCCAAACTTGAATTACCAATATAAAATCCACAAGTAGATGAGTTATAGCTTCGGTAGACAACACCAAAATCACATTGCCTGACAATAAATAATAACAATTAACATCAGAAAAAAAATATCAAGAAACTCAATACATGTGCAAAAACCACATGTAATGTGAAAAAACTCAATAATAATAATTATGTCCAAAAACCACAACTTAGACAATTCTATAAAACTCACCAGATAAAGCTTAATTTTTATATAACTCAAAGAAACATTTTGCGCAACGAAGTCGCAAATCATACAAATCATCTTGTGTTAATTCTGTTGGACCATCAAATACCTATAATACATAAATATAACAATATAGAGTTATTCTTTAAAAATTCATATTAAGTTGCAAAACAAAAAATAAATAACAACTTAAAGTTATTTTTATTACCTGCATCCAATTCTCGATTATATTGGCAGAGACAATATCCAACATATTTTTCATCCCATAGTACCCACAATCATTAGAGTTATGTTGTTGCCTTGTCTACAATTGAATGACATAATTAGTGAATATTTATCATAAATTTAACTATAGAATTACAATTTACATCACACTTACATTGGGATGAAGCCATGTAGCCTTTTTTCTATTTCCATTTTCCATTTGATGAATCCCAAAAGAACTATAATACAGAAAGATAAATATCACATAACTAAATTTACTCGCCAATGAAAAATCACATAACTATTAATTGCCAATGAAAGTCACATGAAAGATAAACTTACTTTGTAATAATTTTCTTCGTGTTCTGGTCAATTTCCCGATGAAGTGAACAAAATACGACAACTAAATTGTCTCTTGGACACATGACTATTAATTGTCAATGTCTCCTGTACGTGTGTGTGGAAACAGAAAAGTCACATAAAATATATGTTATCAAAATTAAATAATATAAAACACAATTTCATAAAAATTCTTACCCATGAATTAATTGTAGTAAGTGACACACTCTGTTTTCATCACGTAACTTTTCTAGTACGTAATTTTTAACATCCTCTTGAGATTTCGCTCCATTATAATTATAAATACACTTAGCAGGATCCATAAATCCATATAATTCTGAAATGGAATTCTCAAGACATACACGATGAATAAACTTGAATAATTTTAAAATAAACATTAGAATCAAAGTGATGAGAGATATAACATATTAATAGAGATTGACTTTAATAAAATAATAAAATGTACTTACGTGCACTAAATTTGCAGAATATACACGTCAAGCCAATGACCCAAACCCACCAATAACTCTCTGATACACTTAGCTGAAATATAAAAATTAGAGACACTTGCACAATGACATAATTGTATTTCCAAATGGTTGTCATCCATTTTCAAAACCATGAGTAACAATATTTGAACATCATCAACTTCCACGTCTTTTGTGCTTCCTTTTGCAGCTGAACAACTTCCTTTTCCGCTTCCATCGAAAATTTCCGTTTTTCAATGCATTTAATATTATATGTACTTTGTGATAAACCCATAGACTTAAGTGTCTCCATTAATGATTGTTGAAACATCTTACGCTCTTCAACCAACTTTTCTTCAAGTTCATCTCTAAGTTTTGTTTCCAATGTTGCAAGTTGTTCATTTATGTCAATATGTTGACGTGACCTTCCAAAGTAAGTGCTTTGTTTATGGCGTTTCCCAACACCACGAACACAACCTCCATGTTCAGATGTTCCAATGGCTAATGTTAAGATATCGTTACGTCCAACCGGAACAATTGCACCTTTTTCAGCTTCTTGAACTAGGGAATCCTACAAAATGAAAAAACCACAATTAATCAATCACAAATATAATGATACTTGAATTATTTTTCATTGTTTACTTACAATTTTTTCAGCAACCTCTTGTGTAGATTTTGATGTGTATTCTACTCCTTTCTTTTGTCGTGCTCCCTTCCATAACTCATGGCGTGATGGTGGAGATGGACTACCATTATCATCTAATGTGGAATTATCTCTCGATGATGACTTTTCTTTCATAATATTCTCCTCAAGCAAGTGATACCCTCCACGAGACAATAAGTGTGGGTATACATTCTTAGCCACATTATCCTTACCCTTTTAACTTTTTTCCTATTATAAACTCAAAATGTTATTAATCACTAAATATAATAAAAATGTTATGCACACAAAAACATATAACTCCTACTAACCTTAAATTCAAGGGTATCTCGAATCTTGAGAAACTCTTTCCATGCGTCTTCTGTAATAAAGTTATACTTGACATATGGAGGAGGATCATTTTCTATGGGATGATTAATATATCTGTCTGTGAGTTGTATCTTAAAACCTCTCCATCGCTCTCCCGCATATTTAATCCATTCTTTCTTCAACCTATCCTTCTTTGGATCATTACATTCTGGAATAGTGAAATGAGCCTACAAATATAGTATATGTCATATGTTGTTAATTAGTATATGATTATAAAATATAATATAGTGTTGTATTTAAAATACCTGAATATCAGTCCAAATAGCATCTTTTACGCCTTCATCTACTTCTTTCCAATCATTTTTCACAATACTACAGTACTGCCGAGCAAGACATGCTATATAACTCTTAAATGTGTAGCATTTTTACCAACACCAATACATTCATAGGTTCTTGGATTAAACTCGACCTTTATCTTTTCACCTGTTCGATGAACTTTGTCAATTTGTGTCATGAAAGTGGGACCTCTAACTCTTCTTTTATTGGGATTACTAGATGAAGAAGGGTTGTCGTTTGAATCACTCATGTACCTGTTTACACAAAATAAAAATGATTAGAAATAAAATTAAGCACAAAATAAAAACAATTAAAAATAAAATTAAGCACAAAATAAAAACAATTAGAAAATAAAGTAAGGTGGAATTAACTTATAAAAAAAATCTTACTATTCCTCCCATATCCCTTCTTCATGGTCTATGCAAATAGCATGCACGTCATCCCCTTCATTTTCTTCAATGAATGTAGTCACATTTGTTCAGAAAGGATGAGTTTAAGAAATATCAAGATTCTCATCACTATCATGGACCTTTCCTTGTAAAACCACTGACCACTTTTTATTAGAAGGATCTGTGACATAAAACACTTATTTTGCTTGAGATGCCATGATGAAAGGTTCGTTCGCATAAGCTAACTTGCTAAGATCAACTAGTGTAACTCCAAATTCATCGATTCTTACACCACTGTTGATATCAATCCATTTACATTTAAACACAGGAACTTTAAACACAACATAATTAACTTCCCAAATCTCTTCAATTACCCCCAAAGTACGGTGTAGATGCCATAACCGAGTTTTTATCTTTAGCACTAGAGAAGTGCATGGACTCGGCCACAATCATTACCCCACTATTTTGCGTGGTACTACAGTCATCCTTTGACTTTGTATAAAAAGAAGTTTTATTAATATCATATCCACTCTAAGTTATTATGTTACATTTAGGCCCATAAGAAAACCACTTAATTGTATTAGAATCACTATCTTCATTAGAAATTCTTTCTTTAAACCACTCAGAGAAACTCTAATTATGCTCTTTTAACAACCCTCTTTCATTCATCTTGGGGTACTTTTTCTTTATGATGCTTTTGTGAGCAGATAAGTAAGGTTGAACTTCATCTATGTTATTTAATATATACAAATGCGCTTGAACAACCACATCAATACTTAAGCTCTTGACCTTTAAACCTTGTATACCCACACCCTCATATCTTCCATCATGACGAGACTTGGGAACCCCAACAGCATCCACTCTTGACAAATAGTTAAAACAAAACTCAATTGCTTCTTCTGCAATATACCTCTCAGTAATCGATGCTTCCGGATGGTGTGGGTTTTTTGTATACCCTTTTAGGATCTTCATGTATCACTCTATTGGATACATCCACCGTAAAAAAAATTGGACCACATAATCTAATCTCTCTTACTAGATGAACAATTAAGTGAACCATAATGTCAAAAAGTGAAGGAGGAAAATACATCTCTAATTGGCACAAGATAACTGCAGCCTCATTTTCCAAATCGTCTAACTTTAGTGGATCAAGGGCTTTACAACAAGTTGCATTGAAAAATAAGCACAACCTAGTTATAGTCTTCCTAACGTTGTTAGGTAATATCCCACGAATAGCCAATGGTAGTAGTTATTGCATTAAGACATGACAGTCGTGAGATTTTAAGCCAACTAATTTAAGATCTTTAACTGATACAAGCCTCTTAACATTTAATGAGTAACCATGCGGCATTTTGATACTTTGTAAACACTCACAAAAACCTGTTTTCTCTTTTTTAGACATAGTGTAGCAGACAAGAGGCAAATATGTCTTGTTACCTATATATTATGGAGTTAACTCTTCTCGTATACCCATCAAACCCAAATCCAGACGAGCATTAATACCATCTTTTGTCTTGCCTTGAATGTTGAGAAGTGTTCCGATTACACTATCACATACATCTTTCTCCACGTGCATCACATCAATACAATGTCTTACATAAAGACTAGACCAATATGGAAGATCGAAGAAAATCGATCTCTTTTTCCATACATTTTTCACAGTAGATCATTTTTGGTACTTTCCAAAGACAACATTAAGTCCCTATTGTCGCTGATAAACTTCCTCTCTAGACAAGGGATTTGGAGCAACGACATGCTCTTGTTCCCCATTGAAAGCTTTCCGTAATCTACGATATGGATGATAACGTTTTAGAAATTTTCGATGCCCGAGATAAACGGTCTTCTTTCCTTTTTCAAGATGACGGTAACATGTGTCTTTTTCACATATAGGACACGCCTTATGCCCTTTAACTTTATACCCATACAAATTACCATATGCCGGAAAATCGTTGATGGTGCAAAACAACATGGCAGGCATATTGAACTGTTCGCCAGAATATGCATCAAAAACATCCATCCCTTCCTCCCACAACACTCTTAAATCATCAATCAGTGGACTTAGATAAATGTCTATGTCATTTCCTGGTTGTTTTGGGCCTGATATCATGATTGATAACATAATATATTTACACTTCATGCACAACCTAGGAGATAGGTTGTAAATCATCAGGAGAACATGCCAAGAACTATGATTAGTACTCATATTACCAAACAGATTCATTCCATCAGTAGCAAGTCCAAGTCTAAGGTTTCTCGACTCTTTGCCAAAATTTGGAAACAAAGAATCTATTTTCTTCCATTGCAAAGAATCAGCTACATGACGAATTTGTCCATCATATTTTCTTTCTTCTGAATGCCATCTAAGATTCTTTGCGTCATCTTCATTGGCGAATAATCTCTTGAACCTTGAAATTATTGGTAGGTACCATACCACTTTCGCATGAGGACCCTTTTTGACCACCTCATCATCAATTGATTCACCATCTTTCTTTTTGTAGCGTGACGCCTTGCACTTCGGACAATGATTATAGTTTACATACTTTTTTCTGTATAATATGCAATCATTAGGGCATGCATGTATCTTTTCATATTCCAAACCCATCGGACACAATATTTTCTACGCCTCGTAATAACGACTTGGCATTACATTACCTTCTGGAAGCATTTTAGTCAACTATTCAAGCAACTTGGTAAAACTTTTGTCAGTCCACCCATTCTTTGCCTTCATATTAAATAATTTTAACACGGCTGACAGACGTGTAAATTTTTTGCATCCCGGGTACAATGGTTTATCCCTGTCACTGCATAGAGTATCATACGCATGTGCCCTCTTAAACGAATCTTGTCCAATATCACGCATCATGTCTTCTAGACAATCATCCATTTCTACACTAACATCATCTCTTTGAGACGCATTTGACTTTGCTACTACTTCATCGTGCCATATCCATTCTGTATAACTTTGACAAATCCCTACACAAATTAGATGATCCATGATTTCTTTCTTACTACATTTTAGTTCTTTATTTGCACAACGAACACATGGACAGAGAAAAAGCGCAGGAAGACTTTTTTCAGCATTACTTTCAGCAAACTGTAGAAATTCCATCACTCCATGTTCATACTCGTCACTTAATATATTAGCTCTCATCCAACTACGATCCATAACTATGTTCACACGGAGGAAGGACTGACGAAGGGTGTGCCCGCGGCTGCGCTACTTCACGGAGATTCCGAGATCGCAAGTTGCGCTGCTTCGCAGAGAAAGAAAAATAGAATCAAAGGAGACAATTTCTCTAATGAAAAAGAATGACATATACACAACATGTACTATATTCTTAAATCTATACAAAATATATACTATTTATAACTAATTAGACTTAATAAACTCTCTAAGAATAATAAACTGTTTAGTAATTAAAAAACATATATGAACAAAGAAATGGATTCACCAAGCCACTGAGTTAGCATCTAGTATAATCTTCTAATTGGTTTTATATGTACTTCCAATTATTTTATAATGTATCTCAGTAGCAAACAAAACAACAAGAATATATTAAAAACATTTTTGTATATATATCTCTCTTAGAAATCCATAGATATACAATGAAGTTGAACAAAATAGAAAATTTCTTACAGGAATCGTAGTTCAACGGCGGAGGGGGTTTTGAAAAAGGCAGAAGGGGTTTCTTACCGGAACCATTTCGTGAGCGGCGGGAAACGGCGGCGGAGGAGACGGACGAAAACGGACGGCGATAGAGACGGACGAAGGGCGTTCATAGACGGACGGAGACGGTCGGAGACAGACGGAGATGGAGCGGTGGGCAGAGACGGAGCGGTGGGCGGAGAGAACGGGCGGTGTTGGCGGACGGTGTTGGCGGGCGGTGTTGGCGGGCGGTGGGTACAGATCTCGTTCGTGGGATACTGTTTTGAAGAAGAGTCAATAACTAAATGAATAGCAGCAGGGCTTATTTCATAAATATATATTACACTTTTTACATCGGTGGATTCAAAGAACCGATGTAATATATATTTCGGTTCTACTTTTTACATCAGTGGAAGTTATGGACCGATGTAATGATTGTTTTTTACATCGGTGGAAGTCAATAACCGATGTAAGGATTTTCTGATTTTTTACATCGGTGGAACGCAAAACCCGATGTAAGGGGTTTCTGGTTTTTTATTTACCAATCTGCCACCTAGTTTTTTTACATCGGTGGATAGGAAGGCCCGATGTAAGGGTTTTCTGGTTTTTTTTCCAATTTGCCACCTAGTTATTTATTTACAATACTGCCACCGTGTTTTTTTTATAAAACCTTTTACATCGATTTATTACTTTGACCGATGTAATAGCCAGTAAATTTTTTTTTAAAAATATTTTTTATATCATTGCAAATAAATACCTGATGTAAAATCTTTTTATTTTTATTTTTTACATCATATATTTTAATACCTGATGTAAAGTCCCTTTCTCAAATGTCATTTTTTTAGTAGTGACTATCACAAATTAAAAAAAAAGGAACACAGTCCGGGAACTCAAAGCTCAAACCTAAATTCACTATCATCGGTGTTTAAATTTATCGTATTTTCTTTAAAAAAATCACAGTACCATAACAAAATACGCATATAAACAAAAGTTGATTCACAATTGAACACGAAATAGAATTAAGTGACTGAATCAATTCGAAATCATGGTAAAACAGAAAAGTGGAAGATGAAGAAAGAACAATACCGTATGGGAGATGCAGTGTCGTAAAGAAAATAAATAAAGGTAGATGCAGTGTAGAGGAATGGTCTTAATGTCATGTTTTATAGAAGAGTGGGAGGAGAGTAGAGGAACTGGAAATGTTGGGATTGTTTCAAAGAAAATTATGAATCTTGTAGGGTTTAGAGATAAATTGAAATGTTTCTAATGCAAGCAGATAAAAGGTCAATATGTAAATAATTATTATAATTTAGTGTTTAGTGAAAAAGAATTAAATAGTAAGCAGTAAAGGTTGTTGTTTTGGCTGTAATCATGCTTTTTGCGTTGGGATGAGAAAAGATTGTTGTTTTGGCTGTCAAAATGAATGTTATTTTTAATTAGGGTAAATGAATATGTTAAGTAATGATTAGACGTACGAAATTACTTTTAGAGGCACTAAATTGGCTTGTTGAACATTTTGAGTTAGGATAATAAAGTAATAATGCTAGTGTATTACTTTATTATATTAAAAGTAGATAAATTGAATCATCATATTTAATGCTCCTATTGTGATAAGCATGGCATCCTAGAGCCCTTTTGTTACGATAAACTAATAAGGTCTAAAGGTAGTAACCCCGTACCTCTTAGAACTACTAACGCATTAGGACCCAAAAATACTTGGATACCAAAGTTGAAATTGGTTTTTTTGAAAGGATGCTTTGCAGCCTTAAATGAAGTCTTACCGCGTACTACAAGAAGTTGTGTAGAGAAATATTTATACCCTTAAGTATACAAACTTTTCCGGTTGGCGGTATATGATATTGACGCTTGTGATCCAAGTATATTTGTTAATGGTGTACTTCAATATATGTGATCAAAGCACTAGTTGAGGATGCTTCTGAAAATTTATAATGATTTGTGATGATGATCTAACCTCTTAGTAGGTTAAGATAATAAGTGTGTAATAAATTTATCAGTCTCGTTGTTTAAACCAACTTTCGTATCTAATGATTCACTAAGAAGGATTTACGATATTATTTTATCGTTCCCTCAAAAGGGAATCGTTTTACTTAAGTAAACTTGAGATTTCAGATAATAAACTTTTTAAAGGTTGAATAATCTAAAAAACTCTAAATAACCCTTTAAATAAGTGGTTTATTATGTGCTCAATCAATTTAAATTATGTTTACTAATGAAATATTGGCGTATTTAGCATTTTTGGAGAAAAGAGTGCAATTTGGATTAAACAAGGGTGTTAAAAAACAGTATGCCAAAGATAAATATCAACCTAAGTCCCAAAAAGACTAATGAAGATGAAACCATGGCAAACAACTTATTATCCTAATAGATTATATGCTCTATGCATTTCAAGTTTTAGATGAAAGCGGATTGTATCTTTGCCTCAAAGCAAATAAAATTAGAGCATTGATGGAGAATGCACATTATTTTAAAAATCATCACCGAATAATTGACTAGGCCTCAAATAATTGATTAGAAGACATGTTTTGTAAAAAATTTGTTCTAATACTTTTTGTACCAAATCTTCAAGTATTTTTCGAAATTTTACATGCCTAAATGCTCAAAAGAATTCTATAAATAGGTAATCATACTCCCTTCTTTTGAAACATATTTTTATCTATTTTTCTTTTTTATTTCTTTGTGTTCTTGTGTGAGTTTTACTCAGCTCCATCAGTATCATCGTATATGACTCCAACAAGAAGCCGCCCCTTTATAAAATCTTCTTCAAGAAGATTGTTCTTGGATGGTTCATTCGCGAGAAGTCAGAAATGAAGGGAATGTCCAATGGTAGGGAACTTTGATTTGTTGTTATGGAAGAAAATTTTCTCAATAACTTCAAGCCATATGTGAATATCTATCAAGTTTTCCTAAGGAAATTCTTCACAAAAATACTAGATCAAGTGAACTTCCATTTTATGGTGTATCCCATACTTATGATGAGCCAATAAAGTTCAAATAATTCAAAATTTCCACTACTGTAATATCTTTTTTCATGAATCCCATGGAAGATAGGAAGCTTCCTATCCAAGCAAGCTACTTAAAGGCCAAGATTTGTGTGGCACACTATTTGATCACAAGGATACTCCTCTCAAGGCAAGATAATCTTAAAGTTGTCTTTAGAGAGAACATGGTCCTTTTATGGTTACTGACCCAAAAAAGTTCAAATAAATTGGGTTGATGACATGCTTCTCCATATGATCTACTGCAAGCAAAATCAAATTATAGAATTACCATATGGAGCTTTGATCACCAAGTTATTAGTTGTTGTTGGAGTCTAGACTATACGAGAATCAATTAATCCAATCCAATATCAACTAATACTGTCTTTCTCAATAGCATGAGGGTTTGTATATTTATGTGAGAAAAGGAATAAATCAATGGATGAGGAGGAAGATGTAGCCTAACCACCCTCAACAAATGATACATTCATAAATATACTTATGGAAATCTCTCAATAAAATGCTTTAGCTATTCAGAACATGGAAAAGGACATGACTATCATCAAGAGAAACATATCAAGAGATGATCATATTAACGACAATAAGTAATCTCACTTATATGTTTTTTAACAATTAAGTGTCTTTAATTTTCTATATTTTCATGCTCATTAGAATCTTCATAATTCCTAGAATTTTTTCTTTGTTAGTATTTTAATTCTAGTATTTGAATTGATAATAAAGAAATGTATTCCCTTCTTATTTAAATAAGTTTGACCTGTGTGAATTATGTGCTTGCATTTTTACAATTAATTTCTAGCATCTTTTTCTGACTTTTTGATTATGCCAAAGAGGGAGAATATACTCTCAGGGAAGTAGAGTATACTGTTACTCATGTGAGGGGGAGTTTAACAACTCCAAAATTTATCTGTTTGAGAGATACATTGTCATCATTAAAATAGGAAGAGTGTGGAACTATAGGCTTACAATTATAGTCAAGAAATTATCCAAGATGGTGAATCTTATGGATATCAAAGAAGTAAGTCAACTAGAAGTTGCTTAGTTTTGATGAAAACAACATTTTAAGTCAAGCAACGAACCAAAATAGGTCAATCAATCAAATATGCACAAGATATTTGATCAAGATATCCTCTCGAATCAAGCTAAAGACATCTATTTAAAGTCAATAGTGTAATCCAAAGACCTTCAAGTGAAGACTTAGGTTTCAACGATTACTGGTGGTTTAACCTCTCAAACTCTCATATGATGGTAATTAACATGAAGATATCTCAAGCCTCGTTAATAAAATTCAATGCTTTTGCATGATGCTAAATTCAAAGATATTGATGCCAAGACATGAAGATTCAGAGTGTGGAAGAGATGAAGTGTGAAAACTCGCATGGTTGTGTCTGTCTTAGTGGCTAGTGTTTTATAAAGATACAAGGATATTTTTGGAAAAATTACGACTATATCACACACACACACACACTAAAACTCTTGAGAAGCCTCTAATTGTTTAATTAAATCACCAAAATTTTTTTTAAGGCCTGACTAGTTGATTAGGGAAGTGTCTAATTGACTGTGGGATTTTTTCTAACTGTCTAATTGATTAGACCATAAACCTAATTGATTAGATTATGCTTGGTTAAGTCTAAAAGCGATTGAGATAATGTCTTAATATTTGGTAACAAATCTATACTTTTGGTAATACCATACCACTACGGCCATCTAAATAACCATAGTAATAACTGATATTCGCTTGCCTGAATTTTTTAATAATTTATTAAAATACATTTTATCACTGTCCTTCAACACTACCGTTTAATATACTAAAGGTTACTTTCTTTGATTCCCTGCACCAACATTTTTTTCTTCTTTTCGTTACAAAAAGGGATTGTCATTATACTCTTATAAATATATTAAAATAAAAATACTTATCATCATGGTTAATACCATAAACATTGTGAATAGTACTTACATATTATTACAGTTGTTTTTAACACTCGTGGTGATAAGTTTTACACACACACACACACACACACACACACACACACACACACACACACACACACACACACACACACACACACACACACACAAACACACACACACACACACACACACACACACACACACACACACACACACATACACACACACACACACACATATATATATATATAAGCAAAGTTACCAAGCTTTCCCTCAAAATAGACGTCACTCTCAAAACAAAACCTTAAAATGCTCTCTTTCACACGCAGCAAACACGTCCTCATAAGCATCTTCATACTTAAAGGTAATCAAGTTCATTTGTTTTCTCTTTCGTCTTGTTCATAATCTTTCTTCCATGTTATTCATACGTTTTCTTCTTTTTTTATCAAATCAAAACCCTGACATCTCTCTCTCTCTCTCTCTCTCTCTCTCTCTCTCTCTCTCTCTCTTCTAATGCAGCGAACTCGTCTTGATAACCTTCTTTAAACTAAAATGTAATCTTCTCCATTAGCTTTCTTCCATTTTTCATATATGTTCCATGTATAACACTAGTTCTTCTTAAAAAGGGTTTTTTTCATTTGACATGTTTTACTTCTTTTTTGAGTTATGTTTTAATTTATGTTAAGATGTTGTTAATGCTAGTTTATGTTGCCAAAATAGGTTAACATTCTGAAAGTTGTTTATATTTTGAAATCTGGTTCAAGAAAGCGCATACTATGGGTGTGGTTCATAAATGGTTTGTGTTTCTATGAAAAAATAATATAAGAAGTATAAAGCTATTTTGGAAGCTTCATACATCTTATATTTTTTCTTAATGGCAACAGAAAGTAGATCAACTTCAAATCCACTACTACGAAAAACACATATAACAATGGTGAAAAAGACCTATAATAACAGTTGAACAACCGTTGTCAGGTAGGGTGTGGTTGTAAGCTGATTATTTACAATCACGGTCTACTTCATGTGGTAGAAAATTGGATAGTTCACTACATACAAACACAATAGTATTAAACAATCGTGGTTGTATGTCTTTTAATAAAAAAATGAAGCAATAGAACAATAACAACAACAAGAACAACAAAAACAAGAAGAAGAACAAAAATAACAATAACAACAATAACAATTACAACAAGAGCAAGAACAAGAACAAGAACAAGAGCAAGAACAAGAACAAGAACAAGAACAAGAACAAGAACAAGAACAAGAACAAGAACAAGAACAAGAATAAGAACAAGAACAAGAACAAGAACAACAAGAATAACAATAACTACAACAAGAAAAATAACAAGAACAACAACAAAACAACAACAAGAACAACGATAACAACAACAAAAAAAAATAGAACAATAAGAACAACAACAACTAACATTGCTAACTTGAATCCATACTTTCTTTGTCTCATTCAAGTTGGAGAAGAGATGACAGAATTCTGAAATTTGTTAATGAAAGATATGATGCTTTTGAGTTTTGTTTATGGAAGAAATGATATTTTCCAGCTTGGTTTAATAAAAAAATATTATTTTGTAAATGAAAGATGACGTTTGGAGGTACAAGATGAAGTTCATCTAATTTAGAAGTTCATCTAAGTTTTAGGTTTCACGCGGACCACTAATGGTAGTTTCTTGAGCGTTGATAATCACAAAATGGACGTGAAAGATTTGTTTAAGGACGGTGAAGAAACTCAATAAACACACTAAATACAACAACAATTGTTTTAAACAACTGTTGTTGTATGTATTTATAAAAAATGCAGCAGTAGAACAATAACAAGAAGAAGATTCGAACTCATGACCATACGATATATAAAACAACGGTTGTATTAAACAATCATTGTTGTATGCATTTTAATAAAATATAAAAAATGCAGCAGTAAAACAACAATAAGAGCAAGATTCAAACTCATGACCATGCACCACTTTTCACCACGTTTGGAAGTGCCAACCATTGTAAAAAGTGGGCTTAAAAATAAAAATAAAAGGAAAGTGCCTAATTGAATAGATTCTACCATGATGAATCCTTTGGTCATGGGGAAATAAAATTTGGTGGCGTTATGAAAGGTGCTTTTTGTAGTAGTGATCATTCCATGATCTTTTCAATAAAAGCTATGTTGTTGTTGTTTTGTTGATAAATATTTATGTATGTTGCCGTTGTTGATAAATGTTTCTTAGAAGATCCAATTGAGTTTATCATATTATATGTACATTTCTTGTTTCACTAACCCTTCACTAAACATGCATTCATTCAAAGTGATTTTGAAAATAATAATTTTAAAATTAAGTTTTATTTAAAACCCAACTTAGATCATTCAATGTTTTTTGAAATGCATGCATCTCATAATTCATCTATCGCTCTTTAACATGTAGAACTTGGTTTATTGCCGCAAGTTCTTCAAAGAAATAGTTTGTTATCTTTTAGTTTATATTGCAAAACATCAAATTTATTGAGAAATTCTGAATCATCTTCATTGTTATCATTATAATAATTGTCATCAATGGTTAAAATAATGATGATAACAACGATGACGATGATACTGAGTTCGTCAACATATTCATGATTTATAAAATAAACTAGGAATGAACCATTGCTTTGAAGATCTCGGGACATGGAACCAAATTCTATGTAGCAAGAGATGAATTATGAGATGCATTTAATTTTAAAAATAGTGGTTCTTTTAAATTGTTTTTCAAGAATAATTTAATTTTTCAAATTATTATCCTCTACACCAATTTTAATGGTTGTATATGTTTAGTGAGGTGTTAGGAAAAACAAGCAATCCATATGTTTTATAATAAACTCAGGGTACATACCACAACGATTATCTTCTGCAGCTGTGGTGAAATATTAATTACATTTCAAATAAATTGTTGCTATTGGGTTTTTAACCCATGACCTAAATATATATATATATATATATATATATATATATATATATATATATATATATATATATATATATATATATATATATATATATATATATATATATATATATATATATATATATATATATATATATATATATATATATATATATATATATATCACAACCGTTAGTTAAGTTAACTGTTGTGATAGGTAGCGCGCTACCTAGCTTATCATCATGGTCACACACCCGTTGTGGAAACCAGCCTACATACAACAATCCCTTACCTCACAACGGTTGGTCAGGCATTATGGTATCCCTTTTCAAGCTGTTGTGAATTGACTTTTACGAAGTAGTGGGCCATGGATTGTTTCCCAATTTATACCACGCCTTGGCATATAAATAGAGAGCTTTTCTATCACTTTTTCTCATCCAGAAAATGAGAAAATCCCCACTATTAATTTCTCTCATCATCTCTCTAAATCTCTCATATTTTATCACATATTTTATCACATATTTTAGCCATAGTGCTTCGAGAGTGTTCTTGAGTCTAAGTGAAGATATTTGTTATGGGTGAAAGAAAAGTTGTAAATTTACCAAGAGTGTATTTTATCACATGCAACCATATAAAGTTGATATTTTGGTTATGATCTAAACTAGTTAAAAACTCTTTTTTATATTGGGGTATTGTCTTAGGAACTCTATGTTAGGTTTGGGAGCTTTGTCATTGAAGAAAAAACTCATTTTTGTTTTATTAAGATCAACCAGTGAAAATGTATACAACGATAATTGAGCTAAGCTCGGTCAAAATATCTATCGGTTTGAGATCGTCCAATTAAAATATCTCTTGGTTTCTGAGTTCAGTCTGGTGTAAAAGCTCAATAGGTCCGAGTTCATCTCAGTAAAAATATTGGTTTTGTTCATGGTTATCCTATGTAAAACACTGGGTCGATTCAGAGGATAGCCAACTCAATATTCCGTGTTGGTTTGAGAATATCCCGTGTGAAATCTCTGTTTTGTTTGGAGACTAACCACTATAAGCTTTGTTTGATGTTTGTTTGGAAGTTAGCCTTAAAACTTTATTTCCTTGTATACAATGGTTCGTGGACAATAGGGATGGAAATGACTAGGGTATGGGTAGATACTATAAAACTTGCCCCCGTCCTCGCAATTTAAAAAATCTTCGTATTTGAGCACATACCCGCGTGGGTATCAACGTTTGTACCCGTACCCACATCCATACCTATTTACCCGAATTTCTAATATTTTTTTATCAATTATAATTTATCATGTCATTTTAAGTTTTTAACACCATTTAAAAAAAATTAAGAATGTTATTGTTGAGTTAAGAAATTGACAAATAATTATTTTGAAATGCATAAAAAGTTTAATAGTGATGTATTTAATAAAATTGATAAGCATACGTGTGTATATAATGATAAAAATAAAAATATATATTTATAAGTTGTGCGGAAATGGGGCGGGATGGGTACTAAGGTACCCGTACCCGCGCCCATACCCATAAATTTTAGTGGGTAATTGCCTATACCCATGCTTGTATCCATTTTACATATTTTTACCCTACTCGTCGTGGGTAATTTTTGCGGGTAACCACTGAGGATGGGTCCAATTGCCATCCATAGTGGACAAATTCTTCTAAATACTCTCAAGTATAATTCTTGGAAATAGGAGTAGGTATTAATGGCCGAACCAGTAAAACTCTCTGGTGTTATTTCTTTTCCCTTAACTCATTTATTTTCCAGTATTTTTATTTCCTTTGGTTTTCCATTGCGTATTTACTCAAAATGTTTTCAAACTCTATTTTTACAAATGATTTTGTTTTAAACCAAAGTCTTGCCTAAGGATTTTAACTAAAGTCTCGTCCGAGGGACTAAACCAGGGTCTCTCTAGAGGGACTCAATTAAATTACCATTTGAGATATTTAACTAAAGTCTCGCCTAGGGGGGTCATCTAAATTCTCACCTAAGGATTTCAACTAAAGTCTCAGTCGAGGGAATCAACTTAAGTCTTATCTAAATGACTTAACTAAAGTCTTACTAGAGAGACTTAATCCGCCTCACATACAAAGTACTCATCCAGATAAGTGGATAATAGACAAAACTAAATCACTTCACCCTTTCCAAGACCTCTTGCTTGAGGACTATGTACTTGTGATACGGATGGGAGAACTGACTTGGGTGTTTTGTGTTTTATCGCAAATGTTGCGGTTAGCAAGAGTCGTCACCGACTTTTCTTTTATCCAAAAGGAAAGGCTGAAAAGAACAGGAAAGACCTTTGAGATTATTTCTTGTGTTCGGGGGGTAGATTACGAAAAGGGAAGGTGTTATCACCCTTTTCATCCATAGTTATCTATGGTCTCTTAGTTGCTTGCTAAATCACTTGCTTTTGTTTGAAACTGTGCTTTGTGTGGTTTTTGAAAGTATTTTGAAAAGACGCAATCGTTTAGGCAAACTTTGTAATATTTCTCGTTCATAAGAACGTATACAAAGTGTTAATCCTTTGAAAATGTTTCAAGTTTGGAAAATGTTTTGAAAGTGTTTTTTAAAGTGTTTTTGAAAGTATTTGGTGTTTGTTTTAAAAATAAGCAAGAGTGTTTGATTTGAAATTGAGAAAGCAACTAGGAACAATCTACCTACTCAAATGTCTTTAGTTCATTTCTTCCTTTCCTTTGATATTGCTATCTTACCATTGATTTGGTAAGAAACCCTATCTTTGGATGTAAAGGGACGGGCGTGGGTCATCATATAGCCATGATAGCAATGTTGTGAGATATCTTAGCAATTCTCTTTGGGGGACTAAGATCATTTTGAAAGGCAACATTTGATAGCGTCATCGAGGGAGTATGATCTTATATTTTTTATTGCTTTTTGCTAAGATACCCCACATGCATAACATGGCTATTTTTGTAAGGCAACAAAGTGGAATTACCCTAAGGGTGCAAGTCTGAAAGTGTATTGATTTACATGTATTGTTTTGTCTTGAATTAGAGTTTGCTAACCTGTTGATTTTAATCTTTCCATACAAACCCTAATTTACTAGCATTTATATAAAGCGATAAATTACGAAAAATAAAAATACTAAGCTATTACATCATTAGGGGAAGGGGTATACAAATTTATAAATGGGGATTTTGCAAGAAAATTAAATCTAATTAACTATTACAACCATATTGAATAATTGTACAATAATTGAATAAATAATTTACAAATGCAAATGGAAAAAGAAACGATTTTTGTTTGGATTTTTATGAAAGGGGGTTTTAATCTAATTAAAGAAAATGATTAATTAAAATAAATAAAATTTAAACCTAAATTAATTAAGAATATAAATTAACTTTAAAAAATGTTTTTAGGGTTTTTTATGAAAAGGTTTTAAATTAATAAAAATAAAATGAAGATTAGTCAATTAAAATAAACCTAAGTTCTAAATTAATTAATTTGCAAAAGAATAATATAGTAATTAAACCTAATTATCTAAATATTAGTTACAAAAATAAATCAATTAATTTAAAGAAAATGTTTTTTTAGTTTTTTTGTTTTATGGAAAAAGCTAAACTAAATAAGTGTAAATAATAAATAAAAATATTTTTTTTATATTTTTAATAATAAAAATAATAATAATAATAATAATAATAAAAATAATAAAAGTAATATGAAAATAAAAATAAAATAAAGAATAAGAAAATGAAATAATAAAATAAAAGGTCGGGAGTGTGAAAGTAAACAAGGGTTTGAGGTCAGCAAAAATAAAAAGTCCAAAGGGGGGGGGGGGGGGGGGGGGGGAGCCCAGGCACTGTTTCAAAAAAAAAGAAGGGAAAATGTGAAAAAAATAGGCAAAAGGGTACCACTGGGGCTCGAACCCAAGTCCCATAGGTGACAGGCGCGCGCTTTAACCACTGGGGTGGTGATACATCCGTTAACTTAAATAAAACAACAAATATATTATACAAATCAAGACCTGAATGAACTTCATCTTCAACCTCCAGCCAAAGGACTTGTAACTTATTCATTTTTCATCCATTCACAAAACTTCCAACATCAAACTTGTTAGAAATTTCCTCACGATTCTGAATATGTAAATAACTTAAGTTAATTCTCAAAGATGAGCATGAATTTCTAACAGTACCAAATTCTGACCTAAATATATTCAGAGGTTCAAACTCAATATTCTCCCTACTCAAGCAACATAAATTAAATCCATGGACATGTATAGTTTCAGGGCAATGATGTCTACATTTTATCTTCACAAATGCAAGCTTAACAATACCTAAATATGAAGATAGAAGTTCAAGAAAAAATACCTCAAAACTGGAAATCGTGAAATGAGTTTGAGCTTGATTCAAGGTGTTGAAATGATCAAGTTAGCTTCCTTTAGTCTCTAGGAAGCTAATGCAATGCTTAGCTTGAGTTGAGAGTAGCTGAATTGTCCTGGAGAAGTCCAACTGCAATGCTCTGTTTTTGAGCTTTAATAGTGGTGAAAATGGTGTTACAATTTAGGAACAGGGATTGGGATGAGTTGTATTTGAATTATGGAAGCTTTTGAGATGATTTGGAGAGGAAACACATGAGTGGTTTGAGAGATGGGAGTTTCTGGTCAGGTTCTGCACAAAAATGGAGTTTTTGTGCAATCTAAGTTTTCAGGGAGTTTGGGAGTGTTTTCAAATCATGTGTTAGCTTGCAAATAACTTGTATAGTTATATGAAAAAGGTTAGAGGGTTTGAAGTTGACAGATCTGTGAGATATAGAGTTATGGCTATGTTACTTAATTTTGAAGAAAAGTGGAAAACATGGTTTGAAGGCATAGTACAAGCATGGCCTGAGTTTATGGGAGGCTCTAGACATGTTGCTTTTGCCTTTGACATTGCTTGTGTTCATATGAAACAAGTTAGGAGCTCTATGCATTGACTTTGTGATTAAAGTCACTTTTCCAAAATGAAAGTGTGAACTTTGTTCCATTAATGGAATAATCACTTGGACAATGACTCAAACACTTGGATCATAGCTAAAATAGTTATGTAATCTTCTGATTATGGATATATTTAGAGGTTAGAAGCCTGTAAAGTAAGATTCATGCATCATGGGTGTGGATTGGATCAAATGTTCATCATGAAAATGACTTGAAAAACAAGTTTGAAACCTTAACTTCTTGCCTTCGATTCTCTTAGTTCAAACATGACCTCAATGAGTTCTTGGACATTTTGGAAAGATTGTAACATCCTATACAACCTATATGTTGTACATTTTTGAAAGTTCCTCTTGGAACTATGTGAAAAATTGCCATGAAGTTAGGTCAAAATCCTGCCTAAACTAGGGCAAAATTTCACTAAGTTTGCAAGTTTCATGAACATGTATTCTTAAAATCATAACTTGAAATACATGCATTTATAGGAGAAGTTGTGTTCTACAATGTTTTATATCTCATTGAGATCTACAACTTTCATGTTGGAAGTTTCCTTTGAATCATCTTGCATCATGGTGAAAATTTTGCTCAAAGTTATGAAAAAAATATGAATTTTCCAACACTTAGAAAAATTTCCAAGTTTTAGAAATTTTGACTTTTCAAAATGCAATCTCGATTTTTTGATTTCTTGATGAACAAGTTTCATATTTTGACATGTTTTGATGAATTGTGATCTTGGACACTTGATTTTGACCAAAAAGTCAAAGTTTGACTTTTTTGTGTACAATTGACTTTTGATCAGTTTACTGAAAATTCATTTGTCAATCAATTGATCTTGAGAAATGTTTTGAGTCATGCCATTGGGTCAAAATGATGTATTTTAACCCTTGAGATCATTCCTTGGATCAATCAATCATTTGCTAGGTCAAAAATCAGAAATTGCATCTTCTAAGTCAAAACCCTAATTTTGACAATTTTGCCTTTTTGATAATCTGATCAAATTTCTTGAGGAATTATGATCCAAAATTAATAAAATGACATATATGAGTTCATAATGTTGATATGGACCAAAAATTATGAAGTTTGACTATAAATTGACCACCGTTGACTTTTTTCCCAATATAGCTGATTTTTAGGTCAACTAATCAATTGACTGAGCAAAAATGTGTTCCAAGACTTGAAACTTGACATGAGCAATATTGAAGGTCAAAAATGATCCATTAAAGTTATATGAGGCAATATAAGTCCAATTATTCTTGTGCAATATCAAACCCGAAATTTCAGTCATCAGTGCTTGAGGAGGTGTCTTGAGCTGATCAACCCTAGTGCAGTCTTGAACCAAAGGAGATCTTGTGAGAGATTACTTGATAAAAGAGAGGGAAAATTTTGGGGTACAACAGCTGCCCCTGTTCAATCTTCTTAAAACTGACGAGTTAGATTGGCGGATCCGCCATTCGTGACTTGAAGGTGGAAGATGATTGAACACTAGAGTACCCAGAAATTTGCACTCGAAGATGGATTGGGAATGCGCTTATAGATGCCATTTGGAGGAGCGATGGTGAACACTGGAGGAAGTATCAGCATAAATCTTTGGTCGATTTATACTAGAACTTGATGTTTTACCTGTGGGGAAAAGAGTTAGTAAAATACAGATGTGTGCATCATGTTCACAAGATGAATGAGATCATGCTAAATGCATTTTGTATGTATATGTCATGATGTATGAATGTGATATGCATGTTTTTGTCCGAGAAAATAAATCCTTGACTGCTGCTGAGGATTTTTGGGAAGTTGACTCCCGAATTTCCGTTGGGGATGAAGAGTATACATATCTTCAAACTTTGCTGAAAGGATGATTCCGCTGGGGAATATCTCTTGAATGTCAGTTGTTATCTGGTCGGATCCAGGCTTCACAATTGTTGAGGATGAGGAAGTCAACTGCTACCTGGTCGGATCCAGGCTTCACGGTAACTTACTAGGGAATAAATAAATTAACTGTTATCTAGTCAGATTCCAGGCTTCGCCGAAGATTTCTTGAAATTGAAATGTTATCTGGTCGGATCCAGGCTTCACAATAACTTGCTGGGGATAAGGAAGTTTAACTATTATCTGGTTGGATTCCAGGCTTTGCAGTAACTTCTTGAAGTTGAACTAATATCTGGTCGGGTCCAGGCTTCACAATAACTGGCAATGGTAACTACTATCTGGTCGAGTCTAGGCTTCATAGTTTTTTGAAAAGTTATACTATTATCTGGTCGGTCCAGGCTTCATAGTGTCTTGCGGACATTGTAGCTAATTATTATCTGGTCAGATTTCAAGATTCACAATAAGCTTGCATGAACAGACGAAGTTGAACTGATATCTGGTCGGGTCCAGGCTTTATAGTAACTTGCTTTGAATTTTAGTTGTTATCTGGTCGGATTCCAGGTTTCACAACAAACTTCTGAGGGGAATTACTATCTGGTCGGATCCAAGCTTCACAATAACTTACTTTTAAATTGAAAACTGATATCTGGTAAAATCCAGGCTTGACAATGACTTCATAGCATCTTAAAGTTGTACTAATATCTGGTCGGGTCCAGACTTCATAGTATCTTTTGGAGATAGTAAAGGTTTTGTTGACGACTTTACTATGGATTAGGGGTTATGGCCTTAAGATTTGCAATAGTCTGAAAGGCAAACTCAAGTTGGAGAATGTAGAATCAGTCGGGGGAGAACAGATTCATCTTGGGGAGGATACACTCAGCTGGGGATAACAGGCTCAATTGGGGATGATAGACTAAGTTGGGGAATTTTGTACTCGGCTGGGGAATTTTCTGATTCCTTGATTGTCGTATGTTGGGGAAATAAACCATGTTGATGAATACTTAACGAACTGCTGACGAGGCTAGTTCTTTGAGGAAGATGTTCACAAGGCTTCTACTTGTAGGATCAACTTAGCTGGGGGGAGAGCTGCCAAGAGATTGAGACTCTGAATGGAGATTATCCTATGCAAAGAGACTTTGAGGGTAACTTTGTTGAGGATGATGTTAATGAAATAACTCTGGGGTACTCCATATACATTAAAGAGGTGCTTGTTACTTCTTAGGTCATATGTGCCAAATAGTTTTAATTATGTTCATATGCATATGTTCGTTCAATTTTAGTCATTAGACAAATTTGCATTCAAAACAAAGATAGAAAGTTTGCACTTCAAAGTATATTTGTATTGATATTTTGCCCATGAATAGGCGTTTTTATACAAAGAGACGGAGATCCTAGTAAGAGGAAATCATCGAAAGAAAAACAAAATTGAAAACAAAAACAAATAGCCATGTGACATGATCTCATTGCCTTCCAACTCTACTATTGCCCCAATGTCTTCGAATGCCCCTTGCTGTTGACAAAAGTTGATTGGATTGATCTTGGACCGTTTGAACTTCGACCTTGATGATAAAGTTGACTGTGGTGAATCCACGGGACATAGTTATACGCTTTCAATTCTTAACTTTTTCCTGGACCACCCTTTCGGGTTTTCAGCCCACCAGGATACCCATTTTTTCCCAAGTCGCCCTTTCGGGTTTTCAACTTGTCGGGTGTACAATCTTTTGCATATATCCCTAATTTTTGCCTAAACCTTTTGGTTTTCCTGGATTCCCTTATTTTGCCTAGGTGTGTCAACCTAGCGGGTCTCTTATGCGTAGTATTTTTTAACTATGTCAGCGTTTATAGGATGTGGGAAGTCTTCATCATCCATGGTAGTCAGCATCATGGCACCGCCAGAGAAAACACTATTGACAACAAATGGCCCTTCGTAGGTGGGAGTCCATTTGCCTCTAGGGTCGCCTTGTGGTAGAATGATGTGTTTTATCACCAAGTCACAAGCTTGATATACTCGAGGCTTGATCCTTTTGTTGAAAGCCTTGATCATCCATTTTTGGTACGTCTGGCCATGACAAATAGCAGCCAGTCGCTTTTCGTCAATCAAGTTCAACTGGTCCAATCTCGTTTGAATCGATTCGTCCTCGCCTAAGCCTACTTCATTCATAATCCTTAGCGAGGGAATCTAAACTTCTACTGGCAAAACAACTTCCATGCCATAGACTAGAGAAAAGGGAGTTGCCCCAGTTGTTGTTCTAGCTGAAGTGCGGTAGCCATGTAGAGCAAACGGTAACATCTCATGCCAATCCTTATAGGTTACTACCACCTTCTGCACAATCTTCTTGATGTTTTTGTTGGCTGCTTCGATTGTGCCATTCATTTTAGGTCTATATGGAGAAGAATTGTGATGCTTGATCTTGAACTGAGTGCAAAGTTCAGTAATCATGGCATTGTTGAGGTTAGTCCCATTGTCGGTGATGATCCTTTCGGGGATACTGTGATACGGTGGCAGAACCGACTATTTTTACTGGTTTGCGTTTTTCATTTTTTGTTCGCAAAATGTTGCGGTAAGAAAGAGACGCCATCGACTTTTATTTTATCCAATCATGGAAAAGGAAAAAGAACAGAAAAAACCTATTTTTCGAGATTTCTGAGTACACGGGGTAGATTATAAAAAAGGAAGGTGTTATCACCCTTTCTATCCATGGTTTTCCATGGGCTCTTAGGTACTTGCTCATCTTTTTAAAATTGCTTGTGTGTGTGCTTAATTTGAAAAAGTTTTACTTCGTGATAACCCTTGTATCAGTCCTCAAAGGTGTGACGAAGTTTATTTTGAAAATTGTTTTGAAAGGTGTTTGTGTCAAAAGTTTTGTTGAGCAAGTACTTAAGATTCTACCTACTCGAAAAAAGATGGTTCGTTCTCGCTTCCTTTAGACAGCGCTATCTTACTATTAAGGAGTACGTAGCCCAGTTGTTGGAGTTTGTAAGGGACGTTTGAAAGGGACGAGTACAGTCACCTAAGCAATGGGTTGGAAACTTTAGTAGTAACCCTAGAGTCTTAAGATCTTTCCGAGGTAACATTTCGGAGGCAACATTTCTGAGGCAACATTCGAATGGGACATTTGATCTTTTAGACAGGAGGGCAATCACTAAAATCTCCTATGCTTAAATGACTATTTTACCGAAGGCAACCGAAGTGAGGCAAACCCTAGGAGCTGATATGTGCGTGTGAATTTTTTCAGTTAATTAGTCTTTGCACATTAGGTTATCTACCGTTTTAATTTTCAGATATTCTTTCCATACAATCCTATTAGCCATGCATCTAGACAGTTAAAGATTTGCAAGAATTTAAAGTGCGAGAAAATAAACCTAGCTATTACAGGGCTTTGGCAGTTACATAATCATCTTGAATGAAAATAAAAATGCCGAAGTTTAAAACCCTAATTACTATTACAATCCCGGAGCAGTTATAATAATAATAAAAGAAATAAAATGCGCGCGGCAAATTAAATGCGAGAAAAATTGAAAACCCTAAAAATCTAATTGAAAAAAATATTTAAGTTATTTTTTGAGGAAAAAATTAATTAAGTTATGTACAATTAAAACCCTAATTCTAATTATTTTTAATTATATATAAAAAAATATTAAATTGCCCTAAGTTAATTAAACTAAATTAATTAAGAAATAAAAAATATTCTTTTATGAAAAAAAATGATTTTTGGTATTTTTTGTGATTTTTTGATTAAATAAAAAAATGATTTTAGATATTATTTGTGAAAAGAAAAGTAATTAAGAAAATAAATTAAAAAAATAGAGAAAGAGAGGAATTGGGCCTGTGTTATGCTGAATGGGGGGTGCAATGTTGAATTTCCCAGGCCCATTAGCCATCCAAGCCCAATCAGCGCTTGGTTCCATGTGGCGTTGACCTGAGGGTGTACCATGGGTCCTTCATTGCTATGCGTTGGATCTGGTCGACTATGAATCTGAAGGATGGATGGTATATAGCACACGATGAACGCTAGGGCAGGTGATGCACAGGATCTGCAAATGGAAAAGAAAATAAAGTTTTGCTGGGACCTGGGATCGAACCTAGGTCCTTATACTCTCCACCAACGCGCTCTTCCACTGGGCCAACTTGCTTAGTTGTTATTATACTGAAAACAAAACATAATATGGAAAAACAAATGGTTAGTGGACAAAACGCACGGAATTTCAAATGGCCCAATGGTTGGCTGCCACATGATCTTCTTCTTCCTTCTTCCGTCGTTTTAGACATCAGACCTATACCTACGGACCATGTTTGTAGCTAAAACCCTGCGCATTTTCAAAATCAAGTACAAGCAATAATAATTGATACAATGGGCATGGGTTAATTACTCATGACCTCTTTAATGCAAATCCACCCTTTATATGATCCAATTTGGCCTGTATATGAAGTTCCTAATTTGGAACCTCAAACCCTAACTATGGCATATGTCCATATCTTCACCCAAACTTCAATCAAAGTATGCTAAAACATTGTAAACATGATAACAAACGACAATACATGATCAAAATATGTTTATAATGCATAAATCATGGAAATCGAATTTCAAAAATTTTGCAAACTGTGATGTTCATACCAGGTGTTTCTAGGCGTGAAGGGACTTGGAATTGATCCAGTTAGCTTCAGAAACATCTTAGGATGCGATTGTTGGCCTTAAATTGTTTTGAAAGGTCCTCTAAAATGAAAACCGAATCACACTTTTTTGCAATAAATTTGGAATTTGTTCTTGTGCTTTCTCTGCTGCCAATCCTTGTCTTATGCCTTGTACATGTTCAATATATATCCTAGAACGAATTAGGGTTATAAAGTTGATTGGTATCTTTGAAAGTTTTGAAGATTTGATTTGATTTTCATGCCATATACAAACTTGCTAAATTGAGCCTAATCATCCAATTTTTGTACCAATCATGCTTGATTCGTTTTGGCCTTGATATTTCAGCATAATTTGATTGAGATCCTGTCATAAAATCATATCAAAACATATCTTTGCTATTATTTGTCATTTATTTGATTTAATTTAAATTTTAATTAATAAAAAATCAAAATAAAATAAAAAATGAAGAAAATAATGTGTGGGTGAATATTTGCATCGTGGACCATATTATAAGTGAGGTGCAAGCATAAAAAGTTAGGCCCATTTGGCAAAAAATGTAATTTTGAGCCCATTTGACTTTTGGCAATTTTTCAAAAAGAGTCAATTTTGACAAGGCATATCTCCTCTAATTTTAACCATAGAGACGTGTTCTGGGACTTTTTAGAAAGCTTAGGATGTCCCCTAAGCAACCCTTTTGGTCTCATTTCAATTGGGTCTTCCATATTCATGTAAGAAGCTTTGACCCAAAAGGTGTTTTTGTTGACTTTTCAAAAGGACCTATAATGTGGACATTCATATCTTTTGATGAGTGCATATTTTGAACTTGTGGGCTGAAGATGAGTTGTAGGGAATTGCATCCTCTTCAAATGAGCCTTGGATGGAAAATTTATGATAAAGTATGAGGAAGTTATGCTTGGTCAAATTTTGGTTGACTTTTTCCTAAGAAACCCTAATTTAGCAACTTTTGGGTTTTAATGAATTTAGGGCATTCCTTGAAGAATCATGATCAGCCATGATAAAATGATGAAATTCACTTCAAAATGTTGATGTTGACCAAAAATCTTGAAATTTGACTGTATGTGGGCCACAATTGACTTTTGACCTAATACAGTCGATTCTCAAGCATCTGAGTAGTTGACTGAGCAAACCTCTTGTGCAAGGCTTGAAATTTGACATGGAGGGTCTTGAGAATATATTAGGACAATGGAGAGCATATGAGGTCTTTGGAGTCCACCTATATTGATGAAAATGGAAACCCTAATTTGAGACCCACTGCCTTAGGAGAGAGCTTGTCTGGTCAACTCTTGGGCAAACTTGAGCAAATTGAGGATCTCTAGGAGTATGTATTGATTAAAATGAGAGGGAAGATTTTGGGATACAACAACTTCCACTGTTCAATCTTCTTAAACCTTAGGATGTAGATTGGCGCGTCTGCCTTTCCTGATCTGAAGGTGGAAGATGATTGAACACTAGAGTGCCCAGAAATTTGCACTCGCATGAAGGGATACTTGATTTGTGATATCAGGAATGGGCTTATAGATGCCATTTGGAAGTTTCTAGAGAATTGTTGGAGATGGTCTTAAAGATTCCATCCAAGATGTGACGGAGTACCGTCGGAGATGGGCTTAAAGATGCCATCTAGAGAATGTTGATTTCTTGAGATATTCCTTTGATGAGAGTCCCTGCTCCTGTTGTTGAGAAGGAATCTGCTGAGGAATGTTGGTATCTATCTTAGGATAAATAGAATTTTAGGAGCTTCAATTATCCGTTACTCTACTGGGGAATTAACTCCGGAGGTGAACTGCATATCTGGTAAGGGTACAAGCTGCACCACGACTTACTGGGAAAATGCGAAACCAATCGTGTTTGATCAGGTCCAACTCTTACAGTGTTGTGGACTGCTGTCTGGAGGTAAGAGAAAAGAAACCTGGATGGTAAGGTTATGAGAAGGAACCTCGGTAGTAGGGTTTCTTCGAAATGAAAGCCTGGATAGTAGGGCTTGTGGGAAGGAACCTGGATAGTAGGGTTACTTCGATATGAAAGCCTGGATAGTAGGGTTGTGAGAAGGAACCTGGGTCATAGGGTTTCTTCGATATGAAAGCCTGGATAGTAGGGCTGTGAGAATGAACCTGGATAGTAGGGTTACTTCGAAATGAAAGCCTGGATAGTAGGGCTATGAGAAGGAACCTGGATAGTAGGGTTACTTCAAAATGAAAGCCTGGATAGTAGGGCTATGAGAAGGAACCTGGATAGCAGGGTTACTTCGAAATGAAAGCCTGGATAGTAGGGATTGTAGGAAGGAACCTGGATAGTAGGGTTACTTCGATATGAAAGCTTGGATAATAGGGCTTGTGGGAAGGAACCTGGATAGTAGGGTTACTTCGATATGAAAGCCTGGATAATAGGGCTGTGAGAAGGAACCTGGGTCGTAGGGTTACTTCCAAATGAAAGCCTGGATAGTAGGGCTTGTGGGAAGGAACCTGGATAGTAGGGTTACTTCGATATGAAAGCCTGGATAGTGGGACTTGAGAAGGAACCTGGATCATAGGGTTACTTCGAAATGAAATCCTGGATAGTAGGGTTGTGAGAAGGAACCGGGTTCGTAGGGTTACTTTGATATGAAAGCCTGGATAGTAGGCCTGTGAGAAGGAACCTGGATAGTAGGGTTACTTCGATATGAAAGCCTGGATAGTAGGGCTGTAAGAAGGAACCTGGATAGTAGGGTTACTTCGATATGAAAGCCTGGATAGTAGGGCTGTGAAAAGGAACCGAGGTCATAGGGTTACTTCTATATGAAATCCTGGATAGTAGGGCTGTGAGAAGGAACCTGGATAGTAGGGTTACTTCGATATGAAAGCCTGGATAGTAGGGTTGTGAGAAGGAACCTGGATAGTAGGGTTACTTCGATATGAAATCCTGGATAGTAGGGTTGTGAGAAGGAACATGGATAGTAGGTGTGATACGGTGGCAGAACCGACTGTTTAATACTGGTTTACATTTTACATTTTGTGTTCACAAAATGTCGCGGTAAGTAAGAGTCGCCACCGACTTTTATTTCATCCAAACGGAAAGTAAAAAGCACTGAAAAAATCCTTTTTCGAGATATTCTGAGTACGGGGGGTAGATTATAGAAAGGGAAGGTGTTAGCACCCTTTCTATCCATGGTTTTCAATGGGCTCTTAGGTACTTGCTCATCTTTTAAAATTTCTTGTGTATGTGCTTGTTTGGAAAATGTTTTACTTCGTTTTAACCCTTGTTTCTATCCCTAAGAGTGTTACAAAGTGTTTTGAAAACTTTAGTTTGAAAAGTTTGTTTGAAAGTGTATGGTGTGAAAAGTTTGACTTGAGCAAGTACCTAATAGTTATCTACCTACTCGAAAAAAGATCGTTTTTGTTCTCGTTTCCTTTAGGCAATGCTATCCTACTATTGAGAAATAGGTAGCATCGTCGTTGGATTTGTAAGGGTCAATTCATAAGGGACGTACGATCACTAAAGCAATGTTAGGACGTCTTAGTAATAACCCTAGAGTCTTAAGATCATATTCGAGGCAACATTTCTGAGGCGATGTTTCCGAGGCAACATTTCCGAACGGGACTTTTGATCTTTGTTAGACAGGAGGGTAACCACTAAGACACCCTATACTTAATGATCGTTTACCGAAGGCAACCGAAGTGAGAGTATACCCTAGGAGTGCACATGTGCATGTGATTTGATTTCAGTTATTATCTTTGCACATTTAGGGTTTTCTAGCCGTTTTAAATTATCATGAAATCTTGTCATACAATCCTACTAACATACATCTAAACAGTTAATATTTGCGAGAATTAAAATGCGAGAAATAAAACCTACGCTATTACAAGGCTTCGGGGTAGGGATTAATTACATAGCCAAAAACCCGTAAAAAACGATAAATAAAAGAAAATCCTAGATTAAACTATTACATACCGTGGACAGTTACATCAATATTAAAAAAATAAACGCGTGCGATGAATTGAAAACGAGAGATTTAGGGTTTTGACCCCAACTACCTAATTGTAATTTACAAGAAAAATCATTTTTTTGTCGTTTTTGTCCTTTTGAGAGAATAAAGCTTAATTAAATAAAAATAACCTAATCACTAATTAATTTTAGTTAAGAAAAATAATTAAATTAACCTATCTTTTTGTATTTTTTTTATTTTGAGAAAGAAAAATAAAACTTAAATTAAATCACAAGTCTAACCCTAATTTTTGTAATTGATTTTAATTATATAAAAAAGTTAAAATTACCCTAGATTAAATCAAACTAAATTATATTAAATTTGATAAAATAAAAACCTAATTCTAATATTTGTGAAATTTTTGATTTTATGATTTTTGTGAAAAAGAAATTAATTTTGGTTAAAAATAATTAAACAAATTAATTTAAATAAAAGAAATAAATAGAAAAGAGAAAGAATGGGCCTGGTTGCTGTTAGCAAAAGGGGGGGGGGTGAATCTGATTTTTTTGGCCCAACAACTCCTGGCCTTTTTGACTTTATTCAATCCTGTATGCATGCTTGACTTAGGCGCATGGTGGACCCTTATGGGAGAAGCCTTGGATCTGGGGCGTTGGTGGATGGGATGGCCAGATCTGGATAGTGCATGATAGATCCCTTGCCCTATGATACATTGGATTGCCCTAAAAATGTTGAGAAAATAAAATGCACACGCCTGGGATCGAACCCAGGACGTGTGCATCAAAGGCCAACAACCTCACCATCTGCGCCAGCTTGTTAGTTGTAATAATAACGAAACAAATAAAATATAATACAAATAACACGCCACGCTTCCCAAAACGCGCGCAGATTCAAACAAGCCACTCACATACTGCCACACCATTGTCTTCTTCGTTGCTTCCGCCGTTTTAGATAAAAGACTTTTACCTACGGACATCAAGCGTAGGTATAGCCCCTGTGTATTTCCAAAACCTTGTACACGCATGATAAATGAAAACCAATGGTACCAATCAACTCGTTGCAACCTCACGAGCATCATGGTACCATTATTAAGGTCCAATTTTCCCTGTATATAAAACCCCTAAAAACGAAGCATGAACCCTAGCCATGGCAGTTTCATGTTTAGTCAGTAAAAATGCAATTGGATATAATCATTAGCTTGCAAATATCTCAAGGATTAAAAATATGCCAATCAATCATGCTAAATATGCCAGAATTGAGATATTCGAATTCAAGAAAAGAGACAAACTGTGTGACTCTTACAGGGCGTTTCAAGGCCTGGGGAAGCTTGCTAGCGATTGAAACACGATCCCGGGGAGTCCAGCAATTGATTGGTATGATTAGAATGGCTTGAGATGGTCTGAAACTTGGAAATCAGTTTGCACTTTTTCTTGAATTTTTGCAATTTGTTCTTTGCCTTTGCACGCCTCTAGCCTCTCTTTTTTTATCTGCACTTGTTCCTTATGTATACTAGAGTGTATTAGGGTTGCAACTTTGTATCAAATCTCTTCCAATTATGAATATTGATTCATGATTCAATCTTTGCACCAAATCTTTCTAAAACAAGAAAATGCAATATTTTTGTATCCATATGAGCCTTGCACGATTTGATCTTGTTTCCAGTTGTGTAATGGACCTAATCATACACAGAATCTCAAGATTTAATTAGTTTTTGATATTTTCACTATTTTATATTGATTTTATTTGATTTAAATGAAATAAAATCAAAAATAAATAACAAAAATAAAAGAATGAAAAGTGGAAGGGCTCATGGGTCGTGGGTCACATTACAAACTCAGTGCAAGCATAAAAAGTTTGGCCCATTTAGCAAAAAATGAAATTTTGGACACATTTGACTTTTGGCAATTTTACAAAAAGGGTCAACTTTGCCAATGCATAACTCTCTCAATGTTGACCCTAGAGAGGTGTTCTTGGACTTTTTAGAAAGCTTAATATGTCCTCTAAGCAACCCTTTTGGTCTCATCTCAATTAAGTCTTCCATGTTCATGTATGAAGGTTTGACCCAAAAGGTGTTTTTGTTGACTTTTCAAAATGACCTATAATGTCCAAATTCATATCTTCTTGTGAGTGCACATTTTGAACTTGGGAGATGAAGATGAATTATAAGGAATTACATCCTCTTCAAAATGAGATTTGGATGGGTCATTTTTGATAAAGGTTGAAAAAGTTATGCTTGGTCAAAGTTGAGTTGACTTTTCCTGCAAAACCCTAATTTATCAACTTTTGGGTTTTGATGAATTGTGAGCAATCCTTGAGGAATCATGATAAACCCTTGATCAAATGATGAATAATACTTCAAAATGAGAATGTTGACCAAAAATCTTGAAGTTTGACTGTATATGGGCCACAATTGACTTTTGCCCTAGCACAGTCGATTTTCAGGCCTTTGAGCAATTGGCTGAGCAAACTTCCTCTGCAAGGCTTGAAACATGACATGGATGATCTTTAGAACATATTAGGAAAATGGTGAGCACTTAGGATCCTTTGGACTCAAACATCTTGATGCAAAATGAAACCCTAATTTGAGGTAGATTTCCTTAGGAGAGAGTTTGTCTGGTCAACCCTTGGACTTCCTTGAGCAATTTGAGGACCTTACTTGACATGTATTGAGAAATATGGGAGGGAAAATTTTGGGGTACAATAGTAGGGTTACTTCGATATGAAATCCTGGATAGTAGGGCTGTGAGAAGGAACCTGGATTGTAGGGTTACTTCGATATGAAAGCCTGGATAGTAGGGCTGTGAGAAGAAACCTGGATAGTAGGGTTACTTCGATATGAAAGCCTGGATAGTAGGGCTGTGAGAAGGAACCTGGGTCGTATGGTTTCTTCAAAGAGATAGTGTAGATTAGTTGGCCCGTTTGGTTTCGGGAACTGAGTTTGCGTTAGTCGTCTGCAGATGTGACTTGCATAACTACTGAATTTGTTGAAGCTAATCCTTTTTTCCTGGAAAGATATCAGGGTTAGTTATATACGATGCATGAAATGCAGAGTGAGATGATGTTCTCAATATAAATGAGATTATGTTGTATATGATATGTATGCGTATGTCATGATGTATGTTCATGAAATGCTATCGGGGTATGCCCGCGTTTGGGAAAATAAATCCCTGACAGTTGCTGGAGATTTGTAGATATTCTGTCGGGAGGAGATGCTGCTTGAGAATAAACTCTGCGGGGAATGAACTTAGAAAATGTATTTCTGTAGCTGAGGTGATGAACTCTGTCGGGGTTTGAGCCTCTGTATCTGGAGAAATAAACTCTACTTGGGGATGAAATTTACTGACTCGCCCATGATTATGAACCTCAGCTGGGGTGGTTACATCCTGTTTCAGGAAAGCTGACATCAATGCCTTCAGATACTCTTACTCTGTGGGGAGTGTATGTACTAATGATTGTGCTCCAAAGCGGATTCTATCCTGGTACCTGGTGGGCAGAGTAACCATCGGGTTTGGCACTTCTTATTTTTTCCCTGTTTCTAGAATTACGAGTAATCGTCTTTTGTTTCTTATGTAAATATTTATGAGCAACCATCATTTTCAAATGCATATATAAAAAATAAGTCATTGGACGTTCTTGCAAAACAAAACAGAAAAAAAAACAAACTCGAAGTGAAAATAATTTTGTATTGATTTTTTGAAGTTGGTCTGTAATAGGCGTTTTGTACAAGGAGGCTGACGCTCTAGTAAGAGAACGCTTCCGAAAGATAGAAATTATACAATTTGTGTAAAAGAGAGAAAAAAACAGCTATGTGAAACAACCCCATTGGGTTCCAACTCTGCTATTGCCTTTCTATCTTCAAGCGTCTCATCACTTTACATCTTGGCCGAAAGTTGATCAGATTGATTGGCGCCGTCCGAGCTTGATAGTTGATACCGAAGTCTGGTCGCAAGATGATCCAATGAGACATAGTGATATGCTTTAATCCCTAGCTTTTTCCTAGACTTCCCTTTTGGTTTTTCTGTCCACCGGGATACCCCTTTTTTCCCAAGCCTCCCTTTCAGGTTTTCGACTTGCCGGGTGTACATATTTTTTCATTTTCATCCCTTACTTTTGCCGGAACCCTTTTGGTTCGCCGGGAAGCCCTTATTTTTTCCTAGGCCAGTCAACCTAGCGAGTCTTTTAGTTAGGCGTAGTATCTTTTCAATATGTCTGCATTGACAGGGTGAGGAAGGTCGTTACCATCCATGGTGGTTAGAATCATAACTCCTCCCGAGAAAATGTTCTTAACTATAAATGGCCCTTCGTACATGGGGGTCCATTTGCCCCTGGGATCACCTTGCGGCAGTATGATGCGTTTGATCACTAGATCCCCGACTTGATATTCTTGGCGTCTAACTTTCTTTTTAAAAGCCTTGATCATTTGCTTTTGATACGTCTGACCATGGCAGATAGCAGTAAGTCTCTTTTCATCGATTAGATTTAACTGATCAAGTCGGGTTTGGATCCAGTCGTCTTCGTTCAAACCCGCATCCTTCATAATCCTGAGAGAAGGTATCTGGACTTTGATGGGTAGGACTGCCTCCATGCCATATACCAGAGAATAGGGGGTTACCCCTGTCGACGTCCTTACTGAGGTACGGTACCCATGAAGAGAGAATGGTAACATCTTATGCCAGTCTTTATATGTCACCGTCATCTTCTGCACAATCTTCTTGATATTTTTGTTAACTACTTCAACAGCGCCATTCATCTTTGGCCGGTAGGGAGAAGAATCATGATACTGTATCTTGAACTGTTTACAGTGCTCGATGATTATTGTGTTGTTGAGATTCATACCATTATCAGTAATAATTCTCTCTGGCACACCATATCAATAGATTAGATTATGTCAGATGAACCACTCCACAACGTTCTTAGTTACTGTAGCAAAAGAGGCTGCCTCAACCCACTTCGTAAAGTAATCAATGGCTACTAAGATGAAGCGATGTCCATTAGAAGCGGTGGGCCTGATTTCTCCGATCATATCGATGGCCCACATTGCAAAGGGCCACGGAGCTGTCAAGATGTTTAAGGGGACCGGAGGCACATGCACCTTATCAGCATAGATTTGGCACTTATGACAAGTTCGAGAGTGCTGATAACAATCAGCTTCCATAGTGGACCAGTAATATCCTACCCGTAGGATCTTCTTAGCCATGGTGTTTCCACTGGAATGGGTTCCGAAGGCGCCTTCATGTATATCTGTCATGATCCTCTCTGCTTCGCTCTTGTCTACACACCGTAGTAGTGTGGTGTCATGGTTGCGTTTATAGAGGATTCCATTACTGAGGAAGAACTTTGCAGCGAACCTTCTCAGAAACTTCTTATCATTGACATATGCCCCTTCGGGATACTCTTGAGTCTCGAGATACCTTTTGACTTCATGAAACCAGGGTTTGTCTGCCACTTCTTCGGTATCGATTTCACAGCAGTGCGCTGGTTCATCCAACCCCTCAATGGTAATTTGGGGAGCTTCATTGTCCCACCTAACCTTGAACATGGAAGACATGGTAGCTAGCGCGTCCGCTAACTGGTTCTCCTCTCGTGGGAAATGTTCAAAGGTTACCTCCTCAAAGTGTGGGAGCAATGTCAATACGTACTCTTTGTAAGGAATAAGGTTCGGGTGCTTCGTATCCCACTCACCTTTGATCTGACTTATCACCAAAGCGGAATCCCAGAATACACTCAAGAACTTGATCCTTAGGTCAATAGCAGCTCGAAGGCCCGTGATGCATGCTTCATACTTCGCCATGTTGTAGGTGCAGTTGAAACATAATTGGGCAGTGAACGGAGTATGACAGCCCTTGGGAGATATGATTACAGTGCCAATGCTGTTACCCAGTGCGTTTGAGGCTCCATCAAAATACATAGACCATTGGGTTCCCTCCTCAGGTCCTTCATCCGGTCCAGGTTCTTCGTAGTCAGTCACCAACATAATATTCTCATCTGAGAACTCGAAATTCATGGACTGGTAGTCGTCCACGGCCTGATGAGCCAAATGATCAGCCAATACACTCCCCTTTATTGCCTTTTGGGTTTTATATTGTATGTCGTACTCAGTTAGGATCATTTTACACCTTGCTATCCTTCCGGAGAGTGCGGGCTTCTCGAAAATGTACTTGATCGGATCCATCTTCGATATCAACTAGGTAGTGTGAGTCAGCATATACTGTCTCAGTCGGCGAGCAGCCCATGCCAAAGCACAACAAATTTTCTCGAGAAAAGAGTATCGTGTCTCACAGTCGGTAAACGTTTTGCTAAGGTAGTATATTGAGTTCTCTTTTCGACCAGACTCGTCATGCTGCCCCAGCACACACCCCATTGAATTGTCTAGCAATGTCAAGTATAATATCAAAGGTCTTCCTTCAACTGGAGGCATCAGAATTGGTGGTTCTTGAAGGTATTCCTTGATTCTTTCAAAAGCGGTCTGACATTCATCATTCCACTTTACCAATTGATCTTTCTTCAGAAGCTTGAAGATTGGCTCACAAGTAGCAGTTAGATGTGAAATGAACCTGGCGATATAATTCAGGCGTACCAAGAAACCTCTAACTTCCTTCTCTGTACGGGGAGCTGGTATTTCTTGTATAGCTTTTACCTTTGCAGGATCTACTTGGATGCCTTTATCGCTGACAATGAAACCCAGAAGTTTACCAGACCTTACCCCGAAGGTGCACTTGTTCGGATTCAACCTCAACTTGTATATCTTCAACCTATCGAACAACTTCTGTAGATGGTCGAGGTGATCCTCTTCTGTTTGAGACCTGGCTATCATGTCATCAACATAGAATTTGATCTCTTGGTGAATCATATCATGGAACAAAGCGACCATGGCGCGCTGATAAGTTTCCCCAACATTCTTCAACCCAAACGACATCACCTTGTAGCAGAAGGTGCCCCACTGTGTAACGAAGGTTGTCTTCTCCATGTCTTCAGGAGCCATCTTGATCTGATTGTATCCAGAGAAACCATCCATGAAGGAGAAGATTTTATGCTGCGCGGTGTTGTCCACCAGAACATCAATGTGAGGAAGTGGGAAGTCATCCTTGGGGCTTGACCTATTTAGATCTATGTAATCCACACACATTCGTACCTTACCGTCCTTCTTAGGTACCAGAACGATGTTAGAAACCCACTGTGGATAAGAAGTGACAAATAAGAATCCTACGTCGAACTGTTTCATGACCTCTGCCTTGATCTTATCTGACATTTCAGGATGCATACAGCAGAGCTTCTGTTTAATTGGAGGACAGTCTTCTTTAGCCAGAAGGCGATGTACCACAATATCAGTGTTCAAACCAGGCATGTCTTCATAGGACCAGGCGAAGATCTCAACATAGTCGTGCAACATCTGTATCAACCTCTATTTGACGCTAAGCTCCAGATTTGCACCTATTTTAACCTCTTTTTTGTCTTCCTCAGTACCCAAGTTCACTGTCTCAACCGGCTCTTCATGAGGCTGTATGGCCCTTTCTTCCCGCTGTAGTAGTCTAGCAAGTTCTCCAGGCACCTCACAATCATCCTCATCTTCGTCTTCAGCTTGTTTGATCGGATTTTTGAAGTCATAACTGGCAATAGCAAAGCTGTTATCAATGGGATCTAGAGTGGATATGGATCTGCATTATGATACGTGAGTGTGTGTAAGAGAATAGCTATTTTGATAAAGTGAAAACAGAAAATAAAAACAGAGAGCGCAAAATTTGTATGCAAGAAACGTCCAATGATTTATTAATGATATATGAAATGACAAATAACAACCCTCACAAACAAAACCAGTGTGCCTCGGGCAAAGCACAAGACCGTAAAGTTTTAAATTGTTTATTACAAATCTCAAAACAAGTAAGTCAACTACTGCGGAATAAAAGAAACTGGTATAAAGTCCCTGGCCGTCCAGTTACTCGGTCCACTGTTGGTAGTCGGGTAGATCCAGCAGTCAATTTCTGAGTCTTCCTCGCTGTCTTCAATGGAATTAATTCCCCAATTACTGATGTGTAGGGGAGGTCTTCCAGCCCGAGCGCGTCGAACAGCCCTTTGAGCCCCTGTAGTAAAGCCCAAACCAAATTTGTCAGTTTTGTAAGTGAAATCAGGGAGCTAACCCTAATTGGCACACCCACCTTCTTCAACCACGACCCTGGCGTCCTTAAGGGAAGCCATCTTCAGAGGAGGTTTGTTGTTGGTAGTAGTTTCAGTTTGATGCCAAGATCTGAGGGACCTTTTCGAAATTCTAACAAGGAGTTTCTATGAATTCCCCGTCCATATATATGTATCGGAAGGAATTGAGGTGGCTCACCATATACTCCTCTTCACCCCGCACAGTGACAATCTTCCCTTTCACCGGATACTTCAGCATTTGGTGGAGTGTGGAAGTAACTGCCCCAGCCTCGTGGATCCAAGGACGACCCAGCAAACAAGAATACGACGGCCTGATGTCCATCACATAGAAGGTGGACCCAAAAGTCTGAGAACCTACTTTGACAGGGATGACCATCTCCCCGTGCACCATTCTCTTCGATTCGTCAAAAGCCCTTACCACAATGTTACTAGGCTTTAGAGTCAAACCCTCGCAATCCAACCGGTCCAACGCCTTCTTCGGCAGAATATTCAGCGAAGACCCAGTATCTACCAACACATGAGCCATAGTGGTGCCCCTACATTCAATCAATACATACAAATCATTATGCTTCCTTCCCTTTGGTGTCAATTCCGCATCTGAAAAACCTAGCCCATTATCAGCAGTCAGGCTGGCCACACAATCTTTGAACTGATCAGCTGAAGTTTCCTATAGCACATGTGCAGTCTTAAGGAATGCAATCAAAGCCTTCGCATGAGCTTCGGAACACAACAACAATGACAACATGGATATATTTGATGGGGTCTTCCCCAGCTGCTCGACCACATTGTAGTCGCTCTTCTTAATTATTTTCAGTATTCCCTCTATCTCTTACTTAGAGGCTTCCACAATAATTTTCCTAGGCGCCTCCGTCCGAGCAGGCTCACCTATAATTTCTTTGCTGCGGGTATCAGACGATTCGCCAACAAGGGTAATAACTGGAGTAAGAACAAGAGCAATAGTTGATGTACTAGTAGGAACAGTAGATGGAATGACAATAGGCTTGTTGACAGTCTTAGGGGAAATCTCGGGAGAGAAGACCCTTCCACTTTGGGTGATTTTGCTGGTTCTGACAATGTTACCAATATCAAGATCAGCCTCTTCATCTTTAAAATCTTATTTTATGCCATGATAGTACACATCGACACCATAATTCCAGGGGACAGCTTTGTCCGAGACATACGGGACAGGACACGGAACAATGATTATCAGCGGAGCAATTCTTGGAGCAGATGTAATCCTAACAGGTCATCTCGAGGAGACCTTGGAAGGATTGGCGGGAATGGTTATAAGGACAATGTCTTCAGATGGAACAATGGGAACCAAAGTTTTCTCAAACAAAATTTCTTTGCTGTCCATCAGGCGTTGAACACCTAACTTCAGCAAACGGCAACCAGAAGGTAGAAACGAACACATGTGGCAACCTTCACCATAACCCGGAAATAAATCGGCCAACAACAAATTCTTCTTCACAGTCATGAGAGGAGTAGAAACTTCATCCACCAAAGTCACAAACAAGTCGGTATCAACAACATTAATTCCACGACCGTGCTTAGGCATGGGAGCAGTTATGACATTTGGCTTCTCCGGAGCATCAAAATCTATTTCCTTGGCTTCAATCAAGTCTTGTACCTTGTTCTTCAGAGCCCAACAATCATTGGTATCGTGGCCAGGACTCTCAGAATGATAGGCACACCGAGCATTTGGATTATATCGGGGAGATGTAGTATTTGGATTCTTGGGAGCCTCTTTTAAGGTTGCCAAGTTAGATCTTAGCAGATGAGGTAGAACTTCAGCCAATGTCATGTTAATTCGGGTAAACTTCCATTGTGGTCTTTCCACTCTTTGTTGATTGTTGCGTTGTGGAGCAACTACAGGCCTAGGTATCATTACATCACTTACTGTCTGACGATGTTCAGCCTTGTTTTGGCCCATCGGGCTATAGATGGAACTGGCTTCCTTCTTACCAGCAAAAGGCTTCTTTACTGAACTCGAAGAGGCATCCTTCTGTATCTTGCCGCTTTGAATCCTAGCTTCTACTCGTTCTCTAGTTAGGATCAGCTCGGTGAGACCACTGACGAGCTACCGATCAAATGATTGAATAATGGACCAGATAGCGTCCCCAGAAACATATCAACCAACTCTCTATCAGACAACGGGGGTTGAACTCTTCCAGCCAAGTCTCTCCATTTCTGTGCATAGTCTTTAAAGCCTTCACTCGCCCCCATGGATATACTCTGGAGTTGAGTACGAGTAGGAGCAAGGTCGGTGTTGTATTGATACTGCTTGTAGAAAGCAGCAGCCAGATCTTCCCAATTTCGAACATTGGCTCCCTACAGTTGGTAGAACCATTCAAGATGAGTCCCTGACAGACTATCTTGAAAGAAATGGACCCACAAATTTCTATCAGCGGTGTGGGGCTGGATATTTCTGACATAAGAACGGAGATGGAGTTTTGGGCAGGACACCCCATCATGCTTAGCAAAAACTGGAGCCTTGAACTTCTGCGGGATGACCACTCCTGACACCAATCCTAATTCTTTGAAATCCAACCCAGGTATCCTCTGAACTTCCATGGCACTCAAACGATCTTCCAACTGCTTGTATCTATCCTCAACATGAGGATATTTCTCATCATTGTAGTCAGTATCATTGTCAGAAACTGCAGGACTGGGGTCCTTCTCTTCTTCTTGATTCTCCCCCTCCTTAGATGAAGAGGTCAGATCGACTTGTCGCTTCAAACACTCTCCAAACCTTCTGCCCATATTTAGAATATCGGCAACCTTCTTCTTTTTCTTCTCCTCTTTCAGATCCTCCTGCCCTTTTTCCAGACTTACGAACATTTGTTGGAACTGGGCGTTTTATGCCTGAAGCTCCTTGATGCTTTGTTCGGAAGACATTTCTGCTTAAATAAACAGCGAAGAAGATGAGAAACATGTAATGGTACCTGTACATGCAATGTTATGAATGGGATGCGCATGTAATGATTTCAAAGACTTTGGGAAATTTAAATTTGCAAACTAAAATAAACAAAGCTTTTATTAGCTGAATTCAAAGTTCAAATTCCTTTTAGGCGTTACAATTAAAAACAAATCTAACATTATAAAAGATGTCAAAATTCCCATGGATGCTTCCTCTTTGTGCCGAGATAATCATTGAGTCCTCTTTCTTCCTGGAGCTGCTTTGTGAGCTCTAAAACCTTCCTCTCCTGAGCATGGAACGGATCCCTGTAAGTATCCCGCTCCATCATCAACTGAATCCAAGACCTATGTAATTCCCCAAGATCAGTGGGCATATAAGGATAGAGAACCGTATAAGGAATACCCCCTTCAGTAGTGGGTTCCACAATCATTGGTAAATAGGCCACATAGGGCATCATAAGCTTCTGGGCGCGAGCTCGTATCCATTGGAGGTAAGGTTCCATAGGAATGGAAGCCTTTGACCCCAAAGCCTTGGCGCCAGATCTGTTTACCATGCTCCAAGCTTGTATGAACCTCCGGCGATACTCGTGAACATTATCCTTATAGTTGAATACAATGCCCTCAATAAGTAACTCGTGGGGACCATCTCTTCGAGCGTAACCAAATTGTCGTAGAGCTAAACAAGGATTGCAGGTTATACCCCCTCTGATACCAAGTAAAGGGACATTAGGGTACTCCCCGCAGTGGTCAATAATAGCAGTGTTTTCCATAACTCGGGAACACCAGAGAATATCCATGTGAGCGAGTGACATTATCCTTTGCGACCAACCCAAACCTTCTTCATTCTTCAGTACAAACTTAGGGAGGTGAGAAATAAACCACCTCGACAGCAATGGCATACAACACATAAGAACCCCTCTTCTCTTCATGCTACGAGTATGAAGAACGTGCAAAATATCTCCAAGCAAGGTAGGCACAGGGTTGCAGGAGAGGAAGATCTTGATAGAATTCACATCTATGAATGAGTCTGGATTAGGGAATAGAACTAAACCATAGATCAGAAGAGCCAAGACCTCCTCAAAATCCTGAAATTCCATATCATCCTAACACAGCTGGCCCTTGTCTATCAGAAACTTGGCTAGAAAACCCTTGACCCCGCTTCTTGTTTCCCAATTGGATACCACGTCGGCCCGTCTCAGATACAAAGCTGAGGCAATGACTTCTGGCTTAGGAACTTCTTCTAGACCTGTGAAGGGCAACTGTTCAAGAATGGGTATATCCAACAACTGAGAGAATTCTTCAAAGGTAGGCACCAAATGATAGTCTAGAAAGGTGAAACAATGGTGCTTGGGATCGAAGAACTGAAAGAGTACACTCATCATCTTTTCATCAAAGTTTGAAGTAACCAGGTTGAGAAGTTGACCATGTCTCTTAATGAACGCTGAAGTTTCAGAAACCCTTGATACTAGCTCTTTGAGTTAGGAAGGTATCTTCACAAAGCTGATTCAGATAGTGTTCCTACAAACGGAAGCCATGATCTGCAAAACAGAACAAAGATAAATTCCCTTGGTCTTTGAAATGGTTAGTGCAATAAGAATGGATGCTATGTTATGATGCATGATGTCATGATAAACCACAGGTATAGTAAACACAGACAAATCACACAAATTCCTCAGGTTTAAGGCCTGCATGAGGTTAAAGGTCATACCCTCTTTAAGTTTAGTTGGTTTCAAACCTGTCTTAAAAAGTAAACGGGTTCTAAGGGATCTCAATATCACTGACCAACCTTTATCGGGCATTGTCTCAGCTCAATCAATCTTTTCTTGTGGCCGAAATATCCCGAAAGTCTGATCTTAATGAGTGTAGCATCAAGTATAAACCAATCCTCAGCTCTACACCGAGGTCGGCTATCTCACTACTTTCTAATGGCCAAGTTTTTTCAACTAAGGTTCTAAGGTCCGTTAGTTCTTCACGACACCATGCGGCGGCCCCGTATTCTCCTCGTTTCCCCATGAGGGATACCCGTACCAACCAAAGTGCCACACCAACACAGTCATTGCTTAAACTATATCGGTCTACGCCGTACAATCTCCACGATCTATTGATGTTTACCTAATAAGTGCCCCCAGATCCGGGTGTAAGATCTACAGTAACTCGAGCAAAAACCCTTAAATATAAAGCAGGAAAAGCAAACAAGAAAGTAATTTAAAAATGACCTAGATCCTAAGGTAAACCCCACTTTATTAATTTCTCCCCAGTAGAGTCACTAGTTCTATGATACGGTGGCAGAACCGACTGTTTTTACTGGTTTGTGTTTTGCGTTTTTTGTTTGCAAAATGTCGCAGTAAGCAAGAGTCGTCACCGACTTTTATTTCATCCAATCATGGAAAGGAAAAAGAACAGAAAAAACCTTTTTTCGAGATTTATGAGTACGGGGGGTAGATTATAGAAAGGGAAGGTGTTAGCACCCTTTCTATCCATGGTTTTCCATGGGCTCTTAGGTACTTGCTCATCTTTTTAAAATTGCTTGTGTGTGTGCTTGTTTTGAAAAAGTTTTACTTCATGATAACCCTTGTATCAGTCCTCAAAGGTGTGACGGAGTTTGTTTTGAAAATTGTTTTGAAAGGTGTTTGTGTGAAAAGTTTTGTAGAGCAAGTACTTAAGATTCTACCTACTCGAAAAAAGATGGTTCGTTCTCGCTTCGCTTAGACAGCACTATCCTACTATTAAGGAGTAGGTAGCCCCGTCGTTGGAGTTTGTAAGGGGCGTTCGAAAGGGACAAGTACAGTCACCTAAGCAATGGGTTGGAAACTTTAGTAGTAACCCTAGAGGCTTAAGATCTTTCTGAGGCAATATTTCCGAGGCAACATTCGAATGGGACATTTGATCTTTTAGAAAAGAGGGCAATCTCTAAAATCTCCTATGCTTAAATGACTATTTTACCGAAGGCAACCGAAGTGAGGCAAACCCTAGGAGTGGATATGTGCGTGTGAATTTTTTCAGTTAATTAGTCTTTGCACATTAGGTTATCTACTGTTTTAATTTTCAGATATTCTTTCCATACAATCCTATTAGCCATGTGTTGTACCCCAAAATTTGCCCTCCCATATTCTTCAAAGATTTGCCAAGTCAAAGCTTCAAAATTCCCCAAGGGTTGCACAGTGTAAGGGCCTCCTAAGCAGTCAAAATTAGGGTTTTGGTTCTGATCAAGAAAATGAAGTTTCCAAAGGTCTAATCAAGCCTCACATGCCTACAAATACGGTCAAGCATCCTCATATCAAGTTTCAAGACTTTCAGCACAAAATTGCACAGTCAAAACCCTAAATTGCACTACAGTCAACTATAGGGGCAAAATGGTCATTTGGCAGTCAAAAGTTCAAATTTTTGGTCAACATCTCATTTTGAAGTCACAAACATCATTTGATCAATGCTTGATCATGATTCTCAAAGCTTGTCTCAAAAATCATCAAGATGCAAAAGTTTCCTTATTTGGACAGTTGAAAAGGTCAACTGTAAATTGACCAGGGCATAACTTTCACATGGATTATCAGAAAAATTCCATCCAAAGCTCATTTTGAAGAGAAAGACATTTCCTACAACTCATCTTCATACTTCAAGTCCAAGAAATGCTCTCACAAAAAGTTATCAATTTCAACATTATAGGTCATTTTCAAAAGCCAACAAAAAAGGACTTTAAGTCAAAGGCCATAACTTGAGATTGGTAAATCAAAATGACATGGGACCAAAGGCATTGGTTAGAGGACTCAAAGACCTTTCCAAAATGTCCAAGAACATGAGCAAAGCATAAAAAATGAGCAAGTTATGCCTTGTGGAAGTTGGGAAATTTTTGGATATTTTGAAAAGTCAACATTGATTCAAATGACCTAAAATTGCTAATGGGCCTATTTTTCTTCCATAATTCATCATCCAAGGCATGCACACGACCATTTGGCCCAAAGGGAAGTTTTTCTCCATTTTTATTTATTTATTTGAATTTTTTATTATTAATAATTCATTTAATCAAATAAAATACATGAAAAATATAAAACCAATGAAATAAAATCTTTTTGTGCATGAAATATATTCAATAATTCGTGCATGATCAGATATGGAAGGAATTGGATTGATTGGCTATGATTGAGAGCAAAAGCACATGAAAAAAGATTGAAAAAGATATTTGAAAATCAAATTTCAAAAACCATGAATGCAAATGATTTGGATTGTTTTTCTTGACCTAATTCACTCTATACTTAAGCCTAAACACAAACCTAATGCCAAGAACCATTAAGCTGCGCTAGAGACCAAGATACAAACTTGAAATTTTCTTTGAAAACTCATATTCTGAAAACAGGTTTGCAGGTCGTTTCAAGCCACGAGACTCATTCTATTGCCTTCCAAGGACCTCAAGCAATCTTCCTGGATCAAAAACATCAATCATAACCCTTTGAATCACTGTACAGAAGTCCAAATTTTCTCACTTTTTTTCATAATCGTGCTTTACAATTTACGCACATTCATGGCATTTTGTTTATAGATTCATGATCAATGATGTGTTTTAAAGCTAACCATGTGATTTGATTGAATTATTATGCATTGTATACGATTCTACCATTATCACGTTTTAGGGTTTACAGGATTTCAAATTAGGGGTTTTAAAGTGAGGCAAAATTGGGACACCACGGTACCATGGTCATGATCAGCACATTTGGACGAAGACAAAGCCCCCCTCGCGCTCAATTTATGAGCGTTCCTGGGCTATTCGCTATTTTCCTAAAAGTGGCCAAGAAGAACACTTGTAAAACCGTTGCCTAATATGTTTATGTTTCAGGAACGAGGAAGAAGAAGATGCGTGGCTAGCAATGATTGGTCCTTTTAAAATCAGCGCGCGCTTTTCTGATTTAGGCCACTAGCTTTTGTTTTGTTTTATAATAATTGTCATTCATATAATATACAAAGTAACAAAGTGGATCAGCTGGCAAGGCGTAGTGGTGGTAACGTTAATGACCTGGGTTCGAGCCCCAGGTCTTCATTATTCCCATATTATTTTGCAATCAATATTCCCATGCAGGTTCAATACAAGGCTCTATCATACACCCACGATCACAAGCGTGCCACGCGTTTGTTGGGATCAATCACAAGGCTGAGAGTTAGAGAACATCATGGATCCAAGTCAACGCGTGTGTATGCTCCCAGAAAAAATCAACAAGGCCATGCTGATTTGGGCTCAAGGTTAATGGGCTTCACCTCCACTTTGGGGACTGCAACCCCATAGGTTTGCAAAGTTTGTATTTTCTTTATTGTTTTTTATTATTATTTATACTTTCCTTTAATTATTGTTTTCAATTAATTAATTATTTTCATAAAAAACCAAAAACATAAAAAATCAGAAAAGAGAAAATAATAAATATTTTTATTTTTAGTATTTTCATAAATAAATTATATTAATTCATTTAGTAAATTAATTAGGGTTAATTATAATCTTTTCATAATAAAAATCTAAAAAATATAGAATTAGGGTTTGATTAATTTTTACTTTTTATTTTTATTTTTTCTTTCATAATAATTAAATATTAGATATTTATTTTTATAATTAAATTTGCATGTAAACTAATTAGGGTTAATGTTAGGTTTTAATCTTCTTTTCTTAATAAATTAAAAACAACTAGAACTAGGTTTAATTGCACTTTATTCTTTTTTCATTAAAATCCTAAAAATCATAAAATACAAAAAAAACAATTTCCTTTCTTTTTTTTAATTAATTAATGTCACCATTTAATTTAATTTTGCAAAAAGGGTCCAACGCCCTCGTTTTTAATTCTTATTAATTCGCATATTTATTTTATTTCGTTTAAATATTTATGTATCTCTCCCGAAGCCATGTAATTAATTATTTGTCGCACTTTTTATTCTTTACTTTCTTTACTTTCTTTATTTTTCTGTCAAATCGGGTTCAAGAAATTTTGGCGATGTGGACCCGCGCCTTTTGTAATAGCTTAGAACTTTTTATCTTCCTCGCAATATTTTAACTGTTAATCAAGGCATGAAAGAATGTATGGACAAAAATAAAAACAAACGCTAGATCACAATGACATGACAAAAGACAAAAAATAAATGAAAACGACACACGAATCGCACACACCACCCCTAGGGTACGCCTCACTGTTGCCTTGCCTCGAAAGGTGATCGTCGAGTAGAGGATGTCTTAGTAAGTCCTCATGATCCGGGAACCTGGAATGAGGGTAGCTTCTAAGGTGTCTTCCCATTGCTCTGGTGATCACCATGTCCCTAAACTCGAATTGACCCGAACACCTCCAACGGTGGTGCTACCTACCTCTCAATGGTGGGATGGTACTACTTTAAAGGACATTTACACAGACGAATTCCTTAGGGTAGGTAGGTTCTCTAGATACTTTCTCTAAATTTCAAAACAAATCAAAAAAATACTTTTCACACCGACACCTTTTCAAAAAGCTTTCGAAAGCAATTTTTCAAACACTCTTGAGGACCGATACAAGAGTCGAACTGGAATTTTCAAAGAAACTTTTTAAAACCCACATTGAAAAGCAAACAAACCTTTTTGAAAACACAATGAGCAAGTACCTAAGAGCCCATGGATAACCATGGATAGAAAGGGTGCTAACACCTTCCCTTTCTATAATCTACCTCCCGAACCGAGAGCAATCTCTTTAAAGGAATTTTTCTGTGCTTTTGTCCTTTCCATTTGGAGAAAATAAAAGACGGTGGCGACTCTTGCTTCCGCGACATTTCGCGAACCAGCGTTAAACAGTCAGTTCCAGATCCACCGATCACAGAACTGGCGACTCTGCTGGGGATAACTTTAAAGTGAGGTGTACCTTAGGACTAAGATCACTGTGTTTTCAATTGTTTTCCTTGTGTGCTTTAAATTGTGGGTTGCTTGGGAGTTCTATAGATCCTAACCCGGATCTGGGGGATACCTTCTTAGAAAGTAGCAACAAGGCTGTGAGGGAACTGTGTGGGGTATACCGACATGGTTGAAACAGTCTGCTACGTTGATGTGGCACTTTGGTGTGTACCGGTAACCCTTGAGTTCAGTCAAGGAGAGTACGAGGCCTCCGCGTGGTGTCATGAAGCATCAACAGACCTTAGGAACCTTAATTGAACTATCTTGGCCTCTTTAGGGTAGTGAGATAACTGACTTTGGTGCAGTCCAAGGTTTGTTGATACTCGATACTACACTCAATTGAGGGTTGCTTTCCTGGAATATTTCGGTCGCCAGTTCAGTGGCTAAATCGAAACGATGAACAATGAAAGCAATCCCGTGATATTGGGACCCTTAGAACCCGGTTACTTCTAATAGGACAGGTTGAACCCACCAACTTCAAGAGGGTACTACCCAGACCCCATGCTGGCCTTAAACCCTAAGGGCTCGTCTTGTGTGCCTTGTGTGCCTTACATGTTTGTCTTTGTAAATATTTGTGGTGTGTTTAATCATAGCATCATGACATCATCCAGCATCATATGCATCGACTAACCATTTCAGGGGTTCGAATCTTCATCTTTGTTCTTTATTTTGTAGGATATGGAAACTGTTCGTAGAAAGACAATTCAAATCAGTCTTGTAAGGATCCCTCCTCAGCTTAAGGAACTTATATCCAGGATTCCCGAGAACTCATCATTCAGGGAAAGACATGGAAGCCTCATCAGCTTGGTCAATACCAACATTGAGGAAGATATGATCAAGGTCCTGTTCCAATTCTTTGACCCTCTGCATCACTGTTTCACCTTCTCGGACTATCAGTTGGTACCTACATTGGAGGAGTTCTCCCGGCTCCTGAAGATCCCTATCCTTGATCAGCTACCCTTCAACGGTACGGAAAAGGAACCTAAGCTTGAAGAGATTGCTAAAGCCTTGCACCTACAGTCATCTGACCTCAAGGGACATTGGGAAGTTAGAAGTGGTATCAAAGGGTTCTTAGCCAGGTTTCTGTTTGGAAAGGCCCATGAATGTTGGAACTCCCTTGACTTGCAAGCTTTTGAAGAAGTTGTGGCCCTCCTTGTCTATGGTTTGGTGTTGTTCCCTAACCCAGATCAGCTTATAGATATCAGTGCTGTCCAGATCTTTATGTCCAGGAATCCTATACCTACATTGCTGGGGGACATCCTTCACTCATGTTACACTCGAACCATGAGAAAAAGAGGTGTCCTAATGTGTTGCACTCCTCTCCTGGGAAGGTGGTTTATTTCGCACCTTCCACAATCAGTTTTGAAGAATGAGCGGGGTTTGAGATGGTCACAACGGTTGATGACTCTTACACATGCAGATATACATTGGTGCCCTCGGTCCAGAGAAGATGTCACTATCATTGATCGTTGCGGGGAGTACCCTAATGTTCCTTTACTTGGAATCAGAGGAGGTATTACTTACAGCCCATGTCTGGCTTGGAGACAGTTTGGTTATGCTCGGAGGGATGGTCCTCATGACATGTTAATTCCTGACATAGTTTTTGACTTCGACAACGATACTCAAGGACTTCGCCAGAGATTTATCAGAGCCTGGAGGATGCCCAGTAGAATAAACAGCAAGACACTGGGGCACAAGAACTCCATCCCGTTGGAACCTTATCTCAAGTGGGTACGCGCCCGCTCCCAGAAGTTAGTGATGCCCTATCCCCATATGCTCCCTGTGATCAAAGAGCCAGTCTTGGAAGGAGAGGTGTCCTACACTATTCAGCACCCTGAGATGCCCACATCCTGGGAAGAGATGCAGAAGAGCTGGATCCAGCTTAAGGAAGAACAGAATTCTCTTGAGACTAGTCTACATGCCAGTGAAAAGAAGGTCTTGGAGCTCACCCACCTGTTGCATGAGGAGAGGAATCTCAACACCTACATAGCTCCGAAGAGGATGCGCAGCGTATTTTGGGATTGATTTGCTCTTGTATTATTTTGCCCATGAGGCTTTGATGTATTAAACAGTTATTTCCTTAATGATAACGTGTGTTCCTTTTTGTCTGCAACAAATTTGAACTTTCGAACCCTTGAATGCATTGCATAAACACATCTCATTCATCATGTGCATAGCAGGTTTTTCCCTTTTCAGGTTGCTTACAGTTCATCGCTGTTTATTTCAGCATCATGAATCCTGACTCGTCATCAACTGAGACATCCATCAAAGCTCTTCAGGCGCAGAATGCGCAGTTTCAGGAATTAATCAAGGGTTTGGCTCAAGGCCAAGAAGAGTTGAAGGCTCTGCTCCTGAAGAAGGAGAAGAAGAAGAAGAGAAGAACTGTTCTGTTTAACTCGGGCCGAAGGTTTGGCAATACTCTGCAGCATGAAGAGGCTGGTTCTTCTGTTGGCAAGGGCACTCCTCAAGAGGCAAGGGTTCCTAGTCCGGTAGTCTCCGACAACGAGACTGATTTTGATGAAGAGCAGTATCCTCCTGCAGAAGACTGGTACAAGCAGCTGGAGGATAGGCTGAATGCTATGGAGATACAACAGGTACCTGGGCTGGATTTCAGAGATCTGGGTTTGTCTACTGGTGTGATTATCCCTCACAAGTTCAAAGCACCATCCTTCTCTAAATATGACGGGGCGTCTTGTCCCAAGCTACATCTCAGGTCCTATGTTCGGAAAATCCAACCGTACTCCGCGGATAAGAATTTGTGGATCCACTTCTTCCAGGAGAGTCTTTCAAGGACTCATCTCGAATGGTTCTATCAGCTGGATGGGACCAAGGTTCGTAACTGGGAGGAGTTGGCTACTGCTTTCTACAAGCAGTATCAATATAATGCCGACCTTGCCCCTACACGTACCCAACTCCAGGGTATGTCGTTAGGTTCAAGTGAAGGTTTTAAGGAGTACGCTCAGAAGTGGAGAGACCTGGCTGGCAGGGTGCAGCCTCCGTTGACTGATCGGGAGTTGGTAGACATGTTCTTGGGGACCCTATCTGGGCCATTTTTCAACCATCTCATTGGGAATTCGTCTGCAGGGTTCACTGATTTGATTCTGACTGGAGAAAGAATTGAGGCTGGGTTGAAGTCTGGAAAGATTCCGAAGGGTGCATCGTCTAGTTCTGAGAAGAAACCCTTCAAAAAGGAGGCTAGTGCTGTATATGGCTCCCGGAGATCAGAAAGATTTGAGCGCCGCCAATCTGTCAGTGCGGTAACAATTGCTAAGCCTGCTGCCGCTCCTCGGCCAGCCAATCCTCAAAGGGCTGAAAGACCCCGGAGAGAGTTCACCCGGTTGAGCATGACCTTATCGCAGATCCTGTCACAGTTGCTATCCACCAACCTAGTGACTGTCAGGGAGGCTCCGAAGTTTCCAAATACTACATCTCCTAAGTACAACCCGAATGCTCGTTGTGCTTACCATTCAGATAGCCCGGGGCATTCTACTGATGACTGTTGGGCATTAAGGAGTAAGGTGCAAGACCTTATCGACGCGAAGGAGATACAGTTCGAAGCGCCTGAGAGGCCGAATGTGGTTACTGCTCCTATGCCTCAGCATGGGGTAAATGTTGTTGACGAAGATGTTTATGCTGTTTCGGTGGATAATCTGGCCACTCCTCTGAAGACCGTCAAGAAGAACCTACTGCTGGCCGGTTTATTTCTGGGTTGCAGTGAGGGTTGCCTGTTCTGTGCTGTTTCCCTATCTGGTTGCCCCTTGCTGAAGTTAGGTATCCAAAGCCTAATGGATAGCAAGGAGATTTTGTTTAAGAAGTCTGCTGTTCAGTTGGTTCCGGTGGAAGAAGTTTCTGTGGTTACCATCTTCAATAATCCAATCCAGGTTCTCCCGAAGAAGCCTGTCCAAATCATGACTGTTGCACCTGTTGTTATCACTGTTCCGGGGCCTCTTCCCTATGTATCTGATAAAGCTGTCCCCTGGCACTATGGGGCGGATGTGTATGTGAATGGGATTAAACAAGAGTTCAACACTGGCGCCAGTATCTGTGATATCACTGGCCCAGCCAAAGTCACCCGCAGTGGCAGGCTCTTCTCGCCTGACATTGCACCGCCTGCTGCTCGAAGACCACTTCTTATAACTCCTACAAGTGTACCTGTTCCTGTTGCTGACCAAGTTGTTTCTCCTGCCGCCGAGTCATCCAATGCTCAGGGCAAAGGAATTGAAGTTGAGCCTGCCCAGATGGAGGCACCTGTACCTATAACTGCTGAGGCCTCCCAACAAGAGATGGAGGAAATCTTGAAAATTATAAAGAAGAGTGACTTTAATGTTGTGGAACAGCTGGGGCACACGCCCTCCAAAATCTCCATGCTCTCTTTATTGCTGTGCTCCGAGGCTCATGCTAAGGCCTTAATCTCATTTCTCAAGACGGCCTATGTGCCACAAGAGACTTCTGCAGTCCAGTTCACTGATTGTGTAGCAAATCTGACAACAGACAATGGTTTGGGTTTCTCAGATGCTGACCTGACTGCGAAGGGAAGAGACCACAATGATGCTCTGCATGTCTCTATCGAATGCAGGGGCACTACCTTGGCACATGTATTGGTGGATACTGGTTCGTCCTTGAATGTGCTACCCAAGAAGGCTTTAGATCGTTTAGATTGCGAAGGCCTGGAACTGAAACCCAGCAATATCATCGTCAGGGCCTTTGACGGTTCAAAAAGGATGGTTCATGGAGAGGTCGACATTCCCATTCGGGTGGGTTCTCAGGTGTTTGACTCTACATTTTATGTGATGGATATCCGTCCATCATACTCTTGTCTACTGGGTCGACCTTGGATACATAAAGCTGGGGCAGTGACCTCTACCTTGCACCAGAAGCTGAAGTACCCCGTCAGAGGGAAGATCATCACCGTGCAAGGAGAGGAGGAATATATGGTGAGCCACTTGAATTCTTTCAGGTACATTGAGATGGACGGGGAGTTTATTGAAACCCCCTTTCAGCATTTCGAGGAGGTGCTTCCAATTGCAGCAGCAGCAGAAATAGCAGCAGAAGAAAATGTTCCTTTGAAGATGGCTTCCCTGAAGGATGCCCGGGCGGTGGTCCAAAAAGGTGAATGTGCTAACTGGGGCAGGCTTCCAGACTTTACACAGAAGACTGACAAATTTGGGCTGGGTTTTACTGCAGAGGGTCAGAAAGCTATGCGGAAAGCGAAGATCGGAAGACCTCCTGTGTTCATTACAAATCCAGGAGTGAATGCTGTTGAGGAAGACAACGAAGTGGATGAAGCAGAATTCAATAGCTGGATCTACCCGACGACCGAAGGCGGATTGAACGATTGGATTGCCAAAGACCATACTCCTGTTACCTTTGTGACGCAGTAATAAATTTCTTTGTTTCGTTATTTGTAATAAACAATAAATAAACTCTATGGCCCGGTGTCTTACCCGAGGCACCGTGGTTTCATTTGTGAGGGCATATAAATTGTCATTTCATATATCATGAATGAAAATCTTGGACGTTTTCTCGCATTGCAAATCTTATGCTCCTTTTCTGTCTTTCTTTCCTTTACATATATTTCAAAATAGCTGTATTTACACACACACTCACTCATACAGGTTTCAATCCACTCTGGATCTCACTGATAACGACTCTGCTACTGCCAGTTATGACTTCGAAAATCCGATCAACTTAGCCGAAGACGAAGGTGAAGATGATTGCGAAGTGCCTGGCGAGCTTGCAAGACTGTTACTTCAGGAAGAGAGGGCAATTCAACCACACGAAGAGCCAGTGGAAACAATAAACTTGGGTACTGAGGCAGACAAGAAAGAGGTAAAGATTGGTGCCAACCTAGAGCTCAGCGTGAAGCAACGGTTGACTCAAATGCTGTATGATTATATGGAGATCTTTGCCTGGTCCTACAAAGACATGCCCGGGTTGGATACCGATATCGTGGTCCATCACTTGCCAACTAAGGAAGACTGCCCTCCAGTTAAGCAAAAGGTCCGTCGGATGCGTCCAGAGATGTCTGAGAAGATTAAGGCCGAGGTTATGAAACAGTTTGATGATGGGTTCCTTGCAGTGACGTCTTACCCTCAGTGGGTTGCTAATGTGGTGCCGGTACCAAAGAAGGACGGTAAGGTCAGAATGTGTGTCGACTACAGGGATCTGAACAGGGCCAGCCCCAAAGATGACTTCCCTCTACCTCACATTGATGTCCTTGTTGATAATACAGCTCAACACAAGGTAGTCTCTTTCATGGATGGCTTTTCAGGTTACAATCAGATCAAGATGGCACCTGAAGACATGGAAAAGACTACATTTGTTACTCAGTGGGGCACCTTCTGCTATAAGGTCATGCCTTTTGGACTAAAGAACGCTGGGGAAACTTACCAACGTGCCATGGTTGCCTTATTTCATGACATGATCCATCATGAGATAGAAGTGTATGTGGACGACATGATCGCAAGGTCCCAGACTGAGGAAGAGCACCTAGATCATCTGCAGAAGTTGTTTGACCGGTTGAAACTATACAAGCTGAGGTTGAATCCGAACAAGTGCACCTTCGGGGTAAGATCGAGAAAGTTGCTAGGCTTCGTGGTAAGTGACAAGGGTATTCAAGTGGACCCTGCCAAGGTTAAAGCTATTCAAGAGATGCCAGTTCCTAGGACAGAGAAGGAGGTCAGAGGCTTTTTAGGACGCCTGAATTACATTGCTCGTTTCATCTCACACCTAACTGCTACCTGTGAGCCAATCTTCAAGCTGCTGAAGAAAGATCAGGTAGTACGTTGGAATGATGAATGTCAGGCCGCTTTTGACAAAATAAAAGAGTATCTCCAAGAACCACCCATCCTTATGCCAACGGTATCGGCGCCATAATCATATCACCTCAAGGCACTCATACTCCACTCACTGCCCGGCTATGTTTCAACTGTACCAACAACATGGCGGAGTATGAGGTGTGCATCATGGGCCTTCAAGCTGCGATCGATCTAAGGATCAAGTTTCTGAGTGTCTTCGGAGATTCCGCTCTCGTGATCAATCAGATCAAAGGAGAGTGGGATACGAAACATCCAAATCTTATCCCTTACAGAGAATGTGTGTTGACCTTGATCCCCCACTTTACAGAGATAACCTTTGAACACTTCCCGAGAGAAGAGAATCAGCTGGCGGACGCGTTAGCTACAATGGCTTCTATGTTCAAAGTTAAATGGGATAATGAGGCTCCCCGGATCATCATCTGGAAATTGGACGAACCGGCATACTGTTGCGATCTCGAGACTAAATTGGTGACTGAGAAGCCTTGGTACCATGAGGTGAAGAGATATCTGGAAGCTCAGGAATACCCTGAAGGTGCCTCTATCAATGATAAGAAGTTCTTGAGGAGGTTTGCAGCAAAGTTCTTCCTTAGCAATGGCATCTTGTACAAGCGAAACCATGATTCAACCTTACTGCGTTGTGTGGACAAGACGGAAGCAGAAAGAATCATGGAAGAGCTACACGAAGGGACCTTTGGTATGCATTTCAGTGGACACACTATGGCTAAGAAAATCCTACGGGCAGGATATTACTGGTCCACAATGGAAGCTGACTGTTACCAACATTCCAGGACATGCCATAAGTGCCAGATTTATGCAGACAAGGTGCATGTTCCTCCAGTTCCGTTGAATGTTCTGACTGCACCTTGGCCGTTTGCAATGTGGGGCATAGACATGATCGGTGATATTAAACCTATGGCATCCAATGGGCATCGCTTCATCCTAGTGGCAATTGATTATTTTACGAAGTGGGTCGAGGAAGCATCCTATGCTACGGTAACCAAGACTGTTGTGGCACGGTTCATTCGGCATAACCTGATCTGTCGATACGGAGTCCTAGAGAGAATCATTACAGATAACAGTACCAATCTGAATAACAAGATGATCACTGAGCTCTGCGAGCAGTTCAAGATACAACACCATAATTCTTCTCCTTACAGACCGAAGATGAATGGGGCTGTAGAAGCAGCAAATAAGAACATCAAGAAAATCGTGCAGAAGATGACGGTGACTTATAAAGATTGGCATGAGATGTTACCGTTCGCTCTACATGGGTACCGTACCTCAGCTAGGACGTCAACCGGGGCAACTCCCTTCTCTTTGGTTTATGGTATGGAGGCAGTCTTACCGATCGAAGTGCAGATACCCTCTCTCCGGATAATGAAAGATGCAAATATGAGCGAGGATGATTGGATTCAGACACGACTTGATCAGCTCAACCTTATTGATGAAAAGAGACTTGCTGCTATCTGTCATGGTCAGACGTATCAGAAACGGATGATCAGGGCATTTAACAAAAAGGTCAGACCACAGGAATATCGAGTTGGGGATCTGGTAATCAAGCGAATCATCCTTCCTCAGAGTGATCCAAGGGGCAAATGGACTCCTACATACGAAGGGCCATTTGTGGTTAAACATCTGTTCTCAGGAGGAGCCATGATTCTAACCAACATGGATGGTGACGACCTTCCTCACCCCGCCAATGCAGACATAGTAAAAAGATACTACGCATGAAAAAGACCCGCTAGGCTGACATGCCTAGGCAAAAATTAGGGCTTCCCGGCGAACCAAAAGGGTTCGGGCAAAATGAAGGGATGAAATGAAAAAAATCTGTACACCCGGCAAGTCGAAAACCTGAAAAGGAGGCTTGGGCAAAAATGGGTATCCCGGTGGACTGAAAACCCGAAAGGGCGGTCCAGGCAAAAATTAGGGATAAAAGCGTAATACTATGTCTCATTGGATCACTTTGCATCCAGAATCCGGTATCTACATCAAGTTCAGACGGCATCGATCAATCAGCTTCACCTTCAACCAAGGTCATCAAGTGATGAGACGCTCGGAGTTATAAAGGCAATAGCAGAGTTGAAACCCAGTGGATCATTCATTTCACACAGCTGTTTTCTTTTGTACAAAATTTGTATAAACTCTTTTGTTCGGCGACATTCTCTTACTAGGACGTCAGCCTCTTGTACACAAAACGCCTATTTTCAGGCCATTCAAAAATCAATACAAATATATTTTTCAGTTAAACGTGCCAACTGTTTTTCTTTTTCTGTTTTGTTTTGCGAAGAACATCCAAGGCTCAATTTGTGATATATGCATTGACAATAATTTGCTAACTCATAAATATTTGCATACGAAACAAAGGATTAATTACAGGTAACATTAGAAACAGGGGCAATAAAAGAGTTGTCTAAGCAATCTAATTGTTCTGTCCTCCAAGGTGCCAAGGTAGGTTCAGCTAAAGAAGATGACCAGTACATCTCAATTCCCCAGAGAGTAAGCAGTCAATACACTCTTCTCCAAGCAAAGTTATCAGTCTTAAGGAAGTCGGGTATCCTCCAGCAGATCCCAACATTCCCCAGCAGCATACATATATTCTTAACAAGCATCCCCGGCAGTCTTGGTCTAAAGATTGTTCCCCGGCGGCATATCAAATATTCAGAGGAATCACTTCCCCCGCATAACAAAACTTCCCCCAGGAAAGTCCAATCTAGTTCCCCAGGAAAGTTGGAATTCATCTCCCCAAGTAGTAAGCTTATCCCCAGTAGATTCTGGAAGCTTATCCTCGCAGAGCACGAACGCGTCTCCCGACTTTATTTAAAGAGTTATTGCCTTAACAGGATATAACTGGGTTATCCTCAGCCAAAAGCCACGGAAAGGTCGTCCTCGACGAAGTCTTCTTATCCCCAGCAAAGTCTATCAATACTTCCAACACGACAAGGATATCCCCAGCAAGTTATTATCAACAACCCAGCAAAGTATCTCTCTCCCCACAGAGTATTGCTTCCCAGCAAGGTCGTTAGAGTACTTTCCTCCCCGCAGAGTTATTCCATTCGCCAAGTTTATTCCTCAACGGAGTTATCTTCTCCTACCGGTATTCTGGCAGCTATCATCCCCAGCGGAAGCAAAATCTATTCTCCAACAACAGCCCAGGAGTGACTTCCCGGCACCCGTCAAGGATTTACATTCCTAGACGAAAACATACATTCGTAAACATCGCATACATCATTATAGCATGCATAGACGCATCTTACAAATCTCATTTATGTTGAGAACATCATTGCTTGATCCATATCATGCATTGCATATGACTGACCTTTACCTTTCAGGAAAGATTCAGTTAAATTCTCAATCATATTTCAAGACCTAGACCGGTTCAGTTAATCGACTCCAAAGATTTCTTATCCAGTCCAAGGACTTCTCTAGTCCAGCTAAATCGACTCCCAACAGATTTGTCTGATGAAGACTCAGTAGAAGTTATCAGGTTTTTCTCAGACGTCCGCTTTTGAGATTATAATTTCCTATGGTTCTCTCCCCGACGGTGCGTGAGATGATAATTCCATTCCAGGTTTTTCTCAGACGTCCGCTTTTGAGATTATAATTTCCTATGGTTCTCTCCCCGACGGTGCGTGAGATGATAATTCCATTCCAGGTTTTCTCAGACGTCCGCTTTTGAGATTATAATTTCCTATGGTTCTCTCCTCGACGGTGCGTGAGATGATAATTCCATTCCAGGTTTTTCTCAAACGTCCGCTTTTGAGATTATAATTTCCTATGGTTCTCTCCCCGACGGTGCGTGAGATGATAATTCCATCCCAGGTTTTTCTCAGATGTCCGCTTTTGAGATTATAATTTCCTATGGTTCTCTCCCCAGCGGTGCGGAGATGATAATACCATTCCAGGTTCTTCTCAAACGTCCGCTTTTGAGATTATAATTGCCTATTGGTTCTCTTCCCGATACTGCGAAGATGGTAATTCCCACCAAGATTTTCTCAACGAGCGTTGTTGAAGTTAAAGTCACCCAAGGTTCTCTCACCGTTCATGCTGAGGTAGTAACCATCCCTGGTTCATTCATCATCTTGTGAAGCTCCAGATCCAGCTCCTGTAACCAGTCAGGACATATCTATACCAAGCATCTGAAGACAGCTCCTACAACATGTCAAGGTAATCATTTTCTGTTTTGCAAGTACGCAAGTTCTCGCTAAGGAATCTCTTACGCGATCAACATCCAGATGGCATCTATAAGCCCATCATCCTATCCATCAATCTCCAAATGGCATCTATAAGCCCATTCCCATCATCACATTGCTACTATGTGAGCGCAAATTTCTGGGCACTCTAGTGTTCAATCATCTTCTACCCTCAGATTACGAAAGGCACATCAGCCAATCTGCATCCTCAGGTCTAAGAAGATTGAACAGGGGCAACTGTTGTACCCCAAAATTTGCCCTCCCATATTCTTCAAAGATTTGCCAAGTCAAAGCTTCAAAATTCCCCAAGGGTTGCACAGTGTAAGGGCCTCCTAAGCAGTCAAAATTAGGGTTTTGGTTCTGATCAAGAAAATGAAGTTTCCAAAGGTCCAATCAAGTCTCACATGCCTACAAATACGGTCAAGCATCCTCATATCAAGTTTCAAGACTTTCAGCACAAAATTGCACAGTCAAAACCCTAAATTGCACTACAGTCAACTGTAGGGGCAAAATGGTCATTTGGCAGTCAAAAGTTCAAATTTTTGGTCAACATCTCATTTTGAAGTCACAAACATCATTTGATCAATTCTTGATCATGATTCTCAAAGCTTGGCTCAAAAATCATCAAGATGCAAAAGTTTCCTTATTTGGACAGCTGAAAAGGTCAACTGTAAATTGACCAGGGCATAACTTTCACATGGATTATCAGAAAAATTCCATCCAAAGCTAATTTTGAAGAGAAAGACATTTCCTACAACTCATCTTCATACTTCAAGTCCAAGAAATGCTCTCACAAAAAGTTATCAATTTCAACATTATAGGTCATTTTCAAAAGCCAACAAAAAGGGACTTTAAGTCAAAGGCCATAACTTGAGATTCGTAAATCAAAATGACATGGGACCAAAGGCATTGGTTAGAGGACTCAAAGACCTTTCCAAAATGTCCAAGAACATGAGCAAAGATTAAACATTGAGCAAGTTATGCCTTGTGGAAGTTGGGAAATTTTTGGATATTTTGAAAAGTCAACATTGATTCAAATGACCTAAAATTGCTAATGGGCCTATTTTTCTTCCATAATTCATCATCCAAGGCATGCACACGACCATTTGGCCCAAAGGGAAGTTTTTCTCCATTTTTATTTATTTATTTGAATTTTTTATTATTAATAATTCATTTAATCAAATAAAATACATGAAAAATATAAAACCAATGAAATAAAATCTTTTTGTGCATGAAATATATTCAATAATTCGTGCATGATCAGATATGGAAGGAATTGGATTGATTGGATATGATTGAGAGCAAAAGCACATGAAAAAAGATTGAAAAAGATCTTTGAAAATCAAATTTCAAAAACCATGAATGCAAATGATTTGGATTGTTTTTCTTGACCTAATTCACTCTATACTTAAGCCTAAACACAAACCTAATGCCAAGAACCATTAAGCTGCGCTAGAGACCAAGATACAAACTTGAAATTTTCTTTGAAAACTCATATTCTGAAAACAGGTTTGCAGGTCGTTTCAAGCCACGAGACTCATTCTATTGCCTTCCAAGGACCTCAAGCAATCTTCCTGGATCAAAAACATCAATCATAACCCTTTGAATCACTGTACAGAAGTCCAAATTTTCTCACTTTTTTTCATAATCGTGCTTTACAATTTACGCACATTCATGGCATTTTGTTTATAGATTCATGATCAGTGATGTGTTTTAAAGCTAACCATGTGATTTGATTGAATTATTATGCATTGTATACGATTCTACCATTATCACGTTTTAGGGTTTACAGGATTTCAAATTAGGGGTTTTAAAGTGAGGCAAAATTGGGACACCACGGTACCATGGTCATGATCAGCGCATTTGGACGAAGACAAATCCCCCCTCGCGCTCAATTTATGAGCGTTCCTGGGCTATTCGCTATTTTCCTAAAAGTGGCCAAGAAGAACACTTGTAAAACCGTTGCCTAATATGTTTATGTTTCAGGAACGAGGAAGAAGAAGATGCGTGGCTAGCAATGATTGGTCCTTTTAAAATCAGCGCGCGCTTTTCTGATTTAGGCCACTAGCGTTTGTTTTGTTTTATAATAATTGTCATTCATATAATATACAAAGTAACAAAGTGGATCAGCTGGCAAGGCGTAGTGGTGGTAACGTTAATGACCTGGGTTCGAGCCCCAGGTCTTCATTATTCCCATATTATTTTGCAATCAATATTCCCATGCAGGTTCAATACAAGGCTCTATCATACACCCACGATCACAAGCGTGCCACGCGTTTGTTGGGATCAATCACAAGGCTGAGAGTTAGAGAACATCATGGATCCAAGTCAACGCGTGTGTATGCTCCCAGAAAAAATCAACAAGGCCATGCTGATTTGGGCTCAAGGTTAATGGGCTTCACCTCCACTTTGGGGACTGCAACCCCCCTAGGTTTGCAAAGTTTGTATTTTCTTTATTGTTTTTTATTATTATTTATACTTTCCTTTAATTATTGTTTTCAATTAATTAATTATTTTCATAAAAAACCAAAAACATAAAAAATCAGAAAAGAGAAAATAATAAATATTTTTATTTTTAGTATTTTCATAAATAAATTATATTAATTCATTTAGTAAATTAATTAGGGTTAATTATAATCTTTTCATAATAAAAATCTAAAAAATATAGAATTAGGGTTTGATTAATTTTTACTTTTTTATTTATTTTTTCTTTCATAATAATTAAATATTAGATATTTATTTTTATAATTAAATTTGCATGTAAACTAATTAGGGTTAATATTAGGTTTTAATCTTCTTTTCTTAATAAATTAAAAACAACTAGAACTAGGTTTAATTGCACTTTATTCTTTTTTCATTAAAATCCTAAAAATCATAAAATACAAAAAAAACAATTTCCTTTCTTTTTTTTAATTAATTAATGTCACCATTTAATTTAATTTTGCAAAAAGGGTCCAACGCCCTCGTTTTTAATTCTTATTAATTCGCATATTTATTTTATTTCGTTTAAATATTTATGTATCTCTCCCGAAGCCATGTAATTAATTATTTGTCGCACTTTTTATTCTTTACTTTCTTTACTTTCTTTATTTTTCTGTCAAATCGGGTTCAAGAAATTTTGGCGATGTGGACCCGCGCCTTTTGTAATAGCTTAGAACTTTTTATCTTCCTCGCAATATTTTAACTGTTAATCAAGGCATGAAAGAATGTATGGACAAAAATAAAAACAAACGCTAGATCACAATGACATGACAAAAGACAAAAAATAAATGAAAACGACACACGAATCGCACACACCACCCCTAGGGTACGCCTCACTGTTGCCTTGCCTCGAAAGGTGATCGTTGAGTAGAGGATGTCTTAGTAAGTCCTCATGATCCGGGAACCTGGCATGAGGGTAGCTTCTAAGGTGTCTTCCCATTGCTCTGGTGATCACCATGTCCCTAAACTCGAATTGACCCGAACACCTCCAACGGTGGTGCTACCTACCTCTCAATGGTGGGATGGTACTACTTTAAAGGACATTTACACAGACGAATTCCTTAGGGTAGGTAGGTTCTCTAGATACTTGCTCTAAATTTCAAAACAAATCAAAAAAATACTTTTCACACCGACACCTTTTCAAAAAGCTTTCGAAAGCAATTTTTCAAACACTCTTGAGGACCGATACAAGAGTCGAACTGGAATTTTCAAAGAAACTTTTTAAAACCCACATTGAAAAGCAAACAAACCTTTTTGAAAACACAATGAGCAAGTACCTAAGAGCCCATGGATAACCATGGATAGAAAGGGTGCTAACACCTTCCCTTTCTATAATCTACCTCCCGAACCGAGAGCAATCTCTTTAAAGGAATTTTTCTGTGCTTTTGTCCTTTCCATTTGGAGAAAATAAAAGACGGTGGCGACTCTTGCTTCCGCGACATTTCGCGAACCAGCGTTAAACAGTCAGTTCCAGATCCACCGATCACACCATGCATCTAGACAGTTAAAGATTTGCAAGAATTTAAAGTGCGAGAAAATAAACCTAGCTATTACAGGGCTTTGGCAGTTACATAATCATCTTGACTGAAAATAAAAATGCGGAAGTTTAAAACCCTAATTACTATTACAATCCCGGAGCAGTTACAATAATAATAAAAGAATTAAAATGCGCGCGGCATATTAAATGCGAGAAAAATTGAAAACCCTAAAAATCTAATTGAAAAAATATTTAAGTTATTTTTTGAGGAAAAAATTAATTAAGTTATGTACAATTAAAACCCTAATTCTAATTATTTTTAATTATATATAAAAAAAGATTAAATTGCCCTAAGTTAATTAAACTAAATTAATTAAGAAATAAAAAATATTCTTTTATGAAAAAAAAATGATTTTTGGTGTTTTTTTGTGATTTTTTTATTAAATAAAAAAATGATTTTAGATATTATTTGTGAAAAGAAAAGTAATTAAAAAAATAAATTAAAAAAATAGAGAAAGAGAGGAATTGGGCCTGTGTTATGCTGAATGGGGGGGGGGTGCAATGTTGAATTTCCCAGGCCCATTAGCCATCCAAGCCCAGTCAGCGCTTGGTTCCATGTGGCGTTGACCTGAGGGTGTACCATGGGTCCTTCATTGCTATGCGTTGGATCTGGTTGACTATGAATCTGAAGGATGGACGGTTGATAGTGCATGGTGAATGCTAGGGCAGGTGATGCACAAGATCTGCAAATGGAAAAGAAAATAAAGTTTTGCTGGGACCTGGGATCGAACCCAGGTCCTTATACTCTCCACCAACGCGCTCTTCCACTGGGCCAACTTGCTTAGTTGTTATTATACTGAAAACAAAACATAATATGGAAAAACAAATGGTTAGTGGACAAAAACGCACGGAATTTCAAATGGCCCAATGGTTGGCTGCCACATGATCTTCTTCTTCCTTCTTCCGTCGTTTTAGACATCAGACCTATACCTACGGACCATGTTTGTAGCTAAAACCCTGCGCATTTTCAAAATCAAGTACAAGCAATAATAATTGATACCAAGGGCATGGGTCAATTGCTCATGACCTCCTGAATGCAAATCCACCCTTTATATGATCCAATTTGGCCTGTATATGAAGTTCCTAATTTGGAACCCCAAACCCTTACTATGGCATATGTTCATATCTGCATCCAAACTTCAATCAAAGTATGCTAAAACATTGTAAACATGATAATAAACGTCAATACATGATCAAAATATGTTTATAATGCATAAATCATGGAAATCGAATTTCAAAAATGTTGCAAACCGTGATGTTCATACCAGGTGTTTCTGGGCATGAAGGGACTTGGAATTGATCCAATTAGCTTCAGAAATGTCTTAGGATGCGATTGCTGGCCTTAAATTATTTTGAAAGGTCCTCTAGAATGAAAATCGAATCACACTTTTTTGCAAGAAATTTGGATTTTGTTCTTGTGCTTTCTCTGCTGCCAACCCTTGTCTTATGCCTTGTACATGTTCAATATATATCCTAGAACGAATTAGGGTTATAAGACTGATTGGTATCTTTGAAAGTTTTAAAGATTTGATTTGATTTTTATGCCATATACAAACTTGCTAAATTGAGCCCAATCATCCCATTTTTGTACCAATCATGCTTGATTCGTTTTGGCCTTGATATTTCAGCATAATTTGATTGAGATCCTGTCATAAAATCATATCAAAACATATCTTTGCTATTATTTGATTTAATTCAAATTTTAATTAATAAAAAATCAAAATAAAATGAAAAATGAAGCAAATAATGTGTTGGTGAATATTTGGGTCGTGGACCATATTATAAGTGAGGTGCAAGCATAAAAAGTTAGGCCCATTTGGCAAAAAATGCAATTTTGAGCCCATTTGACTTTTGACAATTTTGCAAAAAGGGTCAACTTTGACAAGGCATATCTCCTCCAATTTTAACCCTAGAGAGGTGTTCTTGGACTTTTTAGAAAGCTTAGAATGTCCCCTAAGAAAACCTTTTGGTCTAATTTCAATTGGGTCTTCCATATTCATGTAAGAAGCTTTGACCCAAAAGGTATTTTTGTTGACTTTTCAAAAGGACCTATAATGTGGACATTCATATCTTTTGATGAGTGCATATTTTGAACTTGTGGGCTGAAGATGAGTTGTAGGGAATTGCATCCTCTTCAAATGAGCCTTGGATGGAAAATTTATGATAAAGTATGAGGAAGTTATGCTTGGTCAAATTTTGGTTGACTTTTTCCTAAGAAACCCTAATTTAACAACTTTTGGGTTTTAATGAATTTAGGGCATTCCTTGAAGAATCATGATCAGCCATGATAAAATGATGAAATTCACTTCAAAATGTTGATGTTGACCAAAAATCTTGAAATTTGACTGTATGTGGGCCACAATTGACTTTTGACCTAATATAATCGATTCTCAAGCATCTGAGTAGTTGACTGAGCAAACCTCTTGTGCAAGGCTTGAAATTTGACATGGAGGGTCTTGAGAACATATTAGGACCATGGAGAGCATATGAACTCTTTGGAGTCCACCTATCTTGATGAAAATGGAAACCCTAATTTGAGACCCACTGCCTTAGGAAAGAGCTTGTCTGGTCAACTCTTGGGCAAACTTGAGCAAATTGAGGATCTCTAGGAGTATGTATTGAGTAAAATGAGAGGAAAAATTTTGGGGTACAACAGATACCATAGCGGTATATGAGGTTGTGCTTGATGAATCTGGCTTCCACATTCTTGGTGACTGAGGAAAATGAGGCGGCTTCGACCCATTTGGTGAAGTAGTCAATAGCGACAAGAATTAAGCGATGTCCATTGGAAGCAGTGGGCTTGATTTATCCAATCATATCAATTCCCCACATCGTAAATGGGCACGGAGCGGTCATGACATTCAGAGGGATATGAGGCACATGGACCTTGTCAGCATAGATTTGGCATTTGTGATAAGTTCTTGAATGTTGATGGAAATCAATCTCCATTGTTGACCAATAGTAGTCAGCTCTCAAGATTTTCTTAGACATTGTATGTCCTCTTGAGTGAGTACCAAAGAGACCATCGTGTATGTCTTCCATGATTTCCTCTGCCTCCTTCTTGTCCATACATCGGAGTAGAGTAGAGTCATGCTTGCGCTTATACAATATTCTGTTACTTAGGAAGAATTTGGCTGAAAATCTTCGTAAGAACTTTTCGTCATTGATGGATGATCCCTCGGGATACTCTTGTGCTTGAAGATATCTCATCACCTCATGGTACCATGGCTTTTTCGTGTCAGTGTCAAGCTCACAGTAATATGCGGGTTTGTCGAATCTTTCAATTATAATCATAAGGGCTTCGTTGTCCCATCTGACCTTGAACATTGAAGACATTGTTGCCAAGGCATCGACTAGTTGATTTTCTTCCCTGGGGAAGTGCTCAAAAGTGATCTCTTCAAAGTAGGGAATCAGGGATAGCAAAAGTTCCTTGTAAAGGATAATATTAGGGTGTTTAGTGTCCCAATCTCCTTTTACTTGGCTGATCACTAGAGCGGAATCCCCAAACATATTCAAATGCTTGATCCTCAAGTCAATGGCAACTTTCAGACCCAAGATGCACGCTTCGTACTCAGCCATAGTGTTCGTGCAATCGAAGCATAATCTGGAAGTGAAAGGAGTGTGGAAAACTTCAGGAGAGATGATCACAAGACCAATTTCGTTACCTAAGGTGTTGGAAGCCCCATCGAAGACCATAGTCTATCGGGATCCTTGTTCAGGTCTGTCATACTGTCCAGGTTTTGCACAGTCAGTCACCAGTATGATGTTCTCATCAGGGAAGTCAAAGTTCATGGACTGATAATCATCAACAGCTTGATGGTCCAAATTATCTGCTAGTACGCTTCCTTTGATGGCCTTTTGTGTAGTGTATTAAATGTCGTACTCAATCAAGATCATTTTCCATCTGGCTATCCGTCTGGAAAGGGCAGGTTTCTCGAAGATGTACTGGATTGGGTCCATCTTAGAAATCAACAGAGTGGTATGAGTCAACATATACTATCTTAGCCGGCGAGCAGCCCATGCCAGAGCACAACAATTTTTCTCGAGCAGTGAATATCTAGTTTCACAGTTGGTAAACTTTTTGCTCAAGTAATAAATAGCATGCTCTTTTCGGCCAGACTCGTCATGTTGGCCCAAAACACACCCCATAGAGTTCTCTAGCATTGTCAAGTACATGATCAAAGGTCTTCCTTCAACTGGAGGCATGAGAATAGGAGGCTCTTGTAGATATTCTTTAATTTTGTCGAAGGCAATTTGGAATTCATCATTCCACCTAACTACCTGATCTTTCTTCAAGAGTTTGAAGATTGGCTCATAAGTAGCAGTCAAGTGAGATATGAAGCGAGCGATGTAATTGAGACGACCCAAGAATCCTATAACTTCCTTTTCAGAATGAGGGACTGGAATTTCTTGGATGGCCTTTACCTTGGCAGGATCAACTTTAATGCCTCTATTGCTGACGATAAAACCTAGAAGCTTTCTAGAGCGTACTCCAAATGTGCACTTGTTAGGGTTTAACCTCAACTTGTACTTTTTCATCCTCTTGAATAGTTTGTACAGGTGGTCGAGATATTCCTCTTCAGTTTGAGATCTGGAAATCATGTCATCTACATATACCTCTATTTCACGATGAATCATGTCATGAAACAAAGCTACCATAGCTCTTTGATATGTTGCCCCTACATTCTTCAATCCGAACAACATGACCTTGTAGAAAAAGGTTCCCCATTGTGTAACGAAAGTAGTCTTCTCCATATCTTCGGGAACCATCCTTATCTGATTATAGCCGGAGAAACCGTCCATGAAAGAGAAGACTTTATGCTGAGCAGTGTTGTCGACCAAGACGTCAATGTGTGGTAGAGGGAAATCATCCTTGGGACTTGCCCTATTCAGATTCCTATAGTCTACGCACATGCGAACATTTCCATCATTCTTCGGAAATGGCACCATATTTGCAACCCATTGGGGATAAGATGTCACAGCTAAGAACCCTGCATCAAATTGTTTCGTAACCTCAGCTTTGATCTTTTCAGACATATAAGGCCTCATGTGACGAACCTTTTGTTTGACAGGAGGAAAGTCTTCTTTTGCCGACAGACAATGAAATACGATGTCGGTATCCAATTCTGGCATATCTTCATAAGACCAAGCAAATATTTCCACATAATCATGCAACATCTAACCAACCTTCTCTTGACACTGCTTTCCAAATTAGCGCTGATCTTAATTTCCTTCTTATCTGCCTCAGTACCCAGAATGATGACTTGAACTGACTCTTCGTGCGGCTGAATAGCTTTTTCCTCTTGTAAAAGAAGTCTGGCTAGTTCTCTCGGTGTTTCACAATCTTCCTCACCTTCATCCTCGGTTTGTTTTATTGGACATTAGAAGTCATAGTAGGCAATAGTAGAGTCATTGGAAATAGGATCCAGAGTGAATGAGGACCTGCAAGAATGTGTGTGTGTGTATGCCTGTAAGATACATGGCTATTTTGAAAAATGTATTTGAAAGAAAAGAAAGACAATGAGTATAAAGATTTGAATGCAAAAGAGTCCAATTATTTGTATTAAATGATCATATGATTAGATGAACATAAATAAAACCCTTGACAAATGGACCAAAGTGCCCCAGGCCAGACACATGGTATAAAAGTCATTGTTAAATATTACAGACAAAATGTTCTTGAATTGAAAGAAAAACAATAACAAGTAGATTACTCCTCAATGAAGGAGATGGGCACAAAGTCCTTTGCATGCCAATTCTCCAGCTCCGTTGTAGTGGGATACACCCAATCTTCAAATGCATCTGTGATACGGTGGGAGAACTGACTTGAGGTTTTGCGTTTATGTTTGCAAATGTTGCGGTTTAGCAAGAGTCGCCACCGACTTTTCTTTTATCCAAAAGGAAAGGTGAAAAAGCACAGGAAACACCTTTGAGATTGTTTCTTGAGTTCGGGGGGTAGATTATGAAAAGAGAAGGTATTAGAACCCTTTTCATCCATGGTTTTCCATGGGCTCTTAGTTACTTGCTAGACCACTTGCTTTCGTTTGAAACTGTGCTTTGTGTAGTTTTAGAAAGTATTTTGTAAAAGAGGCCTTTGTTTAGGTAATCTTTGTAGTAATTTTCTTTCGTAAGAATGTATACAAAGATGTTTGTCTTTTTAAAAATGTTTTCAATGTTTGTAAAATGTTTTGGAAATGTGTGTGTTTGTTTTTGAAAAGAGAAAGGATAGTTGTTTGAAAATAGAGCAAGTAACTAGAAGCAATCTACCTACTCAAATGTCTTTCTTGTTCATTTTCTATTCCTTTGACATTGTTGTCTTGCCATTGATTTGGTAAGCAACCCTATCTTTGGATGTAAATGGGACGGGCGTGGGTCATCGTATAACCATGATTAACAATGTTGCAAAGTATCTTAGCATTTTCAAGGGACCAAGATCATTTTGTAAGACAACTTTGAATAGCATCATCGAGGGACTATGATCTTATATTTGTTTGTTTTCCCAAGATACTTCGCTTGCATAATATGGCCATTTTTGTACAATGCAACCAAGTGGAGAAATCCTAAGGGTGCTTGTGTGCAAAATGTGTTATTTTCATGCCTTGATTTTGTCTTGGATTTAGGGTTTTCTATTTGATTTGTTTTTATCTTGCTATTCAAACCCTAATTACTAGCATGGTATGTAAAGCGGTAAATTGCATAATTTAAAGATTACTACGCTATTACAACATTTTATGGGAGGGGGGAATACAAATTATGAATGGGGATTTGCAATAATGTAAATCTAATTAATCTATTACAACCAAATCGAATTTGTATAAATATTGGAATGAATAATATACAAGACAATTTAAATATGCAAAGATATATAAATGCAAGAAAAAGATTTTTGTTTTGTTTTTTATGTGAAAAGAAGTTTTGAGCTAAACCTAATAACTTAAGAAGAGGAGATTAATTCTTGGAAAAAAAGTTAACCCTAATTTCTAAGATAAAAAAGAAAATAAAGCTCTTTAAGTATTATTTTTTGTGTATTTTTGTATTAAAAATAATAAATAATATTTGGTGAAAATATTTAGTCTCTTTATATGTTAAAAAATAAATATTTACAAGTATGAATAAAAAAGGGAATAAAATAGTTAACCTAATTCTATTATATTTATAAGTTTATTTAAGAAAGAAATAAATTAATATATAGTTTAATAAAAATATTTTTTATGTGAAAATAAAATAAAATAAAATAAAAATGAAATATATATCATATTTATATTTTTTATGATTTTTATGTGTGTTAAAGAAAATACTTTAATAAAACAAATATGAAAATAAAATAAATAATAAAAAGATTGAGCCAGGGGTGCTGCAAGCAAACAGGGAGTAGTGTGTTAGAAAAAAAATAAAAGGCCCAAGAACCAAGCCCATACTGCCCAAAAATGCCAAAACTGAAACAAAAAAAATGAGAAAAATGTAAAAGGTAGCGCCAAGGTTCGAACCCACGACCTGGGCATTTCCAGCGCGCTACCTTGCCACTAGGGTGGCTGTACATCCGTTAGTTTATATGAAACAATAAAAACATAACATAAGAAGCTTCCTTGCCCTGTACTTCATCTTCTTCCTCAAGCTGGCCAGAACTTCTGTATCTTCCTCATCTCTCCATGAAAATGGAAACTTCCAACATGAAAATGATAGTGCTCTTTCCCACGATTTCAGACATGTAACTTATGGAAAATAACAATCAAAGATTAAAAAGAATTTTGAAAGCCCTAATTTTAAACCTAATTTCAACATAAATTTGAACTCCAAAATTCTCTACACATAATGAACAGAAATGAAATCTATGCACATGGTTGGCTTCAACACTATAATATCTACATTTTCTTTCACAAATCGTGGCCAATGGATGCCTGTATGAAAAGATAAAAGTTGGAATTCTTACCTCTTTCAGCTGAGATCGTGAATGGAGTTTGAGTGAGATTTAGGAAGGCCTGAAGGTTCATTTAGCTTGCTTGAACCTCCCTAAGTGTGTTCCAATCCTTGCCTTGCTTTGGAAGTGCCTGAAACTCTCTATCCAAGTCAACCTGCAAGCTTGAAAAACAAAAATGGCAGATGAAGAAGGAGGAGTTACAGTGCAGGGATGATGGTCTGAATCACTTAGATATGAGGTAGGTAAAGTGTTTGAGTGATTAAAACTTAAAACGCACGAGCAAATTTGTGGATTACTATGCTTATGCTCAAACTGCAAGTTTTTGACAGGTTTATGTGAGAGGGAGTTTTGGAGTGTTTCAGGCCTTTTGCAATCGTGTTTTTAGTTGTAATATGTTTGTGTATTAGTATGGAGAAAGTTTCAAATCCACTCCTCAACAGATTTTTCAGTTGTAGGCTTTTTGCACGCTTTCTTGCTTTTGAAGCAAAGTGAAGGGACAAGTCTCCTCATGCTTGTACTGGCCTGCTTGGAGTTGGTACAAGTCCTATATAACTTGTATTTGGTTTATAGGATTTGTGTGTGCAGAGAAAACAGGTCCGATGCTCAAGAAATGAAAAGTTGCAAAAGTTATGCTTTTCCAAAATGGCAATGGCAACTTTGTGCCATTTATGGAATTAAAGCTTGGACAAAGACTCTTGTGCTTGGATTAAGGATTTATCAACTGAGTAAGCATTAAATTATGAAGTGAGAAACAAGTTTGAGGCCTGTAAAGCAAGGATTAGGCAGCATAGGTTCAGATTGGAGTTTTGTTCTTCATGAAATGGCTTGAATTCAAAGTGAGAAATTGCCAATTTCATCTCTTCGATTCTCCCTACTAAAAATGATCTCAAGGAGTTCTTGGACATTTTGAAAAGCTTAAAATGTTCTCTATAACTCATATTTGAAATGCATTTCAAGATTCCTATTGGAACTAGGTTAAAAATTTCCATGAAGTTAGGTCCAAAACCTACCTAAATTAGAGCAAAATTTCACTAAGTTATTTTAGTTCATGGGCATGTATTCATAAAATTATGTATTGAGATCCAAGCATATTTAGGGAAAAATGTGTGAAGCAAAGTTATATATTTCATGGAGGTCTACAACTTTCATGTCGGGAACTTTCTTTGAATCGTCTTGTATCATGGTGGAAAATTGGCTTAAAGTTGAGAAAAAATAAGAAATTTTCTATACTTAGAAAAATTTCTAAGTTAAGAAAAATTCAAATTTCAAAACCAAATCTTCAATCTTTGATTCCTTGATGAACAAGTTTATCATTTTGACATGTTTTGATGAATTGTGATCTTTGGTATTTGATTTTGACCAAAAAGTCAAAGTTTGACTTTTCAGTATACAATTGACTTTTGATTAGTTGACTGCAAATTTCATCTGTCAATCCAATGGATTTGCAATGTTTTGAACCATGTAATTAGGTCAAGATGATACAATTTAACCCTTGAAATCATGCTTCAAATCAATTGGTCACTTGCTAGGTCAAAAAATCAGAAATTACCCTTTCTCAGTCAAAACCCTAATTTTGACCATTTTTCCCTTTTGATGATTTAGTCAAATTTCTTGAGGAATTATGGTCCAAACTTGATCAAATGATATATATGAGTCTAAAATGTTTATGTGGATCAAAAATTATGAAGTTTGACTGTAAATTGGCCATGGTTGACTTTTTCCCCAATACAGTTGATTTTTAGGTCAACTGTTCAATTGACTGAGCAAAAGTGAAATCCAAGGCTTGAAACTTGACATGAGTAAACTTAGGGGTCCATAATGATCAATGAAAGTCATATGGGGCATTGGAAGTTCAAAAATCCTTGTGCAAACTCAAACCCTAATCCAGTCTTGAGTCAAAGAGATCTTGTGAGAAAATCTTGATAAATGAGAGGGCAAATTTTGGGGTACAACAGCTGCCCCTGTTCAATCTTCTTAAACCTGAAAAGTTAGATTGGCGAGTTTTTCCATTCGTGACTCGAAGGTGAGAGAATGATTGGACACTAGAGTGCCCAGAAATTTGCACTCGACGATGTATAATTGAGGGAATGGGCTTGAAGATGCCATTTGGAGAAGTGATAGAATCTTGTTGGAGATGGGCTTGTAGATACCATCCAAAAATGTTTGTTGAATTGTAAGTTGTAAGCTGAAAGAGTGAGTATCAGAATGGAATCCGTGTCTGGAGCGTATATGCACTGTATCTGAAAGGTTGTATCTGAATGAGTATTATAATGGCATCTGTGTTTGGAGCGTATCTGAACTGTATCTGAACTTGAAATCTGAATGAGTATTAGAATGGCATCCGTGTCTGGAGCGTATCTGAACTTGAAATCTGAATGAGTATCAGAATGGCATCCGTGTTTGGAGTGTATCTGAAATGTATCTGAACTTGAAATCTGAATGAGTATCAGAATGGCATTCGTGTCTGGAGCGTATCTGAACTGTATCTGAACTTGAAATCTGAATGAGTATCAGAATGGCATCCGTGTCTGGAGCGTATCTGAACTATATCTGAACTTGAAATCTGAATGAGTATCAGAATGGAATCCATGTCTGGAGCATATCTGAACTGTATCTGAACTTGAAATCTGAATGAGTATCAGAATGACATTCGTGTCTGGAGTGTATCTGAATTGTATTTGAACTTGAAATCTGAATGAGTATCAGAATGGCATCCGTGTCTGGAGCGTATCTGAACTGTATCTGAACTTGAAATCTGAATGAGTATCAGAATGGCATCCGTGTCTGGAGCGTATCTGAATTGTATCTGAACTTGAAATCTGAATAAGTATCATAATGGCATCCGTGTCTGGAGCGTATCTTAACTGTATCCTGATTGCATTTTGTTAATGGTAGCTGTTAATGTTATCCTGAAAAGGGTAAAATGTTAGTTGAAACACAAAGTTATGTTGCATGAAATGTATGATGCAATGTATTTGTTTTATCAATGTTTATGATATTTGGATGTAATGTATGCACATGTAAGCTGATTTGCTGTATTGCTGTTTGATTGAGGAATATAAATCCTTGAATGCTGCTGAGGATAAGTTTAATTTTCATGTCTTGAAGTTGAAGTACTGACGACCTCTTGTTGAGAGAAGTAAATCCTATTGTGAGGGCAATGCCATGTACTGCTTGTAAGATCTGCCTGGGGAATTCTGAGAATTTTGACGATTTCTATTGGGGATTAATAATTTGAAATTTGTTCCGCTGGGGATTTAAATGACGTACTGTGGGGATTACTTATGGAATAGCCTAGAGACGTTTTCCTGTCCTTTCAAACTATTGGTAATTGTCTTTCTCACTTTGTTTATTCGTAAACAATAATTATGTTCAAATGCATATGTTCATCAATGAATCATTGGACATTTTTTGCAAACAAAACACAATTGTAAAGAAAATACAGATAATTTTTTGCACTTTCGAAGGGGTATCTTTGTATTGACTTTGAATAAGTATTTTGTACAAAGGAGACAAACACTCTAGTAAGAGAATGGTGCCATAAAACAAGAAAAATTTATACAAAGAAAGATAGCTATGTGTAATAATCCCATGGGGTTCCCATTCTTCTATAGCCTTTATATCTCCGAATATCTTGTCTATTTGTTGCTTCGTCCGAAGATGATTGAATTGATCAGAAACTCCGAGTTTGTCAGTGGAAGTCAAATGTTGTCCGTTAAGTGATCCGACGGGACATAGTCATACGCTTTAATTCTCTAACTTTTGCCTGGACCGCCCTTTCGGGTTTTCAGTCCACCGGGAAACCCTTTTTTGCCCAAGTTGCCCTTTCGGGTTTTCAACTTGTCGGTGTACAAATTTTTTTTATTTTATCCCTAATTTTTTCCCGGACCTTTTTGGTTCGCCGGGATGCCCTTTTTTTTTCCTAGGTGTGTCAACCTAGCGAGTCTCTTATGCGTAGTATATTTTGACTATGTTCGCGTTCGCAGGGTGTTTTAGGTCATCGTCGTCCATGGTGGTCAAGATCATTGCCCCACCGGAGAATATGTTCTTGATTACAAATGGTCCTTCATAGGTAGGAGTCCATTTTCCCCTGGGATCACTTTGAGGCAAGATGATACGTTTGATCACCAGATCCCCAACTTGATATACTTGGCGCCTGACTTTCTTGTTGAAAGCCTTAATCATCCGCTTCTGATACATTTGACCATGGCAAACAGCAGTAAGCCCCTTTTCATCAATTAAGTTCAGTTGATCAAGTCGAGTCTGGATCCAATCGTCTTCATTCAAACCTGCATCCTTCATAATTCTCAGAGAGGGGATTTGAACCTCAATAGGCAAAACAGCCTCCATGCCGTAAACCAAAGAATAGGGTATTGCCCCGGTTGATGTGCGAGCCGTGGTACGGTACCCGTGAAGAGTGAATAGTAGCATCTCATGCCAGTCTTTATATGTGAATGTCATTTTCTGTATGATCTTCTTAATGTTTTTATTTGCAGCTTCGACAACACCATTCATCTTTGGTCTATAAGGAGAAGAATTGTGATGCTAGATCTTGAATTGCTCGCATAAAGCGGTGATCATAGTGTTGTTAAGATTTGTACCATTATCAGTGATGATCCTTTCCGGGATACCGTACCGGCAAATGAGCTTTTGCTTGATGAAGCGAGCCACAACATTCTTGGTAACAGAGGCAAAGGAGGCTGCTTCAACCCACTTTGTGAAATAATCAATGGCCACTAGGATGAAGCGGTGTCCATTGGAGGCTGTAGGCTTGATCTCTCCAACCATATCAATTCCCCACATAGCAAAGGGTCAAGGAGCCGTTAAGACATTCAGAGGAACTGGAGGTACGTGCACCTTGTCAGCATAAATTTGACACTTATGACAAGTCCGAGAGTGTTGATAGCAATCTGCTTCCATGGTAGACCAATAATAGCCTTCCCGTAGGATTTTCTTCGCCATCGTATGTGTTGTACCCCAAAATTTGCCCTCCCATTTCCTCAACATTTTCTCATCACAAGACCTTTGAAGATCAAGATACAGTTAGGGTTTCCTCTGCTCAAGGCTTCTCCTTGCACTGTGAACTCAAATTAGGGTTTGTGTTTGCCCTAGGATGTTTTGACCTAAAATGCCTAAAATGACTTTCATGCTTCATATTGGACTCCCAAGTTTACCTATACCAAGTTTCAAGCCTTGATTCCAAGTTTTACCCAGTCAGTTGAACAGTTGACCTAGAAATCAGCTGTATTGGGGAAAAAGTCAACTGTGGCCAATTGACAGTCAAACCTCATGAAATTTGATCCACATCAACATTATGAACTCACATGGACCATTTGATCAAGTTTGGATCACAATTCCACCAGAAATTTGATCAGATCATCAAAAGGGCAAAATGGTCATTTTTAGGGTTTTGACTGCACAAAGGCAATTTTTGACTGTTTGACCTAGCCAATGGCAAACCAAGCTCACATATGGCCTCAAGGACTCAATGGAATTATCTTGACATGTTCATCAAGCTCAAAAGATCCCAAGTACACAAGATTGACAGTTGAATTTCCCAGTCAATTGATCAATTTTGACTGTATACTGAAAAGTCAAACTTTGACTTTTTGGTCAAAATCAAGAGTCAAGATTCATTTTTCATCAAAAAATTCCAAATCATGAAACTTGTTCACCAAGAAATCTCAAAATGCAAATTAGGGTTAGAAAATGGAATTTTTCATAACTTAGAATTTTTCTAAGTTATGGAAAACCCTAATTTTTTCCCAACTTTATCCCATCTTTTCACCATGATCCATTGGGATTCAAACAAAAGTCAAAACATGAAAGTTGTAGCTTGTTGCATAGTCTACAACTTTGATTCACAAAGTTTTCTCATTTGAAGCTTGTATCTCAAGTTATAATTTTTTGAATAAGGGCACTAAACCATCTTTTAACTTAGTGAAATTTGACCTATTTTGACAAGGTTTTCTACCCTACTTCAAGGCCACTTTTCATACCCTTCCACTTGGAATTTTAATTTGCATTTCAAAGATGGATTGTATTACACATTCCAAGCTTTCCAAAATGTCCAAGAACTCATCAAACAACCTCATAACTTGAGAGATTCGAATTTCACAAGTTGGCAAAAATTCACTTTTGTTCTTCATCAAAGCATGTTCATAAACTTGGCAAATTTGAACTCAGCATAGTTTGTGCTACTTTACAGGTCCTAAAACCAAATTACACTCCTTAATTTAATGCAAAACCAATGAATCAAGTTGTTATTCTAAGCCTTTGGTCATTACACAAGGAATTAAGCCTAAACTAGAAAAAGCATTATTTCCATTCTTGAAAAGCTTGCTTTATGTCAATTAGAAATCCAAGCAAGTACAAGCAAGATCTTCTTGGCACAAGTTTGTGAGAAAATTGCACTGATCAAGGCAAGGGATAGCAGCATAGTTAGAGGGCCTGTACTGACCTAGAAAGCAAAGTGGCATTTTGTAGCTTAAGTGTGAAGAAAAGTCCATAACTTATGCTAACTCTCATCTCAGCTTAGAAACAGAAGAACAAAGTTATCAAACACTTTTCATAGACCAAATCCAAGCTAACCCACGAGCCTTTGCCATCTGAAGCACCCTCCATCTCAAAATCACCTCAAAACTGCACAAACAGGGGAGCCCCTGCAGTTTGAGTGCAAACTCCCAATCCCTTCAAGCATTTTGATTCAAACCTTTTCCTCTACCTTCCCTACAATATATGCAAGCTAACCATGTCCTAAAATCAGACCTGTAACACCTCCAAGCCACTTCACCATTTTCAATTTTCTGTTTTGCAGTTGGAGTTCACTAGCTCGATTCAGGGAGTTTCAAGACAAAGTAGGAATTGGAAAAGCATCCTTACACTTCAAGGAAGCTGTACAAGTCATCATTTCACTCTGAAACATCCTCCGTTGCCAAGCTCGATTCCAACTGAACAGGTATATTCATGGAGTTCTATCTCTCTTATTAGGCATTGTTAGCTTTAGGTTTTTGAAGAAAATATGTCTTAATCATAGCCCTGAACATGCTCATATGATTAGATTTCATTTATGTTTCGTGTGCTTAGAGAATTTCATGTCTGAACATTGATGAAAAGTTAGGTCAGAAAAGAGGGGGAGAGAAATTCTCCCTCATCTTAGAGAGATAGGTCAAGTTATTTATATGGTTGAAACCGTCTCTTCATGCTGAACATTTCTTGTGTTATGAGTTTTTGCTGAAAAGCCAAGAATCAGGAGTTAGACATTGAAGCAAGAGGCGCGCGTTTTTTCAAATGTTTGAAGCTGGAGGTTGAAGACAATGGTCAATGGGCTGGGCCTGTGTTATTTTGCTTTTCACACCATCTTTTTTGGTTTACACCCCCCTGAGCCCATTTGCTCATTTTTTAACATTTTTGACTTTTTCTTTTTTGGCTGACTTTGTTTATTTTTTCTCATGCCATTTAAAAATTAAAAATATTTTTTTCATCACTTTTTGCATTTATTGCATATTTATTTGTTTATTTTCTTTGTTTGTACATAAATATATATATATGATTATTAGAATAAAAATGTAAAAATAATGTAAATACAATTTTTATTTTCATTTACTTTCTGAAAATATTTCACACAAAAAATACTCTTTTATTTATTTTATTAAAATATTAAATAAATATTTATTTTGTATAATACATATTTAGGGTTTAATATATATATATATATATATATATGTGATTATTAATATATTTAAGACAAAAATATAAAAAAATACTTGATTTTTTTCATTTTTATTAATATTTGATATAAAAATACCTTTTTTCACAATACACTTCATTTTATTTTATTTTTATAAATGATAAATAAATAGTTGTATTAAATTAGAAAATAATACTTTTTTTCTTTAAAATTAGGGTTTTTTTACCCTAAGTTCAAAATACTAAAAAAAATAATACATTTTTATTTTCTTTTCCCTTTTACATAAACCATACTTTTCTCATACACATAAAAACCTTCTTTTTGCATTTCACATATTTATTTAATTTATATTTAATTATGCATTATTTAAATTGCAAATATTCCAAATGATGTAATAATTTAGATTTAAATTCTTGTCAACATCCCCATTTGAACATTTGTACCCCCCTTCCCATATTTGGTTTTTTAATAGCTTAGTAACTTTAATCTCGCACTTTATTGCTTTCTAATGATAACATGTTAGAATTAGGGTTTGTATGCGAAAAACGATAAAAAAATAGTTTGACCTAATACAAGATAAACAAGCATGAAAATGGACACACAAATCACACTTGCACCCCCCTAGGGTATTCCACTTGTTGCCTTCAAATAAAAGGGCCATGTTGCATGTTAAACTTCTTTGGGCAAAACAAACAATTTGAATGATCATAGTCCCTCGACAAAACTTTTCAAAACAAACAAAAACAAATGATCAAGCCCCTTAAAGAAATTGCCCAAAGACATTTAACGCCGTTGCAATTATGGTCTAAAACGATGACCCGCGCCTGTCCCTCTCACATCCTAACACAAGGTTGCCCACCAAATACAATGGTGGAGCAAACTTGTTAAAAGGATTAAAGTATAGCAATAATCTTTTGAGAAATTTAGGAGTAGATAACCTCTTAGTTACTTGAATCAACTCGCAAAACAAAATACTTGCCTAATTTCAAAATCACACCTCACAACACTTTCAAAACAACTTTCAAAAACAAATGAAAACTTTTTCAAAAGACATACATCTTTGTATACATCCCCACATGGATCATTATAAAGGTTGCCACCACATTGGCCTCTTTTCAAAAACATTTTCAAAACCCACACACTCAAGCACCATTTAAAACAATTGAAAACAAAAGGCAAGTGATCTAAGCAAGTAACTAAGAGCCCATGGATAACCATGGATAGAAAGGGTGCTAATACCTTCCCTTTCTATAATCTACTCCCCGAACCCAAGAAAACATCTCAAAAGGTTTTTGCTGTGCTTTTTAACCTTTCCTTAGGATAAAATAAAAAGTCGGTGGCGACTCTTGCTAACCGCAACATTTGCGAATACAAACGCAAACCTCAAGTCAGTTCTCCCACCGTATCACAGAACTGGCGACTCTGCTGGGGACTAGGCTTCTAAAAGTGGAGTAACCTTAGGGTTTAGATCACCTTTGTTTTCAATTGTTTGCTTTGTTTGCTTTTATATTTGTGGGCTTTGCATCGGAGTTTCATAGATCCTAACCCGGATCTGGGAAATACCCTTTTTAGGTAGCATAATCTGTGAGGGACCTGTCCGGCGTAGACCGACATGGGTGAAGCAGTGGCTACGTTGGTGTGGCATCTTAGTCTGTACCTATATCCCTTGTGTTGTAACGGGGAGAATATAGGTCTTCTAAGGGGTCATTAAACACCAACCAACCTTAGAACCCTAAATTGACCAACTTGGCTATTAGGACAGTAGCAGTATGCTACACTCATTGAGGCTAAACTCTCGAGATGGTTCTGGCCGCGAGAAAAGATTGCGATGCTGGAGTTATGACCGATTGAGGGTAGCCAATGATTTGAGATCCTCTAGAACCCGGTTACTTTTGATAGGACAGGTTTTAACCAATAAAACCAAAAGAGGGTAATACCTGAAACTCATGCTGGCCTGAAACCTAAGGGTGTCTTGTGTGGCTTGTGTGCCTTATTTGCCTATGTGAATACTTGTGATGTGCTTCATCATAGCATCATGCCATCATACCATTGCATGCATCCTGTGTAAAAGGCTAACCCATTTCAAAGACAAAAGAGGTTTCATCTTTGCTCTGTTTTGTAGGACTTTATGATGCCCGTGCGTAGAAATACTGTCCGGCTCAACTTTGTTCAACCACCAGTTTTACTCAAGGATCTGGTTGGAAGGATTCCAAACACTACCTCCTTCATCAACAGACATGGTTCTCTCCTTGGCTTGATCACTGCGAAATGGGACCAACAACTTATAAGTGTTCTGACCCAGTTTTATGACTCTCTGCATCACTGTTTCACCTTTCAAGACTTCCAGCTGGTTCCTACCCTGGAAGAGTTCTCTTACCTGCTCGGGATCCCTGTCTTGGAACAAACTCCATTCACTGGTTTGGAAAAGACTCCTAGGCCTGAAGAGATTGCTGCAATTCTCCCCTTGACCAAAGAAGAGATATTGTCCAACTGGGAAACTAGAAATGGGATCAAAGGCTTTTTGGTCAAATTTCTGGTTGGCAAGGCTAATGATTTCTGGAATGACTTGGACTTCAAGGCATATGAGGATATTCTGGCTCTTTTGATCTATGGTATGGTATTGTTTCCCAACCCTGACACCTTTATCAGTATCCATGTCCTAAGAATCTTCATGTCTCGGAATCCGGTACCCACTCTCTTGGGTGACATTCTACAACAACTCTATGCTCGTACTGCTCGAAAACGGGGGACTCCGTGGTGTTGTGCTCCTTTGCTAGTAAGGTGGTTTATTTCGCACCTTCCTAAGTTCGTGCTGAAGAATGAAGAAGGAAAAGGTTGGGCTCGGAGGTTAATGTCTCTCACAGATAAGGATATCACTTGGACTCTCAGAGGTTTGGATGAGGTAGCTGTTATCGACCGTTGCGGAGAATACCCTAATGTCCCGTTGATCGGTATCCAAGGAGGAATCTCTTACAATCCGTGTTTAGCTCTCCGTCAGCTTGGAAGAGCCAGAGGAGATGGGCCTCATGAGATGCTGGTTCCTCACTTCCATTTTGAGTTTCAGGCAGATAGTGACAAACTACGTCAGGGATTCATTAGAGCTTGGGACAGAATTCACAAAGCTGACCCACATGAGTTAGGACCAAAGACTTCTCTACCATTGGAGCCCTATTGCAAATGGGTCCGCATCCGTGCTCAGAAGTTAGGTATGCCGTACGAAGCAGTCAGACCAATCATCCTTGAATCTCCCGATGAAGATGGGGTTCCCCCAACTGTCCTCCCTCCTCGGATACCTACTGATTTTGACACCATGAAGAGATCTTGGGCACAACTAAAGGAAGAACGGGATTTCTATCGGGAGAAGTTCAACGAACAAGAAAGGAAGATCCAAAGGCTGACTAAGCAATTGGAGGAAGAACGGGCCCTGAACAACTACATCAGCACTGAAAAGAGGAGGCCATGGGAGCATTGAGGAGCTTTGGATGTTTCCTTTTATAGTTTATTTCCTTTCCAATATTTTTCATTCCTGTAATGCCTAAGGGCAAATTGTTGAACAATTGAAATTTTAATCTAATGAAGTGTGTTTCCCTTTTTGTCTACAAAGTTGAATCTTGTTTGTCTTTGAAAACATAAAGCATACACATTCCATTGCACCATATGCATAGCAGGTACCCTATTTCACAGGTTGCTTAATTTTCTTCGCTGTTTGTGTGAACAGTCATCATGAATCCAGACTCCTCCAGTGAGCAAGCAATCAAGGCCCTTCAGGCCCAAAGTGCACAATTTCAAGAGATGGTCCTAAGCCTAGCCCAAGGTCAGCAAGAGTTGAAGACTCTACTCATGAAGAAGAAGAAGAAAAAGAGGACGGCGATGTTCAACACCGGACGCAGATTTGGGAACACACTCCACAATGAAGCTGATCCAACCACTTCTTCTGCTGAGAAAAATAGTCCCCAAGGGGGAGGAGCTCCTAGTCCCGCAGTCTCCGACAACGAGACGGACTATAACGACGAACAATACCCACCTGCTGCTGACAGATACAAGCAATTGGAGGACCGCTTGAGCGCCATGGAAATTCAGAATGTGCCAGGACTGGATTTCGGAGATTTGGGGTTATCTTCTGGGGTAGTCATTCCACACAAGTTTAAGGCGCCTGCCTTCGCCAAGTATGATGGGGTCTCCTGCCCAAAGCTGCATCTGAGGTCGTACGTAAGGAAAATCCAACCTTACACGGCGGATAAGAACCTCTGGATTCACTTCTTCCAGGACAGCCTCTCGGGGTCACAGCTTGAATGGTTCTACCAATTGGATGGAGCTAGCATCCGACACTGGGAAGATTTGGCAACCGCATTCTACAGACAATACCAATACAATTTTGATCTCGCTCCTACGCGTACCCAACTTTAGGGTATGTCTCTAGGGACGGGTGAAGGGTTCAAAGAGTACGCTCAAAAATGGAGAGATTTGGCTGGCAGGGTGCAGCCTCCATTAACTGATCGAGAGCTGGTTGATATGTTCCTTGGGACTTTGTCTGGTCCGTTTTTCAATCATTTGGTTGGTAACTCCTCTGCTGGATTTACAGATTTGATATTAACAGGAGAAAGAATTGAAGCTGGCATCAGGTCAGGCAAGATACAGAAGGCTGCCTCTACAAGTGTTGAGAAGAGGCCATTTAAGAAAGAAGCAAGCGCCGTCTATGGTCCTAGAAGACAAGTCAAGCCCGAAAGTCGCCAAGCCGTCAATGCTTTGGTCATCTCCAAACCTGTTGCTGCTCCTCAGCAGTACAATCAACAAAGAAGTGAAAGGCCCAAGAGGCAGTATACCCGATTGAGTATGACATTATCTCAAATTTTACCCCAACTGTTATCCACCAACCTGGTGACCCTCAAAGAAGCTCCTAAGGTCGTCAACACTGCGTCTCCTAAATACAACCCAAATGCCCGGTGTGCTTATCATTCTGATAGTCCCGGGCACACTACTGATGATTGCTGGGCCTTGAGAAACAAAGTGCAAGATCTGATCGACGCAAAGGAAATTCAGTTTGAAGCGCCGGAAAGACCGAATGTTGTAACGGCTCCTATGCCCCAGCATAGGGTAAATGCCATTGAGGAAGAAGTGTACGCTGTTTCGGTAGATGAAGTTGTTACCCCTTTGAAGACTGTTAAGAAGAACCTACTGCGGGCCGGTTTATTTCCGGGTTGCGGCGAAGGTTGCCCATTCTGTGCTATTTCCATATCTGATTGTCCCTTGCTAAGGTTAGGCATCCAAGGCCTAATGGATAGCAAGGAGATTCTATTCAAAAAGACTGTTGTTCAATTGGTTCCGATGAAAGAAGTTTCTGTGATTACCATCTTCAAAAATCCAATCAAGGCTCCCCCGAAGAAGCCTATTCAAATCATGACAGTGGCGCCTGTGATCATTACTGTTCCAGGGCCCCTCTCTTACGTGTCTGATAAGGCTGTCCCCTGGCATTATGGGGCAGACGTGTATGTAAATGGAATCAAGCAAGAATTCGACGCTAGTGCCAGTATCTGCGATATCACTGGTCCAGCCAAGGTCACCCGCAGTGGCAGGCTCTTCTCGCCTGACATTGCACCGCCCGCTATTCGAAAACCCCTCCTCATAAAACCTACAAGTTTACCTAGTCCTGTTGCTGATCAAATTGTGTCCCCTGCTGCCGAGTCATCAAATGCTCGGGGCAAAGGGATTGAAAAAGAGCCTGCCCGAATGGAGGCGCCAATACCCATAAATGCTGAGGCCTCCCGACAAGAAATGGAGGAGATTCTGAAAATAATAAAGAAAAGTGATTTTAATGTTGTCGAGCAGTTGGGGCATACACCCTCCAAGATCTCCCTGCTTTCCTTATTGCTATGCTCCGAGGCCCATGCTAAGGCCTTGATCTCATTTCTCAAGACGGCCCATGTGCCGCAGGAGACGTCTGCAGTCCAGTTCACCGATTGCATAGCTAATCTGACAGCGGACAACGACTTGGGTTTTTCAGATGCTGACCTGACCGCAAAAGGGAGAGACCACAATGATGCCCTGCATGTCTCTATTGAATGCAGGGGCACTACTCTGGCACATGTATTGGTGGACACTGGTTCTTCTTTGAATGTTCTTCCGAAAAAGGCTTTAGATCGTCTGGATTATGAAGGCCTGGAGTTGAAACCCAGCAATATCATCGTCAGGGCCTTTGACGGTTCCAAGAGGATGGTTCACGGAGAGGTTAACATCCCTATTCGTGTGGGCTCTCAAGTGTTCGACTCTACCTTTTACGTGATGGATATACGTCCATCATACTCTTGTCTGTTGGGTCGACCTTGGATCCATAAAGCTGGGGCAGTGACCTCCACCTTGCACCAAAAGCTGAAGTATCCCGTTAGGGGGAAGATCGTCACTGTACAAGGAGAAGAGGAGTATATGGTGAGCCATTTGAATTCCTTCAGGTACATCGAGATGGACGGAGAGTTCATTGAAACCCCCTTCCAGCATTTCGAGGAGGTACATCCAATTTCAGCAGCTACAGAGACAACGGCCGAAGAGAATGATTCCTTGAAGATGGCTTCCCTAAGGGATGCCCGGGCTGTGGTACAGAAAGGCAATTGTGCACACTGGGGTCAGCTTCCTGACTTTACTCAGAAGAACGACAAGTTTGGGCTAGGCTTTACTGCAGAGGCTCAGAAGGCGGTGCGCAAAGAGAAGATCGGAAAGGCTCCGGTGTTTATTTCCAGCTCAAGGGTGAATGCTATCGAGGAGGATGTAGAGGAAGCAGAGTTTGATAGTTAGATCTACCCGACTGCCAGCGACGGACCGAGCAACTGGACATCAAAGGATTTTACCCCTATCACATTTGTCACGCAGTAATTGATTTCTTTTGATTTCCAAATTTGTAACAAACAATATGTTAAAACTTTGTTGGCTCGGTGTCCTGCCCGGGGCATCGTAGCTCCATTTGTGAGGGCTTTTTGTATGACATTTTCATATATCATCAATCAAAACATTGGACGTTTATTGCATTTCAAATCTTGTGCTCTTTTTCTTTCTGTGTTATACATATTGCAAAACAGCTATATTTACACACACTCACTTATACAGGTTTCAATCCACTCTGGATCTCACTGGTAACAGCTCTGCTACCGCCAGTTATGACTTCGAAAATCCGATCAACTTGGCCGAAGACGAAGGTGAAGATGATTGCGAAGTGCCTGGTGAACTTGCGAGACTGCTACTTCAGGAAGAGAGGGCTATTCAACCACATGAAGAGCCTGTGGAGACAATTAACCTGGGTACTGAGACGGATAGAAAAGAGGTCAAGATTGGTGCCAATCTAGAGCTCAGCGTGAAGCAACGATTGATCCAGATGCTACGAGACTACATGGAGATTTTTGCTTGGTCCTATGAAGATATGCCTGGTTTGGATGCCGACATTGTAGTTCACCATCTGCCAACCAAGGAAGACTGCCCTCCAGTAAAGCAAAAAGTTCGACGGATGCGTCCAGAGATGTCTGAAAAGATCAAGGCCGAGGTTATGAAGCAGTTTGATGCCGGGTTCCTTGCAGTGACTTCTTACCCTCAGTGGGTTGCCAATGTTGTGCCAGTGCCGAAGAAGGACGGTAAAGTCAGAATGTGTGTCGACTACAGGGATTTGAACAGGGCCAGCCCCAAGGATGACTTCCCCCTACCTCACATCGATGTCCTGGTTGACAATACAGCTCAACACAAGGTGTTCTCCTTCATGGATGGTTTTTCAGGGTATAATCAGATCAAGATGGCTCCTGAAGATATGGAGAAGACTACCTTCGTGACTCAGTGGGGCACCTTCTGTTATAAGGTCATGCCTTTCGGATTGAAAAATGCTGGGGCAACCTATCAACGTGCCATGGTTGCTTTGTTTCATGATATGATCCATCATGAGATTGAAGTATACGTAGATGACATGATTGCAAGGTCTCAAACTGAGGAGGAGCACCTTGACCATCTGAGGAAGTTATTTGACCGACTCAAGTTATACAAGCTGAGGTTGAATCCCAACAAATGCACCTTTGGGGTAAGATCCGGAAAGTTGCTAGGTTTCATTGTAAGTGATAAAGGTATTCAGGTGGATCCTGCCAAGGTAAAAGCCATACAAGAGATGCCGACTCCAAAAACAGAGAAAGAAGTCAGAGGTTTCCTAGGACGACTGAATTACATTGCCCGATTCATCTCACATCTGACTGCTACTTGTGAGCCAATCTTCAAATTACTGAAGAAAGATCAAGTGGTACGCTGGAATGATGAATGTCAGGCCGCCTTTGAAAGGATAAAGGAATATCTCCAAGAGCCACCCATTCTTATGCCACCGGTGGAAGGAAGACCTCTGATACTATACTTGACAGTACTTGACAATTCGATGGGGTGTGTGCTGGGGCAGCATGACGAGTCGGGCCGAAAAGAGCACGCTATTTATTACTTGAGCAAAAAGTTTACCGACTGTGAGTCTCGTTACTCACTGCTTGAGAAAACTTGCTGCGCTCTTGTATGGGCTGCTCACTGGCTGAGACAGTATATGCTGACTCACACTACCTTATTGATTTCAAAGATGGATCCCATCAAGTACATATTTGAAAAGCCCGCTCTGTCTGGGAGAATAGCGAGATGGCAAATGATCTTAACAGAATATGACATCCAGTATACAACTCAGAAAGCAATTAAGGGAAGTGTACTGGCTGATCATTTGGCACACCAACCTGTGGACGATTACCAATCATTGAACTTTGATTTTCCGGACGAAGACATCATGGTGGTAATTGACTGTGAAGTACCTGGACCGGATGAAGGACCTGAGGAAGGATCCCGATGGTCTATGCATTTTGATGGAGCCTCCAATGCTTTGGGTAACGGCGTCGGCGCTGTAATCATATCTCCCAAGGGGACTCATACTCCACTCACCGCCCGATTATGTTTCAGCTGCACCAACAACATGGCAGAATATGAGGCGTGTATCATGGGTCTACAAGCTGCAATCGATTTGAGGATCAAGTTTCTAAGTGTCTTCGGAGATTCCGCTCTCGTGATCAATCAGATCAAAGGCGAGTGGGATACGAAACACCCGAATCTTATTCCTTACAAGGAGTATGTGTCGACCTTGCTCCCTCACTTTGAAGAGATAACTTTTGAGCACTTCCCTAGAGAGGAGAATCAGCTAGCGGACGCCCTAGCTACGATGTCTTCAATGTTCAAAGTTAAATGGGACAATGAGGCTCCCCGAATCATTATCTGGAAGTTGGATGAACCGGCATACTGTTGCGAGCTCGAGGTTGAGAAGGTGATTGAAAAACCCTGGTATCATGAGGTGAAGAGGTACTTGGAAGCTCAGGAATACCCTGAAGGTGCGTCTGTCAATGATAAGAAGTTCATGAGGAGGTTTGCTGCAAAATTCTTCCTCAGCAACAGCATTCTCTACAAACGGAATCATGATTCAACCTTGCTACGTTGTGTGGATAAGGCTGAAGCGGAGAAAATCATGATGGAACTACATGAAGGTACATTCGGAACGCACTCCAGTGGACACACCATGGCTAAGAAAATCCTTCGGGCAGGATATTTCTGGTCCACAATGGAAGCCGATTGTTACCAACACTCCCGAACTTGTCATAAGTGCCAGATCTATGCTGACAAGGTGCATATCCCTCCAGTTCCTTTGAATGTCCTAACAGCACCTTGGCCCTTCGCAATGTGGGGCATCGATATGATCGGTGAGATCCGACCAACGGCATCCAATGGGCATCGCTTCATCTTGGTGGCGATCGATTACTTCACGAAATGGGTTGAGGCAGCTTCCTATGCCACAGTAACCAAGAGCGTCGTGGCGCGTTTCATCCGGCATAATCTGATCTGTCGGTACGGCGTCCCAGAAAGAATCATTACGGATAATGGTACCAATCTCAATAACAAAATGATCACTGAACTCTGTGAACAATTCAAGATACAGCACCATAATTCTTCCCCCTACCGGCCGAAGATGAATGGGGCTGTAGAGGCAGCCAATAAAAATATCAAGAAAATTGTGCAGAAGATGACAGTGACCTATAAAGATTGGCACGAGATGTTACCGTTCGCTCTTCATGGGTACCGCACCTCAGCAAGGACATCAACCGGGGAAACTCCTTTCTCCTTGGTCTATGGCATGGAGGCAGTCTTGCCAATTGAAATCCAGATACCCTCTCTCCGGATAATGAAGGATGCAGACTTGAATGAAGATGACTGGATCCAGACTCGACTTGATCAATTAAATCTGATTGACGAAAAGAGGCTCACTGCTATCTGTCATGGTCAAACGTATCAGAAACGAATGATCAGGGCATTTAACAAGAAAGTCAGACCGCAAGAGTATCAAGTTGGGGACCTGGTAATCAAACGCATCATCCTTCCTCAAAGTGATCCCCGGGGCAAATGGACCCCTACTTACGAAGGGCCATTTATGGTTAAGCGTGTGTTCTCAGGAGGAGCCATGATCCTAACCACCATGGATGGTGACGACCTTCCTCACCCCGCCAATGCAGACATAGTGAAAAAATACTACGCATAAATAAAAGACCCGCTAGGTTGACATGCCTAGGCAAAAAATAAGGGCTTCCCGGCGAACCAAAAGGGTTCGGGCAAAAATAAGGGATGAAGTGAATAAAAATCTGTACACCCGGCAAGTCGAAAACCTGAAAAGGCGGCTTGGGCAAAAAAGGGTATCCCGGTGGACTGAAAACCCGAAAGGGCAGTCCAGGCAAAAGTTAGGGATAAAAGCGTAACACTATGTCTCATTGGATCACTTTGCATCCGGAATTCGGCATCAACTATCTGACTCCAGATTTCGGCATTAATCAATCAGCTTCATCTTCAAATTAGGCAGCAAAGCGATGAGACGTTCGAAGACATAAAGGCGATAGCAGAGTTGGAACCCAGTGGGATTATTCACATAGCTGTTTTGTTTCCTTTTTCAAATTGTAAACTCTATACTATTTGGCGATATCCTCTTACTAGGATGTCAGTCTCTTGTACAAAAAAAAAAAACGCCTATTCACAGGCAAAGTTTAAATCAATACAAATTCACTTGTCCATACAAATTACCATTGTTTCCCTTTTTTCTGTTTTGTCTTGCGAAGAACGTCCAATGTTCATTTTTGATATATGCATTTGACATTAAATTGCTGATTCATAAATATTCGCATATGAAACAAGAGATTAATTACAGGTGACATCAAAGACAGGGGCAGTGTGGAGTTGTCTAATGCAGTCTAGTTGTTTTGTCCGCCAAAGCACCAAGGTAGGTTCAACTGAAGAATGTGGCCAAATCATCTCAATTCCCCGCAGAATAAGACAGGATGCGACAATACTTTCCCCAAGCGGAGTCGATTCCCCGTCGATCCCGAAAAGGCACAACATTCCCCGGCAGGTCTTAAAGCTCATCCCCAGTAGATTCTGCAAGCTTATCCCCTGCGGAGTACAGACGTCTCTCCCGAGTTTTATTTAGAGTTATTTCCTCACAAGGACTTATAACTGGGTTATCCTCAGCTAAAAGCCACGGAAGACCGCTCTCGGCAAAGTTCCTTCAATCCCCAGCGGAGTCTATTTTTGGTATTCCCAAGCAGAGTTTATCTTCGGAGTTCCCCAGCGGAGTTTATCATCATTATCCTCAGCGGAATCCATCATTAAAGTCCTCAACGGGCCTCTCATCAAAACTTCGGCCAAGTATCTCTTCCAACAGAGCAGCTTCCCGGCCGTTCGTCAAGGATTTATTTTCCTAAGATGAAATTACACTCATAAACATTTCACATTTTCATACATCTTGCTTACATACATGACGAAACGCATACAACCTCTCATGTTGAACATCATGATATCATGCATATCATACATCATGACATTGCATACAACTTACGTTTTTTGCCTTTTCAGGAAAAAGACAATCCCAAAAAACAACTACCTTCAACTGTCACAATTCCAGATTCGATACCTGTATCTAGCCAGGGCACATCTGAGAGTGACCAGTTTCCAGACTCGACTCCTGTATCTAGCCAGGGCACGTCTGAAGAGTTTGAAGATTCGATTCCTGTATCCAGCCAGGGCACATCTATCAACTACAACATTTCCGGATTCGATTCCTGTATCCAGCCAGGGCACATCTATTGACGACTATTTCCAGATTCGACTCCTGTATCCAGCCAGGGCACATCTGTGAGCAACCGATTGTAGATTCGATGCCTGTATCTAGCCAGGGCATATCTGCATAAAGAGACTGAAGATCAAACACCTGTAACAAGCCAGGAAAACATCCTCCTTCCTCAAATATACAAGTCTTTCGCAAAGGAATCTCTTATGCGACCGACACTTCCAAATGGCATCTATAAGCCCATTCCCGACAAGGTTCCGTCACTTCCCCAAATGGCATCTATAAGCCCATCCCCCTATCAACCACCTTTCCAAATGGCATCTATAAGCCCATTCCCGACACCACATGGCTGAGACTCCAGCATGCGAGTGCAAATTTCCGGGCACTCTAGTGTCCAATCTCCTTTTACCCTCGAGTCACGAAAGGCAAACTTGCCAATCTAACTCTTCAGGTCCAAGAAGATTGAACAAGGGCAACTGTTGTACCCCAAAATTTGCCCTCCCATTTCCTCAACATTTTCTCATCACAAGACCTTTGAAGATCAAGATACAGTTAGGGTTTCCTCTGCTCAAGGCTTCTCCTTTCACTGTGAACTCAAATTAGGGTTTGTGTTTGCCCTAGGATGTTTTGACCTAAAATGCCTAAAATGACTTTCATGCTTCATATTGGACTCCCAAGTTTACCTATACCAAGTTTCAAGCCTTGATTCTAAGTTTTACCCAGTCAGTTGAACAGTTGACCTAGAAATCAGCTGTATTGGGGAAAAAGTCAACTGTGGCCAATTGACAGTCAAACCTCATGAAATTTGATCCACATCAACATTATGAACTCACATGGACCATTTGATCAAGTTTGGATCACAATTCCACCAGAAATTTGATCAGATCATCAAAAGGGCAAAATGGTCATTTTTAGGGTTTTGACTGCACAAAGGCAATTTTTGACTGTTTGACCTAGCCAATGGCAAACCAAGCTCACATATGGCCTCAAGGACTCAATGGAATTATCTTGACATGTTCATCAAGCTCAAAAGATCCCAAGTACACAAGATTGACAGTTGAATTTCCCAGTCAATTGATCAATTTTGACTGTATACTGAAAAGTCAAACTTTGACTTTTTGGTCAAAATCAAGAGTCAAGATTCATTTTTCATCAAAACATTCCAAATCATGAAACTTGTTCACCAAGAAATCTCAAAATGCAAATTAGGGTTAGAAAATGGAATTTTTCATAACTTAGAATTTTTCTAAGTTATGGAAAACCCTAATTTTTTCCCAACTTTACCCCATCTTTTCACCATGATCCATTGGGATTCAAACAAAAGTCAAAACATGAAAGTTGTAGCTTGTTGCATAGTCTACAACTTTGATTCACAAAGTTTTCTCATTTGAAGCTTGTATCTCAAGTTATAATATTTTGAATAAGGGCACTAAACCATCTTTTAACTTAGTGAAATTTGACCTATTTTGACAAGGTTTTCTACCCTACTTCAAGGCCACTTTTCATACCCTTACACTTGGAATTTTAATTTGCATTTCAAAGATGGATTGTAGTACACATTCCAAGCTTTCCAAAATGTCCAAGAACTCATCAAACAACCTCATAACTTGAGAGATTCGAATTTCACAAGTTGGCAAAAATTCACTTTTGTTCTTCATCAAAGCATGTTCATAAACTTGGCAAATTTGAACTCAGCATAGTTTGTGCTACTTTACAGGTCCTAAAACCAAATTACACTCCTTAATTTAATGCAAAACCAATGAATCAAGTTGTTATTCTAAGCCTTTGGTCATTACACAAGGAATTAAGCCTAAACTAGAAAAAGCATTATTTCCATTCTTGAAAAGCTTGCTTTATGTCAATTAGAAATCCAAGCAAGTACAAGCAAGATCTTCTTGGCACAAGTTTGTGAGCAAATTGCACTGATCAAGGCAAGGGATAGCAGCATAGTTAGAGGGCCTGTACTGACCTAGAAAGCAAAGTGGCATTTTGTAGCTTAAGTGTGAAGAAAAGTCCATAACTTATGCTAACTCTCATCTCAGCTTAGAAACAGAAGAACAAAGTTATCAAACACTTTTCATAGACCAAATCCAAGCTAACCCACGAGCCTTTGCCATCTGAAGCACCCTCCATCTCAAAATCACCTCAAAACTGCACAAACAGGGGAGCCCCTGCAGTTTGAGTGCAAACTCCCAATCCCTTCAAGCATTTTGATTCAAACCTTTTCCTCTACCTTCCCCACAATATATGCAAGCTAACCATGTCCTAAAATCAGACCTGTAACACCTCCAAGCCACTTCACCATTTTCAATTTTCTGTTTTGCAGTTGGAGTTCACTAGCTCGATTCAGGGAGTTTCAAGACAAAGTAGGAACTGGAAAAGCATCCTTACACTTCAAGGAAGCTGTACAAGTCATCATTTCACTCTGAAACATCCTCCATTGCCAAGCTCGATTCCAACTGAACAGGTATATTCATGGAGTTCTATCTCTCTTATTAGGCATTGTTAGCTTTAGGTTTTTGAAGAAAATATGTCACAATCATAGCCCTGAACATGCTCATATGATTAGATTTCATTTATGTTTCGTGTGCTTAGAGAATTTCATGTCTGAACATTGATGAAAAGTTAGGTCAGAAAAGAGGGGGAGAGAAATTCTCCCTCATCTTAGAGAGATAGGTCAAGTTATTTATATGGTTGAAACCGTCTCTTCATGCTGAACATTTCTTGTGTTATGAGTTTTTGCTGAAAAGCCAAGAATCAGGAGTTAGACATTGAAGCAAGAGGCGCGCGTTTTTTCAAATGTTTGAAGCTGGAGGTTGAAGACAATGGTCAATGGGCTGGGCCTGTGTTATTTTGCTTTTCACACCATCTTTTTTGGTTTACACCCCCCTGAGCCCATTTGCTCATTTTTTAACATTTTTGACTTTTTCTTTTTTGGCTGACTTTGTTTATTTTTTCTCATGCCATTTAAAAATTAAAAATATTTTTTTCATCACTTTTTGCATTTATTGCATATTTATTTGTTTATTTTCTTTGTTTGTACATAAATATATATATATATATATATATATATGATTATTAGAATAAAAATGTAAAAATAATGTAAATACAATTTTTATTTTCATTTACTTTCTGAAAATATTTCACACAAAAAATACTCTTTTATTTATTTTATTAAAATATTAAATAAATATTTATTTTGTATAATACATATTTAGGGTTTAATATATATATATATGTGATTATTAATATATTTAAGACAAAAATATAAAAAAATACTTGATTTTTTTCATTTTTATTAATATTTGATATAAAAATACCTTTTTTCACAATACACTTCATTTTATTTTATTTTTATAAATGATAAATAAATAGTTGTATTAAATTAGAAAATAATACTTTTTTTCTTTAAAATTAGGGTTTTTTTACCCTAAGTTCAAAATACTAAAAAAAATAATACATTTTTATTTTCTTTTCCCTTTTACATAAACCATACTTTTCTCATACACATAAAAACCTTCTTTTTGCATTTCACATATTTATTTAATTTATATTTAATTATGCATTATTTAAATTGCAAATATTCCAAATGATGTAATAATTTAGATTTAAATTCTTGTCAACATCCCCATTTGAACATTTGTACCCCCCTTCCCATATTTGGTTTTGTAATAGCTTAGTAACTTTAATCTCGCACTTTATTGCTTTCTAATGATAACATGTTAGAATTAGGGTTTGTATGCGAAAAACGATAAAAAAATAGTTTGACCTAATACAAGATAAACAAGCATGAAAATGGACACACAAATCACACTTGCACCCCCCTAGGGTATTCCACTTGTTGCCTTCAAATAAAAGGGCCATGTTGCATGTTAAACTTCTTTGGGCAAAACAAACAATTTGAATGATCATAGTCCCTCGACAAAACTTTTCAAAACAAACAAAAACAAATGATCAAGCCCCTTAAAGAAATTTCCCAAAGACATTTAACGCCGTTGCAATTATGGTCTAAAACGATGACCCGCGCCTGTCCCTCTCACATCCTAACACAAGGTTGCCCACCAAATACAATGGTGGAGCAAACTTGTTAAAAGGATTAAAGTATAGCAATAATCTTTTGAGAAATTTAGGAGTAGATAACCTCTTAGTTACTTGAATCAACTCGCAAAACAAAATACTTGCCTAATTTCAAAATCACACCTCACAACACTTTCAAAACAACTTTCAAAAACAAATGAAAACTTTTTCAAAAGACATACATCTTTGTATACATCCCCACATGGATCATTATAAAGGTTGCCACCACATTGGCCTCTTTTCAAAAACATTTTCAAAACCCACACACTCAAGCACCATTTAAAACAATTGAAAACAAAAGGCAAGTGATCTAAGCAAGTAACTAAGAGCCCATGGATAACCATGGATAGAAAGGGTGCTAATACCTTCCCTTTCTATAATCTACTCCCCGAACCCAAGAAAACATCTCAAAAGGTTTTTGCTGTGCTTTTTAACCTTTCCTTAGGATAAAATAAAAAGTCGGTGGCGACTCTTGCTAACCGCAACATTTGCGAATACAAACGCAAACCTCAAGTCAGTTCTCCCACCGTATCACAGTATGCCCACTGGAGTGGGTGCCAAAAGTACCTTCATGTAATTCAGCCATGATCTTTTCAGCCTCAATCTTATGCACACACCGGAGTAGAATGGAGTCATGATTGTGTTTGTATATGATGCCATTACTAAGGAAGAACTTAGCATAAAATCTCCTTAAGAACTTCTTATCATTAATTGAAGCTCCTTCTTGATATTCTTGAGCCTCGAGATACCTCTTGACTTCATGAAACCAAGGCTGGTCCACTACCTCTTCAGTATTAATCTCGTGACAATGCGTTGGTTCATCCATTCGTTCGATGGTGATCTGGGGAGCCTCGTTATCCCCATTAAGTTTAAACATAGATGATATTGTGGCTAGAGCGTCTGCTAGCTGATTTTCTTCTCGCGGGAAATGCTCGAAGGTAATCTTCTCGAAATGTGGTAGCAATTTCAAAACATGTTCTTTGTAAGGGATAAGATTTGGGTGCTTAGTGTCCCATTCCCCTTTGATCTGACTGATGACCAAAGTTGAATCTCCAAACACATCTAAAGATTTGATTCCCAAGTCTATGGCAGCTTTGAGACCAAAGATGCACGCTTCGTATTCCGCCATGTTGTTTGTACAATTGAAGCAAAGTCTGGCAGTAAAGGGAGTATGACACCCTTCTAGAGATATGAGTACAACGCCGATGCCATTACCAAGTGCATTGGATGCTCCATCAAAGAACAGGGTCCATCGGGATCCTTGTTCAGGTCCGTCATATGGTCTGATTTTTTCACAGTTGTCTAATGTCATGATGTCTTCATTCGGGAATTCAAACTTCATGGACTGATAGTATTCTACAACTTGATGAGCAAGATGATCAGCTAGCACACTTCCCTTTATAGCTTTTTGGGTAGTATACTGTATGTCATATTCTGTTAGGATCATCTGCCATCTAGCTATCCTCCTAGACAGAGCAGGCTTTTCGAAGATGTATTTTATCAGATCCATCATAGATATCAACAAGGTAGTATGAGTCAGCATATACTGTCTTAGCTGGCGAGCAGCCCATGCCAGAGTGCAACAAGTTTTCTTGAGCAGTGAATATCTGGTTTCACAGTCGGTAACCTTTTTGCTCATGTAGTAAATAGCGTGCTCTTTTCAGCCAGACTTGTCATGCTGCCCCAATACACACCCCATTGAGTTTTCTAAAACATCCAGATACATGATCAGTGGTCTTCCCTCGACTGGTGGCATCAAAACAGGAGGCTCTTGTAAGTACTCTTTGATCTTGTCAAAAGCAACCTGGCATTCCTCATTCCATCTCACTACTTGATCTTTCTTCAATAGTTTGAAGATTGGCTCACAAATAGCCGTTAGGTGAGAAATGAATCTGACAATATAGTTCAGGCGTCCCAAGAATCCTCTGACTTCCTTCTCAGTATGAGGAGCAGGCATTTCTTGTATTGCTTTAAACTTGGCAGGATCGACCTCAGTACCTTTGTTAATGACGACAAAACCTAAAAGTTTACCGGACCGTACTCCGAATGTGCACTTGTTTGGGTTCAACCTTAATTTATACTTCTTCAATCTCTCAAACAACTTTTGCAAGTGATCAAGGTGCTCTTCTTCTGTTTGTGATCGGGCTATCATATCGTCTACGTAGACCTCTATTTCACGATGTATCATGTCATGAAACAAAGCTACCATGGCGCGCTGATAGGTTGCCCCAGCATTCTTCAGTCTGAACGGAATCACTTTGTAGCAGAATGTGCCCCACTGTGTGACAAATGTTGTTTTCTCCATGTCCTCAAGTGCCATTTTGATTTGGTTGTAACCTAAGAATCCGTCCATGAAGGAAAACACTTTGTGTTGGGCCGTATTGTCAACCAGGATATCTATGTGGGGGAGTGGAAAATCATATTTAGGGTTGGCCCTATTCAAATCTCTATAGTCCATGCACATTCGTACTTTGCCATCCTTTTTAGGCACGGGAACAATGTTGGCAACCCATTGGGGATATGAAGTGACATCCAAGAATCCGGCATTGAATTATTTCATGACTTCCGCTTTGATCTTCTCTGACATATCAGGTCTCATGCGACATACCTTTTGTTTTACTGGTGGATAGTCTTCTCTTGTTGGCAAACGATGTACCACGATGTCAGTATCAAGTCCTGTCATGTCTTTATATGAATAGGCAAAAATCTCAACATAATCATGCAACAGCTGAATCAGACGCTCCTTGACACTGGGCTCTAGACTGGAACCCACCTTGACCTCTTTTTTATCCTCCTCGGTATCCAGATTGATTGTATCCACAGGTTCCTCGTGAGGCTGAATAGCTATTTCCTCTTGTTGTAGTAGTCTGGCCAGTTCCCCTGGTACTTCACAATCTTCCTCACCTTCGTCTTCGGCTTGGTAGATTAGATCCTTAGAGTCACAAAAGGCCATAGCAGTATCGTTACCCATGGGATCTGGAATGGAGGGGTACCTGCATTTGTGAGTGTGGGTGTGTGTAAGGGTATAATCATCCTTAAAAATAAAATGTAAAATAAAAACAATGAGCACAAAATTTTGTAGGTGAAAAACATCCATGATTCATTGAATGTCATATGAAGATGAAATAAAAAAACCTTACAAATGGACCATTGTGTCTCGGGCAAGACATAAGGTTTTAAATGTGCGAATTGTTTGTGAATATTACAAGTCCAACAGAAATGTAAAGATAAATTACTGAGGGACGAAAGCTATTGGGACAAAGTCTCTGGCTTCCCAATTGTGAAGTCCTTCGTTGACAGTAGGAAAGATCCAATCCTCTAAGCTGCAATCCTCTTCACTATCTCCTACTGCATTGACCTCTCGGTTGCTAATCTTCAAGGGTGGCCCTCCAGCACGGGCATGGCGTACAACCTTCTGAGCGCTTGAAGTGAACCCTAGACCAAACTTGTCAGATTTATACGAAATATCTGGAAGTTTCCCCCAGATGGTGCATCCTCCTTCCTCTACTACTGCTTTGGCGTCCTTTAGAGATGACATCCGGAGCGGAGATCTTGTAATCTTGGGAATCTGGGACACAACCTTGGTTATTGCTACCTCTTGGAGGACCTCTTCGAAATGTTGAAAAGGAGTTTCAATGAACTCGCCGTCCAATTCCACATACCTGAAGGAATTGAGGTGGCTAATCATATACTCTTCCTCTCCGTGGACAGTGATAATCTTTCCTTGGACTGGATATTTCAGTATCTGGTGCAGTGTAGAGGTGACAGCACCGACATTATGGATCCACGGTCGTCCTAGCAGACAGGAGTAAGAGGGGCAGATGTCCATTACATGAAAGGTTGAGTTGAAAGTTTGAGTGTGATACGGTGGGAGAACTGACTAGTGTTTTGCGTTCGCATTCGCACTTGTGCGGTTGAGCAAGAGTCGCCACCGACTTTTTATTTTATCCTAAAGGAAAGGTTAAAAAAGCACAGCAAAAACCTTTTTGAGATATTTCGTGGGTTCGGGGGGTAGATTATAGAAGGGGAAGGTATTAGCACCCCTTCTATCCATGGTTATCCATGGGCTCTTAGGTACTTGCTTAGATCAATCTTGCCTTGGTTTTCAATTGTTTGAAATGGTGCTTTGTGTGTGGTCTTGAAAATGTTTTGAAAAGATGCCTTGTGCTAGGCTAACCTTGTAACAATTCTTTACTCGAATGTTTTACAAAAGGTGTTTTATCTTTTAAAAAGATGTTTCAAGGGTTTGAAAAGTTGATTTTGAAAGTGTTTGTGAAGTGGGTTTTGAAATTAGGCAAGTGTTTTCTTTGCAAATTGACAAGTACTTAAGAGTTTATCTACCCTATTGTACTCAAAGATTTTTTTGTCATGTTTTAACCCCTTTTAACAATTTTTGTTCTACCATTGAAATTGGTAGGCAATCTTGCGTTTAGGAAGTTTATTCGGGACGGGCGCGGGTCATCGTATGGACCATGAATGCAATGATGCCAAGTGTCTTTGGCAATTTGTTTTGAAGGGACTATGATCATTCCGTTTTAGGCAACACTTTGAGGGACTTATGATCATTTTGAATTTGTTTTGCCAAAGATACTCGACGTGCAAGCATGGCCCATTTTTGGAAGGCAACATGTGGGATCACCCTAGGGGGTGCAAGTGTGATTGTGTATTGATTACATGTATTTGTCTTGTATTAGGTTATCTAGCGTTTGATTTTATGTACATACAAACCCTAGGTCTAACCATGGTATAATTGAAAACTGTAAATTGCGGAATGTAAAATCTACGCTATTACAAGATAATGTCCGGGAGTGGGGGTATAAATATACAAGGGGATGAGACTTATAGTACCCAAATAAATTACAACCAAATCGAAGTCGCAATCAAACGTGAATATCGAATGTACAAATATAAGATAAAAATGTATATAAGGCAGTGTGAATGTATTTGTGTAAGTGTACAAGTGTATATGTATATGAATTGTGTAATTATGTACAAGTGCGAATCGTGAAGTTGAATCGTATTAGGGTTTTTTGACCTAGATATGTATTTTGATTTATGTATGCTTAATTATGTATAAAAGAAAAAGAAAGTGTTTTGATTTAAATGTTCAAGTTTTTAATTAGATGTATTATGTATAAAAAAAAAGAAAGTATTTTAATCACATATTTATTAATTTTAATACTAGAGAAAAAAATGCATTTAAATTATTATGTACAAATATGTATTTTAATTAAAAGAAGATGTTTTCAAATTTAATTATATGATAAAAGGTGTTTTATTATTTTATATACAAATATCTATCTAAAAAAGATGTTTTAACCTTATGATAAAAAATGTATTTTAAGTTAGTATTTTACAAAGAATAAAAAAAGTAAACATTGTTTATAAAAATGAAAAGGGTTAGTGTTTTACCAAGAAAAAGAAGTAAATATAAAATAAAATAAAAAGGGTTAGTGTTTAATGAAAATGCTTGGTTAGAAAATGAAATGACTCTTTTTGTTGGGCTTTAGAGGTGAATCAAAAACGGGTCAAGCCCATGCTAAGCTTGAAACGAAATTAGGGTTAGGGAATTGGTGTGTTCAGTTGAGACAAGGGACTTTAGGGGAAAGCAGCGGCGCCGTTCATAAGTTCTTCTTCTCCGTTCTTCTTCATCTCCCTGAATGCTGAATGTGATGCCTAATGATGTCGAGCCAACCCAACGCCACCTCCGGTTCCGCTCATCTCCGTGGTTGGACTAAACCTAAACGGACAGGGTAACGATCTCACCTTCTCTATGCATTAGGGTTTTCACTCTTCTTTGCATGCTTAGTCTGACTTATAATTTCACACGTTATTATTGTTTGTTTTTTTCTTGAGATTGAGAAGAGGAACGAAAAGCTACCTTAACCTTTTTGGGGACGGAGGAAAGGGAACCGGAACTGGAGGCGTTGAGGTGGAGGCCCGGTGGCGAAGCTGGAAGCTGGCTTAGGAAAGTTTGGTACTTTTATCTTTCTTCTTCTTTTAGGGATTCGATGATGACAGATTGGTACTGAGAAATCCTTCTTAAAATTCACTTCTTTATCTTTATTTTTCTACTATGTGTTGCCTTTGCCTATGATGCTTCGAATTGTTGCCTTGATGAACTTTCTCTTCTTCTCTCGTGTTGCCTTTGCTTCTGTTTGTCTTGAATGTTTTTGAACAGTTGTTGCCTTGGTGGGTTGGATATAATGCTTTGAGATGCCCAGTGATGATCTCAGAGGTCTGAGGGCCTTGGTTGCCTTTGATATTTTTGTTTTCTTCTGAACCCCCGATGCCTTGAATCATTGTTCTGTGTTATCTTGAACTGGATGCCTTTCTGAGATTTATCGCCCAATGATGTTCATGCTGAGGGCTTAGGAATTGGTTTCGTGCTTGACAGTAAGTTTTGACAAGTTATGCTTTTGAGTTTGATAGGCTTATTGCAGGATAAGGCCTTGAATGGTGTTTTGAGACAGGGGTTCTGGTTTATCAGTTTGGTAATTCAGTTTAAGGTTATGTATTGACAGTATGTTCTTGCATTTTTGGTTTGGATGATGTATTTGATAACTGGTGAGATCCTGGACAGGTATGAGGTTATGGCCTATGCTGGTTTTGTTTTACAGTATGGTTGAGGGGTTATGTTTCAGTTTTAGTTTTTGTGTTTTTTTTTGGATTTGAACTGGTTTAACAAGGCTTCGGGTTATGGTTTTTGTGAGACTTTTGCTAATGGGCTTGTGTTTGATCTGGACAGTAGGCAGGTTATTGGAGCATTAGCAGGTTATGTGAGGTGTTTTCTTCTACCTGGTATGAGGTTTGAGATGTGTTTTTATAACTTGTGTGTTCTGGACAAGTATCAGGTTTTTGCCTATGCTGGTTTAGTTCTGAGTTATACAGGTGATATTGGTGCTTGGCTCAATCAGCATGTTTTCTTGTGTTCTTTTGTCTTCTTTCTATTGGTCTTTGGCGCCCAATCTTCATTCAAAACTTTGGTATTCTCTTTGACCCAAGTTTGCTGGGTAGTTTCACAAGGTTTCTTGGCATTTTTCCATTTTTGGTACCTGTCTATGCTGTGTAGTTTTGAACAATGCTGAATTGTATCCTCTTCTTTGTATATCTTTTCTGTCTTGTTATACTGCCTATGCCTAAGACCTGAACTCTGCTGCTTTATCTCTCTTTTTCCTCTCCAAAGTACAGTTAAAGAATTTAATAATGTTATTATTCTGTATTTTCTGAAGGGGCCCTACTATGCTGGGAAATGATGATAAGATCCAAGTTACTTGCATAACATATCTCTGCATCTTTATCCACCTTTTGTGCTTTGCTACACTTTTTGCATTTCTTTGATATCCTGGGATTTGACTTTGCAGCAATTGTACTTTTGGGTAATCCTTGAGTAAACTTAGGCATTTTGACAGTAACTTCCCTTTTGCTTTGGATAGAAAGTTGAAATTGGACTTTTTCAGTTTAGTTTGAATTTTGGATTTGAGATTCTATGCAGCTTGAATTTGTAACTTATGCTTTTGACATTTGCATTTTATGAATAAAAAAATCTTCCCTCTCTGTGAACCGGTAGAAATCCCGTGATTTGCAGAGAGGGTCAACTGATCCCAGTCAGTGGCCCCTAATGATGAGCAATTTTAACTGTCTTTAATTAACTGCTTTCTGACTTTTCTTTTCCTTTTTTGCAGATAAAAATGGAGCACCGAAACGGAGTGAAGAATGAAGAATTAGAAATAGGATAGAATTTTTATTTTTCAGTTTAATTCTTGTACATTATTATTATTTTAAATACTTTGTAATAAATATTAGTATCCAAATAATAACAATTGTAACAATTATTAAATGTGAAATAAAAATTCCATTGATATTTAATTTTCTTTCAATTCCTTTTCTTTAATTGTTTATTTGTTATTTATAGTTCCTTAAATAAAATAAAATGAAAGTTTAAATTTCAAATATTTTAATTCTTAGAACCATAAATAATCAACTAAACCTTTGATGATCAAAATAAATGAATTCGACGTATCCATTATCCAAAGCAACGCATAGTCGAACACATAAATTTAATCAGATGCAATTCTTTTTTCACTGATCCTTTTGCCAAGCATTGTAATTCCACATTGCACACATCCCTTTTGACTGGTGAATTCAAACCAACTGCCTCATTTACTGATTAAATCACGATAATGCAAATTTTAACCCGAATCTCGGAATAAACTGCAAAGTGCGGTAGAATTTAAATTCTTCTGAGAATATGCCCATAAAACCTTAATTCCTGATTAAATGCTAGATAACGCTCGCCTGATCAAAATTGAACCAAAAATCATCCCAACCCTAAGCCAATTGTATGAGACAAATCAGAGCTCTGAAAATCAGTAAAAACCCTAATTTTGCTTGACTGTCAAGAAAAGTCCGTTTGTCCGATTCTTGCGCCAGTTTGAAAAGTCAGGAAATGTCTGAAGCTGAGATTGTTTGTAGAAAAATGCGAGGGCAAATTTTGGGGTACAACAGTTGCCCCTGTTCAATCTTCTTGGACCTGAAGAGTTAGATTGGCAAGTTTGCCTTTCGCGACTTGAAGGTAAAAGGAGATTGGACACTAGAGTGCCCGGAAATTTGCACTCATCAAAGCACTGGATGCGGGAATGGGCTTAGAGATGCCATTTGGAGATGGGCTTAACGATGCCATCTAGGAGAGTGACAGAAACTTGTCGGGGATGGGCTTAACGATGCCATCTAGGAGAGTGACAGAAACTTGTCGGGGATGGGCTTAAAGATGCCATCTGGAAGGGAACATTAGGAAAGTGTCCGAGCTTTGGACCATTTCTGAATTGGGGGTTTGAACAAGCAATAGGTTGACATCCGTTGTCGGGAGGAACCTGCAAGCTATTTTCAGGAAGTCGCATCTAAACAAGTTGATAGATTAACATCCGTTACTTGGGAAGAATCCATGAACCGCTTTCAGAAGTCTGGAAGAAGAAACTGAACAAGTGACAGGTTAACATCCGTTTACTTGGAGAAACCGTGAACTGTTTTCAGAAATCTTGAGATTGGATCAGCAATAGAGCAGCATCCGTTGTTGGGAAGCTTCCGTAAACTGTCTTTAAGAAATTGCATCTGAACAAGTTGATGGATTAACATCCGTTACTTGGGAAGAATCCATGAACTGTTTTCAGAAGTCTTGAGAAGAATCTGAACAAGTGATAGGTTAACATCCGTTTACTTGGAGAACCCGTGAACTGTTTTCAGAAATCTTGAAGTTGAATCAGCAATAGAGCAGCATCCGTTGTTGGGAAGCTTCCGTAAACTGTCCTTAAGAAATTGCATCTGAACAAGTTGATGGATTAACATCCGTTACTTGGGAAGAATCCATGAACTGTTTTCAGAAGTCTTGAGAAGAATCTGAACAAGTGATAGGTTAACATCCGTTTACTTGGAGAACCCGTGAACTGTTTTCAGAAATCTTGAAGTTGAATCATCAATAGAGCAGCATCCGTTGTTGGGAAGCTTCCGTAAACTGTCCTTAAGAAATTGCATCTGAACAAGTTGATGGATTAACATCCGTTACTTGGGAAGAATCCATGAACTGTTTTCAGAAGTCTTGAGAAGAATCTGAACAAGTGATAGGTTAACATCCGTTTACTTGGAGAACCCGTGAACTGTTTTCAGAAATCTTGAAGTTGAATCAGCAATAGAGCAGCATCCGTTGTTGGGAAGCTTCCGTAAACTGAATTCAAAGGTGCATCTGAACAAGCTGATAGATTAACATCCGTTACTTGGGAAGAATCCATGAACTGTTTTCAGAAGTCTTGGGGTTGAATGATTTTAGTCCGTCGACTGATCTTACCTGAAAAAGGCAAAGAGTTAGTTGGATGCAATGCTATGATGCATGATACAATGTATATCATGGTGTTATGAATGTAAATGGATGTGCATGTAAGCTGGAGAGCTGTCTTGCATAGGATAGATGAATCCAGGGCAGCGGAAGATAGAAGTATCTTGACTGCTGCCGGGGAAAATAAGTCCTGGATCGTTACTGGGGAACCCGAAGCTTGGGTTGTATACCAATCTTCTGGGGAATTCCTGAAGTCTTCTACTGGGGAGTACCAAACTAGTGGACTTAATGCTGGGGAGGCCAGATTGAGAATCTTCAGCTGGGAGAGAAGTATCTCTGGAGGTTTCACTGGGGAACTCAAGATTTTTCTTCTAAAAACTCTGGGGAGAAGATTTAAAAGTCTGACTCCGCTGGGGATTGTCCATTTGAAGCTTTTGATCTGCTGGGGATACTGAAGCTTAAACTCTGAGGAAAAATGATTTCCAGAAGATTCTTTGGCTGGGGATTTGCAAAGATAAACTCCTCCGGGGATAGTATTGATAAGTTATTGTTGGGGGAATTTTGAGGAACTCCGCTGGGGATGGGAAGAATTCTGGCGAGCGCGACCTCCCCTGGTGGTTAGCTGAGGATAACCCAGTTATAAGCCTTTGTGAGAATAACTTTGAATAAAACTCGGAAGGGACGTCCGTACTCTGCGGGGAATACCTTTCAGAACCTTACTGGGGATAAGCTTCGAGAGTCTACTGGAGATAGACCTCAAGGTTTGTCAGGGATGTGGATTACAGATCTCGAGGGATTTCCTTTGAAAGGGTGTCAAAATGTCCGTTTGTACTTTCGTCCTATCAGTAATCCTCCTTCTTAGGTTAAATTAGGAAGTGATCATGTTTCAAATGCATATGCCTATCTAACAAAACACTGGACGTTTCTCAAAAATAAAACAAATAGTGTAAGAGAAAAAGAAAAAGAAAATGAGAAATGACACAAATTTTGGGGAAGAGTATTCGTATTGATTTTCTTTGAGTATATTTGTATAAAGGAGACAATCATCCTAGTAAGAGGATCTCGTCGTAAATATTTGAAAAATTATACAAAATAAAGATGGCTATGTGAAATAATTCCATGGGATTCCGTTCTGCTGTAGCTTTCACAACTCTGAACCTCTGTCCATTCAATGCTTCGTTTGACGATGGCTGGACTGATCAGAAACCTGGAACCGGTTGATGAAGAGACTGTCTTTGAAGTGATCCGACGAGACATAGTCATACGCTTTAATTCCCTAATTTTTGCCTGAATCGCCCTTTCGGGTTTTCGATCCACCGGGAAACCCCTTTTTGCCCAAGCCGCCCTTTCGGGTTTTTGACTTGCCGGGTGTACGGATTTTTTTGTTTTTATCCCTAATTTTTGCCTGAACCGCCCTTTCGGGTTTTCGGTTCACCGGGATACCCCTTTTTGCCCAAGCCGCCCTTTCGGGTTTTCGACTTGCCGGGTTATTTTATGCGTAGTATCTTTTGACTATGTCTGCGTTCGCAGGGTGTGGCAAATCGTCGCCATCCATGGTGGTCAGAATCATCGCACCACCAGAAAATATGCTCTTGATTACAAATGGTCCTTCGTATGTAGGAGTCCATTTACCCCTGGGATCACTTTGCGGCAAGATAATCCGCTTGACTACTAGATCTCTGACTTGATACACTTGACGTCTGACTTTCTTATTGAAGGCCTTGATCATCCGTTTTTGATACGTCTGACCATGGCATATAGCAGCAAGTCGCTTTTCGTCGATCAGATTGAGTTGATCAAGTCGGGTCTGCATCCAATCATCTTCGTTCAAACCCGCGTCCTTCATAATCCTTAGAGATGGGATCTGAACTTCCATAGGCAAAACAGCTTCCATGCCATAAACCAAAGAAAATGGGGTTGCCCCAGTTGAGGTACGTATCATCGTACGGTATCCATGCAGCGCAAATGGTAACATCTCATGCCAGTCTTTGTAAGTGACGGTCATTTTCTGAATAATCTTTTTAATGTTTTTGTTCGCAGCTTCAACAGCACCGTTCATCTTCGGCCGATAGGGAGATGAATTGTGATGATAAATCTTGAACTGTTCGCATAATGCCGTGATCATTGTATTATTCAGATTTGTACCGTTGTATGTGATGATTCTGTCTGGAACACCATACCGACATATGAGGTTATGTTTGATAAAGCGGGCAACCACATTTTTGGTGACAGAGGCGAAGGAAGCTGCTTCGACCCATTTAGTGAAGTAGTCAATGGCAACCAGGATGAAGCGATGTCCGTTGGAAGCCGTGGGTTTGATCTCTCCAATCATATCAATGCCCCACATTGCAAAGGGCCATGGAGCAGTCAGGACGTTGAGGGGAACCGGAGGGATATGAACTTTGTCAGCATAGACTTGACACTTGTGACAAATACGGGAATGTTGATGGCAGTCAGCCTCCATGGTAGACCAGTAATAGCCTGCCCTTAGGATCTTCTTAGCCATTGTATGCCCGCTCAAGTGAGTGCCAAATGGTCCGCTGTGTATATCAGTCATGATCAATTCTGCTTCAGCCTTATCCACACATCGGAGTAATACACAATCATGGCTTCGTTTGTAAAGGATGTCGTTGCTCAGGAAGAACTTAGCAGCGAATTTCCTTAAGAACTTCTTGTCATTCACGGAAGCTCCTTCAGGATAATCTTGGGTCTCGAGATACCTTTTGATTTCATGGAACCAAGGTTGTTCCACTACTTCTTCGGTATTAATCTCGTGACAATGCGCGGGTTCATCCATTCGCTCGATGGAGATTTGGGGAGCCTCGTTATCCCAGTTGAGTTTAAACATGGAGGACATTGTGGCTAGAGCATCTGCTAGCTGATTCTCTTCTCGCGGAAAGTGCTCGAAGGTAATTTGCTCGAAGTGAGGCAACAATGTCAGAACATGTTCTTTGTATGGAATAAGATTAGGATGCTTGGTATCCCAATCTCCTTTGATCTGGCTGATGACCAAAGCCGAGTCCCCGAATACGATCAAAGATTTGATCCCCAAGTCTATAGCAGCCTTGAGACCAAAGATGCAGGCTTCATACTCCGCCATATTATTTGTGCAGCTGAAGCAAAGTCGGGCCGTGAAAGGAGTGTGGCATCCTTCCGGAGAAATAAGTACTGCGCCAATGCCGTTTCCAAGTGCATTTGAAGCACCATCAAAGTACAGGGTCCATCGGGATCCCTTTTCGGGTCCGTCATACGGTCCGTCACCTTTAATGTTGTCCAAATTCATGATGTCCTCGTCTGGGAAATCAAATCTCATAGGTTGATAGTCTTCGATAGCCTGATGAGCCAGATGGTCAGCTAATACACTCCCTTTTATGGCTTTTTGGGTGGTGTACTGGATGTCATACTCGGTCAAGATCATTTGCCATCTGGCTATCCTTCCAGATAAAGCGGGCTTTTCGAAGATATATTTGATAGGGTCCATTTTGGATATCAACAGGGTAGTATGAGTCAACATATACTGTCTTAGTCGGCGAGCAGCCCATACCAAAGCGCAACAAGTTTTCTCGAGCAGTGAGTAGCGAGTCTCACAGTCGGTAAACTTTTTGCTAAGGTAATAAATAGCATGCTCTTTTCGACCAGACTCGTCATGCTGGCCCAAAACACACCCCATTGAGTTATCCAAAACGGTCAAATACATGATCAATGGTCTTCCTTCGACGGGTGGCATCAGAATAGGAGGTTCTAGCAAATATTCCTTGATTCTATCAAAAGCAGCTTGGCAGTCGTCGTTCCATTCAACTACCTGATCTTTCTTCAAGAGTTTGAAAATTGGCTCACAGGTAGAAGTCAGATGTGAAATGAATCTGGCAATATAGTTTATGCGCCCCAAGAAACCTCTAACTTCCTTTTCAGTACGGGGAGCAAGCATCTCTTGTATTGCTTTTACTTTTGCCGGATCGACTTCAATGCCTTTGTTACTCACAATGAATCCCAGGAGTTTACCCGACCTAACTCCAAAAGTGCATTTACTCGGATTCAGCCTGAGCTTGTATTCTTTCAATCTGGCAAACAGCTTTTCCAGATGTTCAAGGTGCTCTTCCGCTGTTTGTGACCGAGCTATCATATCGTCTACGTAAACCTCAATCTCATGATGTATCATGTCATGAAATAGAGCTACCATGGCGCGTTGATAAGTTGCCCCTGCGTTCTTCAGCCCGAATGGCATTACTTTGTAACAGAAAGTGCCCCATTGCGTGACAAAAGTTGTTTTCTCCATGTCCTCGGGGGCCATTTTGATTTGATTGTAGCCCGAGAATCCGTCCATGAAAGAAAACACCTTATGCTGAGCTGTATTGTCGATCAGGATGTCAATATGAGGTAGCGGGAAATCATCCTTAGGGCTGGCCCTATTTAAATCCCTGTAGTCCACACACATTCTGACTTTGCCATCCTTCTTAGGCACTGGCACAATATTAGCGACCCAATGAGGATAGGACGTAACAGCCAGGAAGCCAGCATTGAACTGCTTCATCACTTCTGCTTTGATTTTTTTGGACATGTCAGGCCTCATTCGGCGAACTTTTTGCTTGATCGGTGGACAGTCTTCTCTTGTGGGGAGACGGTGAACCACGATGTCGGTGTCTAGGCCCGACATGTCTTCATAGGACCAAGCGAAGATTTCAACATACTCATTCAGTAACTGTACCAAGCGTTTCTTGGCTTCTGGTTCCAGGTTGGCACCCACTTGCACCTCCTTCCGATTCTCCTCGGTTCCCAAGTTAATAGTTTCCAACGGCTCTTCATGCGGTAAGATGGCCCTTTCCTCTTGTTGCAGGAGTCTGGCTAGTTCCCCGGGTACTTCACAACCTTCGTCATCTTCATACTCGGCTAGATTGACTAGGTCTTCCGAGTTATTGAAAGATACAGCAGAATAGTCACCCATGGAATCCGGAGTGAATGGGTACCTGCATTGGTGAGTGGCGGGTGTGTGTAAGGGATAGCCATCCTTAAACAACAACAAAAAAATGCAAAAGGAAAGAAAATGAACACAAGCAGTTTATCAAATGAAAAACGTCCAATGAATCATTAAACATGGCACATGAATATGAAAGATAGTCAAAACCCTTACAAGTGGACCTACATGCCCCGGGTAAGGCAGGAGGTGGAAAGATAGTGTACGGATTGTTTGAAAGTAAAATATTACAGACAAAATAGAAAATGTTTGATAGATAAATTACTGAGGAATAAAAGTGATGGGGACAAAGTCTTTAGCCTCCCAATTGCTCAACCCTCCTCTGACAGTCGGATGAATCCACTCTTCAAAGTTGCTTTCTTTGTCTTCATCTTCCAGGGCGTTGATTCGGTAAGGAGAAATCTTGACTGGCGCTCTCTCAATCTTTGACCGGCGCATGGCTTTCTGGCCAGCGGTGGTGAAACCTAATCCAAGCTTATCAACCTTATGCGGAAAATCGGGTAACTGCCCCCACGCTGAATTCTTTCCTTCCTTAACTGCAGCCCTTGCATCCTCCAGGGATGCCATCCTGGCCATCTGTCTTGGTGTCTCAGCTGCCAACTTCGCCACTGCTATCTCAGGAAGTACTTCTTCGAAATGTTGAAACGGTGTTTCAATGAACTCCCCTTCGACCTCCACATACCGGAAAGAATTTAAATGGCTAATCATGTACTCTTCTTCGCCGTGGACAGTAATGATCTTTCCCTTTACAGGATATTTCAGCATCTGGTGCAAGGAGGAGGTGACAGCTCCAGCATGGTGTATCCAAGGTCTACCCAGCAGGCAGGAGTATGATGGACGGATGTCCATTACATAGAAAGTGGATTTAAACACCTCGGTACCTATCTTTACAGGAATTTCAACTTCTCCATGGACCATTCTTTTCGACCCATCGAAAGCTCTGACGACAATATCACTCGGCTTCAATTCCAACCCTTCGCAATCTAGCCGGTCCAAGGCCTTCTTAGGCAAAACATTCAGCGATGAACCGGTATCAACCAAAACATGCGCAAGGGTGGTTCTGCGACACTCGATTGAAATATGCAACGCATCATTGTGATTCCGGCCTTTAGGGGTCAGGTCGGCATCAGAAAAACCTAATCCATTGTCTGCAGTCAGACTAGCCACGCAATGTTGAAATTGATCTGCAGAGGTTTCTTGGGGCACGTGAGCTGCCTTTAGAAACTTAATCAAAGCTTGAGCGTGCGCTTCTGAGCAAAGCAACAGTGCCAGCATGGAGATCTTGGAGGGGGTCTGCCCCAACTGCTCCACCACATCATAATCACTTCTCTTGATTATCCTCAAAATCTCGTCCATTTCTTTCTTGGATGCTTCTGGAATCACCAAAGGTTGAGCCCTCGTCCTGACGGGCTCATCTTGTATTCCCTTTCCTTTATCGGCAATGGTAGGAGAGACAACACTAGGAACGAAAATTTCTTCAATCAAAGGAGTTCTGGCAGAGAGCTTTACTGGTGCAGGGAGGACTTCTTTAGCTGACGAGGGTCCAAAAACTGCTCTTGGAGGAGCAATCTCTGGAGAAAATATTCTCCCGCTCCTGGTGATTTTGCTGGTGCCCGCAATGTTACTAATGTCGGCTTCTTCATCATCTGAATTTTCTTCAATTACCTCGATTTGCTTGATACCATGGTAGTAGACGTCACCACCATAGTTCCAAGGTATCGACTTCTCAGAAACATAGGGAACAGGCCCCGGCATTGTTATCTTCAAAGGTGTAGACTTTGCAGCTGGTGTAATCTTAACTGGCTTTTTGACGGCCTCAGAAAGATTGGCGTGAATGGTTATGATTGAGACATTTTCAACATGAACTGGAACAGCAGGAACTTTTTCGAACAAAATTTGTCGGCTATCCATGAGGCCTTGGATGCCTTCCTTTAATAGCGGACAATCAAACGGCAGAGAGTGGCAACAGTAGCAGTCTTCTTTACATCCCGGGAAAATCCCGGCCCTTAACAAATTCAACTTGACGGTTAACAGTGGAGTAGTCAGGTCACTAACATCGGCAACATACAGATCCTCTTCAATGGCATTGACATTCCGACCGTGCTTCGGCATAGGTGCAGATATCACATTGGGTTTTTCTGGAGCGTCAAACTCTACCTCCTTAGCCTCTATCAGGTCCTGGATCTTATGCTTGAGTGCCCAACAATCGTTGGTGTCATGCCCAACACTGTCTGAATGATAGGCGCACTTAGCATTGGCATGATAATGTGGAGAGGATGTATTTACATTCTTTGGCGCCTCCTTGATAGTGGCAAGATTCAATTTCAACAGATGGGGAAGCACCTGCGCTGGAGTCATATTAATACGGGTGAACTGCCGTTGTGGCCTTTCCACCCGTTGCTGGTTTGGTCTGGATTGGTTGTAGCGAGGCTGCTCACTCGGAGTGTTTTGAATCATTACGGCCCCTACAGTCGGCCGATGCTCCACCTTCCCTGCTCTTCTTTGAGAATATACCATAGCTGTCTCCTTCTTAAACGGCTTCTTCTCAACACTTGCAGCGACACCCTTCTGAATTTTTCCTGACTTGATGCCAGCCTCGATTCTTTCACCTGTTAAGATCAAATCGGTAAACCCTGCGGAAGAGTTACCAATTAAATGATTGAAAAATGGCCCAGATAGGGTCCCAAGAAACATATCAACGAGCTCACGATCGGTTAAAGGAGGCTGCACCCTGCCAGCCAAATCCCTCCATTTTTGTGCGTATTCCTTGAATCCCTCACTTGTTCCTAGCGACATACCCTGAAGTTGGGTACGGGTAGGAGCAAGATCGGAATTATACTGGTATTGTTTATAGAAAGCGGTGGCCAAATCTTCCCAATTTCTGACACTGGTCCCTTCTAACTGATAAAACCATTCCAACTGAGCTCCCGACAGGCTGTCTTGAAAGAAATGAATCCAGAGATTTTTATCTGCTGTATAGGGTTGAATCTTCCTCACATAGGACCTGAGATGCATTTTGGGGCAGGACAGCCCGTCATACCTTACAAACACTAGCACTTTGAATTTTGGGGGAATCACAATTCCGGCGACCAAGCCCATGTCTTCAAAATCCAAACCCGGTACCCTTTGCAATTCCATGGCAGCCAATCTGTCTTCTAAACCCTTGTACTTATCATCAGCTGGAGGATACTGCTGGTCAGAATAATCTTCATCCTCTTCAACCTCTTCCTCCTCTGCATCAGACTCGGAAGGCACCGCAACTCGATCTCTTTTACTAGTCCCTTCATCAGAAGTAGGAGGAAATTCAAGCACCCTCCGAGCTTCTCTGTCAAATCTTCTCCCTAAAGTAGCCACTCCGACCCTCTTTTTCTTCTTCACTGGGTCTCTACTCTCCAGATGAGCCTTGATATCCTCTTGACTCTTGACCAAGGTCATCAAGAGTTGCTGGAACTGTGCATTCTGGGCTTGTAGGTCTTTGACTGTTTGCTCGAGATCCATCCTACTGAAATAAACAGCAGACAGATAAGGAAACCTGGAGTGAGACCTGCTTATGCACATGATGAATGGTATGCTGATGTATGCAATGCATTCAAGGATTTAGGACATTCAAAATTGTTTCAGACAAAGAAGAACGCACGTCATATTAATAAGAAGAAATCTGTTAGTACATAAATGCCCCATGGGCCAAATGTTACAACATAAACTTCTCAAGGCAGAAAGACATTGCACATCCTCTTTGGTGCGATGTAGGTATTGAGGGCCTCTTGCTCATGGAGTTGGCGGGTAAGCTCTAGAACCTTCTTTTCACTGGCGTAGTAGCTAGCTTCAAAAGTGTTCCGTTCCTCCTTGAGCTGAATCCAACTCCTCTGCATTTCCTCCCACGATGTAGGCATGTCTGGATGCAGGATGGTGTAGGGGACCTCTCCTTCATTGACGGGCTCCTTAATCACTGGGAGTACATGAGGATAAGGCATCATTAGACTTTGGGCTCGGGCTCGTACCCACTTGAGATAGGGCTCAAGAGGGATGGAGTTCTTGTGTCCCAGAGTCTTGCTATCAACCTTGTTGAGTTTTCCCCAAGCTCTGATGAATCTTTGGCGAAGTCCTTGCGCATCGTTGTCGAAGTCAAAAACTAGGCTAGGAATCAACATGTCATGAGGGCCATCCCTCCGTGCATATCCAAATTGTCTCAAAGCTAGGCAAGGATTGTAGGTGATACCTCCTCTGATTCCAAGCAAAGGAACATTAGGAAACTCTCCGCAACGATCGACAATGATGACATTTTCTCTGGACCGAGAACACCAATGTACATCAGAATGAGTAAGAGTCATCAATCGTTGGGACCACCTTGTACCTTGGTCATTCTTCAGGACAGATTGTGGAAGGTGCGAAATAAACCACCTTGCAAGGAGAGGAGTACAGCACATGAGAACACCCCTCTTTCTCATTGTTCGTGTGTAAAATGAGTGAAGGATGTCCCCAAGCAATGTTGGTATTGGATTTCTGGACAAGAAGATTTTGACAGCGTTGACATCTACCAATTGGTCAGGATTTGGGAACAGGACCAACCCATAGATAAGGAGTGCCACAATTTCTTCAAATGCTCGTAGGTCCAATGAGTTCCAACATTCTTGTGCCTTCTCCAACAAGAATTTTGCTAAGAATCCTTTGACGCCGCTTCTGGTTTCCCAATGCCCCTTGATTTCAGATGGTTGTAGATGTAATGCTCGAGCAACATCTTCAGGCTTTGGTTCCTTCTCCGTACCGTTGAAGGGTAGTTGATTAAGGATAGGGATTCTTAGGAGTTGAGAAAACTCCTCCAAAGTGGGCACCAACTGATAATCAGGGAAAGTGAAGCAATGGTGAAGGGGGTCAAAGAACTGGAATAGCACTTTCATCATGTCTTCTTCAATGTTGGTGTTGACTAGGCTGAGCAGTCTACCATGTCTTTCACTGAAGGATGAATTTTCCGGAATTCTGGAAGTGATCTCCTTGAGTTGAGGAGAGATTCTCACAAGGTTGACTTGAATGGTATTTCGGCGAGGTATTTCCATGACCTATAAAACAAGAACAATGATGAAGATCCCAACCCTTGAAATGGTTAGTGAATGCATATGATGTTTTATGATGTTTATGATGTATGTGCAAGACATATGTACAAGCAAATCACACCAAACCCTAGTTTCAGGCTTGCATGGGGTTTCATAGGTAAGTACCCTCTTGAGTGTAGTTGGCTTAAAAACCTGTCCTATAAATAGTAACCGGGTTCTAAGGAGCTCAATATCACTGGATCGTTTTCATTGTTCATTGTTTTGGTTTAGCCACTTAACTAGCGACCAAAATATTCCAAGAAAACAACCCTCAATGAGTGTAGTATCGAGTATCTACCAACTTCGGACTGCACCAAAGCCGGTCATCTCACTACCCCTAATAAAAGGCCAAGATGGTCAAGTAAGGTTCTAGGTCATTAGTGCTTAGTGACATCACTCAGCGGCCCCGTACTCTCCTTGATTGAACTCAAGGGTTACCGGTACCCACAAATATGTCGCACTAATATAGCTATTGCTTAGACCGTGTCGGTATACCCCGCACAGTTTCCACAACGTATTGCTATCTATGAATGTTTCCCAAAATCCGGGTGGAGGATTTCAAGCCCAAAACAAAGAACCAAAAGATAAAGCAAACAAAACATACAATTAGTCATGCAAGAGGGTGATCTAAGCCCTAAGGTAACCCCACTTAAAACAAACTCCCCAGCAGAGTCGCCAGTTCTGTGATACGGTGGGAGAACTGACTAGTGTTTTGCGTTCGCATTCGCACTTGTGCGGTTGAGCAAGAGTCGCCACCGACTTTTTATTTTATCCTAAAGGAAAGGTTAAAAAAGCACAGCAAAAACCTTTTTGAGATATTTCGTGGGTTCGGGGGGTAGATTATAGAAGGGGAAGGTATTAGCACCCCTTCTATCCATGGTTATCCATGGGCTCTTAGGTACTTGCTTAGATCAATCTTGCCTTGGTTTTCAATTGTTTGAAATGGTGCTTTGTGTGTGGTCTTGAAAATGTTTTGAAAAGATGCCTTGTGCTAGGCTAACCTTGTAACAATTCTTTACTCGAATGTTTTACAAAAGTTGTTTTATCTTTTAAAAAGATGTTTCAAGGGTTTGAAAAGTTGATTTTGAAAGTGTTTGTGAAGTGGGTTTTGAAATTAGGCAAGTGTTTTCTTTGCAAATTGACAAGTACTTAAGAGTTTATCTACCCTATTGTACTCAAAGATTTTTTTGTCATGTTTTAACCCCTTTTAACAATTTTTGTTCTACCATTGAAATTGGTAGGCAATCTTGCGTTTAGGAAGTTTATTCGGGACGGGCGCGGGTCATCGTATGGACCATGAATGCAATGATGCCAAGTGTCTTTGGCAATTTGTTTTGAAGGGACTATGATCATTCCGTTTTAGGCAACACTTTGAGGGACTTATGATCATTTTGAATTTGTTTTGCCAAAGATACTCGACGTGCAAGCATGGCCCATTTTTGGAAGGCAACATGTGGGATCACCCTAGGGGGTGCAAGTGTGATTGTGTATTGATTACATGTATTTGTCTTGTATTAGGTTATCTAGCGTTTGATTTTATGTACATACAAACCCTAGGTCTAACCATGGTATAATTGAAAACTGTAAATTGCGGAATGTAAAATCTACGCTATTACAAGATAGTGTCCGGGAGTGGGGGTATAAATATACAAGGGGATGAGACTTATAGTACCCAAATAAATTACAACCAAATCGAAGTCGCAATCAAACGTGAATATCGAATGTACAAATATAAGATAAAAATGTATATAAGGCAATGTGAATGTATTTGTGTAAGTGTACAAGTGTATATGTATATGAATTGTGTAATTATGTACAAGTGCGAATCGTGAAGTTGAATCGTATTAGGGTTTTTTGACCTAGATATGTATTTTGATTTATGTATGCTTAATTATGTATAAAAGAAAAAGAAAGTGTTTTGATTTAAATGTTCAAGTTTTTAATTAGATGTATTATGTATAAAAAAAAAGAAAGTATTTTAATCACATATTTATTAATTTTAATACTAGAGAAAAAAATGCATTTAAATTATTATGTACAAATATGTATTTTAATTAAAAGAAGATGTTTTCAAATTTAATTATATGATAAAAGGTGTTTTATTATTTTATATACAAATATCTATCTAAAAAAGATGTTTTAACCTTATGATAAAAAATGTATTTTAAGTTAGTATTTTACAAAGAATAAAAAAAGTAAACATTGTTTATAAAAATGAAAAGGGTTAGTGTTTTACCAAGAAAAAGAAGTAAATATAAAATAAAATAAAAAGGGTTAGTGTTTAATGAAAATGCTTGGTTAGAAAATGAAATGACTCTTTTTGTTGGGCTTTAGAGGTGAATCAAAAACGGGTCAAGCCCATGCTAAGCTTGAAACGAAATTAGGGTTAGGGAATTGGTGTGTTCAGTTGAGACAAGGGACTTTAGGGGAAAGCAGCGGCGCCGTTCATAAGTTCTTCTTCTCCGTTCTTCTTCATCTCCCTGAATGCTGAATGTGATGCCTAATGATGCCGAGCCAACCCAACGCCACCTCCGGTTCCGCTCATCTCCGTGGTTGGACTAAACCTAAACGGACAGGGTAACGATCTCACCTTCTCTATGCATTAGGGTTTTCACTCTTCTTTGCATGCTTAGTCTGACTTATAATTTCACACGTTATTATTGTTTGTTTTTTTCTTGAGATTGAGAAGAGGAACGAAAAGCTACCTTAACCTTTTTGGGGACGGAGGAAAGGGAACCGGAACTGGAGGCGTTGAGGTGGAGGCCCGGTGGCGAAGCTGGAAGCTGGCTTAGGAAAGTTTGGTACTTTTATCTTTCTTCTTCTTTTAGGGATTCGATGATGACAGATTGGTACTGAGAAATCCTTCTTAAAATTCACTTCTTTATCTTTCTTTTTCTACTATGTGTTGCCTTTGCCTATGATGCTTCGAATTGTTGCCTTGATGAACTTTCTCTTCTTCTCTCGTGTTGCCTTTGCTTCTGTTTGTCTTGAATGTTTTTGAACAGTTGTTGCCTTGGTGGGTTGGATATAATGCTTTGAGATGCCCAGTGATGATCTCAGAGGTCTGAGGGCCTTGGTTGCCTTTGATATTTTTGTTTTCTTCTGAACCCCTGATGCCTTGAATCGTTATTCTGTGTTATCTTGAACTGGATGCCTTTCTGAGATTTATCGCCCAATGATGTTCATGCTGAGGGCTTAGGAATTGGTTTCGTGCTTGACAGTAAGTTTTGACAAGTTATGCTTTTGAGTTTGATAGGCTTATTGCAGGATAAGGCCTTGAATGGTGTTTTGAGACAGGGGTTCTGGTTTATCAGTTTGGTAATTCAGTTTAAGGTTATGTATTGACAGTATGTTCTTGCATTTTTGGTTTGGATGATGTATTTGATAACTAGTGAGATCCTGGACAGGTATGAGGTTATGGCCTATGCTGGTTTTGTTTTACAGTATGGTTGAGGGGTTATGTTTCAGTTTTAGTTTTTGTGTTTTTTTTTGGATTTGAACTGGTTTAACAAGGCTTCGGGTTATGGTTTTTGTGAGACTTTTGCTAATGGGCTTGTGTTTGATCTGGACAGTAGGCAGGTTATTGGAGCATTAGCAGGTTATGTGAGGTGTTTTCTTCTACCTGGTATGAGGTTTGAGATGTGTTTTTATAACTTGTGTGTTCTGGACAAGTATCAGGTTTTTGCCTATGCTGGTTTAGTTCTGAGTTATACAGGTGATATTGGTGCTTGGCTCAATCAGCATGTTTTCTTGTGTTCTTTTGTCTTCTTTCTATTGGTCTTTGGCGCCCAATCTTCATTCAAAACTTTGGTATTCTCTTTGACCCAAGTTTGCTGGGTAGTTTCACAAGGTTTCTTGGCATTTTTCCATTTTTGGTACCTGTCTATGCTGTGTAGTTTTGAACAATGCTGAATTGTATCCTCTTCTTTGTATATCTTTTCTGTCTTGTTATACTGCCTATGCCTAAGACCTGAACTCTGCTGCTTTATCTCTCTTTTTCCTCTCCAAAGTACAATTAAAGAATTTAATAATGTTATTATTCTGTATTTTCTGAAGGGGCCCTACTATGCTGGGAAATGATGATAAGATCCAAGTTACTTGCATAACATATCTCTGCATCTTTATCCACCTTTTGTGCTTTGCTACACTTTTTGCATTTCTTTGATATCCTGGGATTTGACTTTGCAGCAATTGTACTTTTGGGTAATCCTTGAGTAAACTTAGGCATTTTGACAGTAACTTCCCTTTTGCTTTGGATAGAAAGTTGAAATTGGACTTTTTCAGTTTAGTTTGAATTTTGGATTTGAGATTCTATGCAGCTTGAATTTGTAACTTATGCTTTTGACATTTGCATTTTATGAATAAAAAAATCTTCCCTCTCTGTGAACCGGGAGAAATCCCGTGATTTGCAGAGAGGGTCAACTGATCCCAGTCAGTGGCCCCTAATGATGAGCAATTTTAACTGTCTTTAATTAACTGCTTTCTGACTTTTCTTTTCCTTTTTTGCAGATAAAAATGGAGCACCGAAACGGAGTGAAGAATGAAGAATTAGAAATAGGATAGAATTTTTATTTTTCAGTTTAATTCTTGTACATTATTATTATTTTAAATACTTTGTAATAAATATTAGTATCCAAATAATAACAATTGTAACAATTATTAAATGTGAAATAAAAATTCCATTGATATTTAATTTTCTTTCAATTCCTTTTCTTTAATTGTTTATTTGTTATTTATAGTTCCTTAAATAAAATAAAATGAAAGTTTAAATTTCAAATATTTTAATTCTTAGAACCATAAATAATCAACTAAACCTTTGATGATCAAAATAAATGAATTCGACGTATCCATTATCCAAAGCAACGCACAGACGAACACATAAATTTAATCAGATGCAATTCTTTTTTCACTGATCCTTTTGCCAAGCACTGTAATTCCACATTGCACACATCCCTTTTGACTGGTGAATTCAAACCAACTGCCTCATTTACTGATTAAATCACGATAATGCAAATTTTAACCCGAATCTCGGAATAAACTGCAAAGTGCGGTAGAATTTAAATTCTTCTGAGAATATGCCCATAAAACCTTAATTCCTGATTAAATGCTAGATAACGCTCGCCTGATCAAAATTGAACCAAAAATCATCCCAACCCTAAGCCAATTGTATGAGACAAATCAGAGCTCTGAAAATCAGTAAAAACCCTAATTTTGCTTGACTGTCAAGAAAAGTCCGTTTGTCCGATTCTTGCGCCAGTTTGAAAAGTCAGGAAATGTCTGAAGCTGAGATTGTTTGTAGAAAAATGCGAGGGCAAATTTTGGGGTACAACATTGAGTTATAACCTTTATGGGGATATCCATCTCCCCGTGTACCATCCTTTTTGAGCCATCAAATGCCCTTACGACTATGTTACTGGGATTCAACGCCAGTCCTTCGCAGTCTAGTCTGTCGAGAGCTTTCTTCGGTAAAACATTCAAACATGAGTCGGTGTCCACCAAGACATGGGCCAGAGTTGTTCCTCTACATTCCACAGAGACATGCAATGCCTCGTTGTGCTTTCTTCCCCTTGGTGTTAGATCAGCATCTGAGAAGCCCAGGCCGTTGTCTGCCGTCAAGCTGGCCACGCAATCTTGAAATTGGGTAGCAGATGTCTCTTGTGGCACATGGGCTGTCTTTAGAAACTTCACCAGGGCTTTCGCATGTGCCCCGGAACACAGTAACAATGCCAGCATGGAGATTTTGGAGGGATTTTGCCCTAACTGCTCAACTACGTTGTAGTCGCTCCTCTTTATTATTTTCAGGATCTCCTCCATTTCCTTCTTGGAGGTTTCGGGGATAGTCAGTGATTGAGCCTTCGTCCGGACAGGCTCTACTTAAATAATTTTTCCTCGAGTTTCAGCAGTAGGAGTGTTGGTAGGAATGATAGCAAGGGTTGTATTGTCTTCGTCAATAGGAGCACTTGCAGAGATGATTATTGGCACGAAGGTAACCTTTGGAGCAGCCACGGGTCCAAAAACTTCCTTTAGGGGGGCAATTTCTGGAGAGAAGATTCTACCGCTTTGGGTAATCTTACTGGTTCTGGAAATATTACTAATGTCAGAGTCTTCTTCTTCTGAGTTTATCTCTTCAGCGGCTAGCCCATCTTGTTTGATGCCATGGTAGTAGATGTCCCTATCGTAATTCCACGACACAGTTTTGTTTGATTCATATGGGATTGGCCCAGGCATTGTGATTATAAGAGGAGTAGCTTTTGGAACAGATGTAATTCTAATGGGTCTTTTGGGGACCCTGGAAGAATTGGCGGAGATGGTGATGATTGAAAAGTCTTCAACAGGAACAGGTGAAGTAGGAGTACTTTCAAACATAAATCTCTTTATTGTCTATAAAGCGTTGAATGACTGTTTTCAACAAAGGGCAAACAGTTGGTGAGGATAAGCAGAGATGGCAGTCTTCATTACAACCCGAGAATACATCGGCTTTTAACAAGTTTATCTTAATGATTGGGAGTGGAGTCAAGAGTTCACCAATTGTGGTAACAAACAAATCTTCTTCAACAATATTGGTGTTGTGACCATGCCTGGGCATAGGAGCAGAAATGACGTTTGGCTTCTCAGGCGCATCAAACTCAATCTCTTTTGCCTCTATAAGGTCTTGAATTTTGTTTTTCAAAGCCCAGCACTTGTTAGTGTCATGACCCGGGCTTTCAGAATGATACGCGCAGCAGGCATTTGGGTGATAATGAGGGGACGCTGTGTTGGGGTTTTTGGGAGCTTCTTTCAAAGTTGCCAAATTGGACTTCAGAAGGTGCGGTAAAACCTGGGCTAGAGTCATATTAATTCTGGTGAATTGCCAGACTGGCCTTTCCACCCTCGGTTGGTTACTTCTTGGTTGATCAGATGTCGGCTTTGGGATCATAACAGCCCCTACCATTGGTCCCCGTTCAGCTCTCCCTTGATTCCTTTGTGGATATACAACAGATACCTCCTTCTTCCCAATGATGGGCTTCCTCACAACTGTAGAGGCAGATGAATCCTTCTGAATCTTCCCACTTTTTATGCCAGCTTCACCCTTTCTCCGGTCAGTATTAACTCAGTAAATCCTGCAGATGAGCTTCCAATCAGATGGTTGAAGAAAGGGCCCGATAGAGTGCCTAAGAACATGTTCACCAACTCCCTTTCAGACAGAGGGGGTTGAACTCTCCCAGCTAGATCTCTCCATTTCTGCGTGTAGTCCTTGAAACCCTCATTGGAAGCCATAGCCATACTCTGAAGTTGAGTACGGGTAGGCGCCAAATCAGCGTTATATTGATATTGCTTATAGAAAGCTGCGGCAAGGTCTTCCCAGTTGTGGATGTTGGCCCTTTCCAGTTGGTAAAACCAGCCGAGTTGTGTTCCAGATAGGCTATCTTGGAAAAAATGCACCCATAAGTCTTTATCGGCGCAGTGCGGCTGGATCTTTCTCACATATGATCAGAGATGCATCTTAGGACATGACACCCCATCATATTTTGCAAACAAAGGCACTTTGAATTTCGGAGGAATCACGATCCCCGACACTAGTCCCAATTCTTCAAAGTCTAGACCCGACACCTTTTGTATTTCCATAGCGCTCAAACGCTCTTCAAGATGTCTGTACTTATCATCAGCTGAAGGATATTGTTCCTCAGAGTAGTCTTCCTCTTCTTCTTCCTCTTCAGATTCAGACGGGACCGCTGTTTCTTTTCCTTTCCGCTCTCCTCACCAGATGTCATTGCAAAATTCAGGGTTCTTCTAGTCTGTCCTTGAAACCTTCTCCCCATGTTTAAAACCCCGGTGACTTTCTTTGTTTTCCTTTTTCTTTCCTCAGCCAGCAGAGTCTTCAACTCCTCCTGCCCCTTGGCGGGTCATGAGTAACTGTTGAAATTGTATGTTCTGAGCTTGGAGATCTTTGACTGTCTGTTCGAGATCCATCTTACTGAAATAAACATTAGAGAGATGAGGAAACTCGTTGCAAAAGACCTGTTTATGTTATGATGAATGATATGCGCATATGCAATGTTTTCAAGGATTTCAAATATTCAAGTTCGTTTTAGACAAAAAGAAGCACACATTATATTAATAAGATGAAGTTTGAGTACATCAATGCCCCTTGGGCAAAATAATACAAAACTCTAAGATAAAAAGGTAGTGCGCATCCTCTTTGGTGCAATGTAGGCATTTAGAGTCTGCTCCTCATGAAGTAGCCTAGTGAGTTCCAAAACCTTATTCTCGCTTGCGTAGAATTGAGCTTTGAAAGTATCTCGCTCTCCTTTGAGCTATATCCAATCCATTTGTAGGTCTTTAAGAGATGGGGGCATGTCAGGATGTAGGATAGTGTATGGAACTTCTCCCTCCTTAACAGGCTCAATGATCACCGGAAGGATGGAAGGATAAGGCATCATAAGACTTTGAGCACAGGTTCGTACCCACTTGAGGTAAGGCTCATAAGGGATGGAATTCTTGTGTCCCAAAGTCTTGATATCCACCTTTTTTAGCATCCTCCAAGCTCGGATGAATCTCTGGCGAAGGCCTTGATCGTCGTTGTCGTAGTCGAATACCAAGCCTTGAATCAGTATCTCGTGCGGGCCATCCCTTCGGGCGTAACCAAACTGTCTTAGAGATAAGCATGGGTTGTAGGTGATGCCTCCCCTAATTCCAAGTAGAGGGACATTAGGGAATTCCCCATAACGGTCAACAATGATAACATTCTCTTTAGATCGAGAGCACCAATGAATATTTGAATGTTGGAGCGTCATTAACCTTTGCGACCACCTTGAACCTTACTCATTCTTTAAGACTGATTGGGGAAGATGAGAAATAAACCATCTTGACAGGAGAGGAGTGCAACACATAAGGACACCTCTTTTCCTCATTGTGCGAGTGTGAAAAGAGTGTAGGATATCCCCTAGCAATGTAGGCACCGGATTGCGTGACATGAAGATTTTGACGGCACTCACATCTATGAGTTGGTCAGGATTGGGAAACAAAACCATCCCATAGATGAGAAGAGCCACAATTTTCTCAAAGGCTTGCAAGTCTAAGTAATTCCAACAACTTTGGGATTTCTCAAACAGGAACTTTGCTAAGAAGCCTTTGACACCACTTCTAGTTTCCCAATGAGTTGTGACATCGATGAGTGCAAGTGCAAAGCTTGAGCAATCTCTTCTGGCTTTGGGTCTCTTTTCGTACCAATTAAAGGTAGTTGATTGAGAATGGGAATCCTCAAGAGTTGAGAGAATTCTTCCAAAGTAGGCACAAGCTGATAGTCGGGAAATGTGAAGCAATGGTGAAAAGGATCAAAGAACTGAAAGAGCACCTTCATCATATCCTCATCTGTGTTAGAGGTGACCAAGTTGAGTAGACGGCCATGCCTTTCAGTGAATGGATAGTTCTCAGGGATCCTTGAAGCTAGCTCCTTAAGTTGTGGAGGAATTCTTGCAAGGTTGACTTGGATAGTTTTCCTGCGAAGTGAATCCATATCCTACAAACAAGAACAAAGATGAATCTCCAAAATCCTTGAAATGGTTAGTGATGTATATGATGTATATGATGTTCATGATGTCAATTATGTCATGTACAAGTATGCATATACAAGCAAAACAAACAAGTTCTTAGTTTAGGCTTGCATGGGGTTTTATAGGTAAGTACCCTCTTGAAGTTTAGTTGGCTCAAACCTGTCCTAGTAATAGTAACCGGGTTCTAAGGAGCTCAATATCACTGGATTGTTTCCTTGGTCATTATTTCAGCTCAAGCCTCTTTAATGGTGATCGAAATATCCCAAGAAACCATCCCTCAATGAGTGTAGTATCGAGGATCTACCAACTTCGGATTGCACCAAAGCCGGTCATCTCACTACATCCTAAAGGCCAAGTTGGTCAATTAAGGGTTCTAGAAGTTCATTAATGCTTTATGACATCACTCAGCGGCCCCGTATTCTCTTTGATTGACTCAAAGGCTACCGGTACCCAAAAATATGTCACACTAACATAGCTATTGCTTAGACCATGTCGGTATACCCCGCACAGTTTCCACAACGTATTGCTATTTACCTATAATGTATCCCAAATTCGGGTAGAGGATTTCAAACCCAAACAAAAAACCATAATGTAAAGCAAACAAGTCAAACAGTGTAAGCAAATAAATGTGATCTAGCCCTAAGGTAACATCACTTTCATAATTTTCAATATTCCCCAGCAGAGTCACCAGTTCTGTGATACGGTGGGAGAACTGACTTAAGGTTTTGCGTTTGTGTTTGCAAATGTTGCGGTTTAGCAAGATTCGCCACCGACTTTTTCTTTTATCCAAAAGGAAAGGTGAAAAAGCACAGGAAAGACCTTTGAGATTGTTTCTTGAGTTCGGGGGGTAGATTATGAAAAGGGAAGGTATTAGCACCCTTTTCATCCATGGTTTTCCATGAGCTCTTAGTTACTTGCTAGATCACTTGCTTTCGTTTGAAATTGTGCTTTGTGTGGTTTTTGAAAGTATTTTGTAAAAGAGGCCTTTGTTTAGGCAATCTTTGTAATAATTCTCATTCGTAAGAATGTATACAAAGATGTTTGTCTTTTTGAAAATGTTTTCAATGTTTGTAAAATGTTTTGGAAATGTGTGTGTTTGTTTTTGAAAATAGCAAGGATAGTTGTTTAAAAATAGAGCAAGTAACTAGAAGCAATCTACCTACTCAAATGTCTTTGTTGTTCATTTTCTATTCCTTTGACATTGTTGTCTTACCATTGATTTGGTAAGCAACTCTATCTTTGGATGTAAACGGGACGGGCGTGGGTCATCGTATAACCATGATTAACAATGTTGCAAAGTATCTTAGCATTTTCGAGGGACCAAGATCATTTTGTAATGTAACTTTGAATAGCGTCATCGAGGGACTATGATCTTATATTTGTTTGTTTTGCCAAGATACTTCGCATACATAATATGGCCATTTTTGTACAAGGCAACCAAGTGGAGAAATCCTAAGGGTGCTTGTGTGCATAATGTGTTATTTTCATGCCTTGATTTTGTATTGGATTTAGGGTTTTCTATTTGATTTGTTTTTATCTTGCCATTCAAACCCTAATTACTAGCATGGTATGTAAAGCGGTAAATTGCGTAATTTAAAGATTACTACGCTATTACAACATTTTATGGGAGGGGGGAATACAAATTGTGAATGAGGATTTGCAATAATGTAAATCTAATTAAGCTATTACAACCAAATCGAATTTGTACAAATATTGGAATGAATAATATACAAGACAATTTAAATATGCAAAGATATATAAATGCAAGAAAAGGATTTTTGTTTTGTTTTTTATGTGAAAAGAAGTTTTGAGCTAAACCTAATAACTTAAGAAGAGGAGATTAATTCTTGGAAAAAAAGTTAACCCTAATTTCTAAGATAAAAAAGAAAATAAAGCTCTTTAAGTATTATTTTTTGTGTATTTTTGTATTAAAAATAATAAATAATATTTGGTGAAAATATTTAGTCTCTTTATATATTAACAAATAAATATTTACAAGTATGAATAAAAAAGGGAATAAAATAGTTAACCTAATTCTATTATATTTACAAATTTATTTAAGAAAAAATAACTTAATATATAGTTTAGTAAAAATATTTTTTATGTGAAAATAAAATAAAAATGCAATATTTATCATATTTATATTTTTTATGATTTTTATGTGTTAAAGAAAATACTTTAATAAAACAAATATGAAAATAAAATAAATAATAAAAATATTGGGCCAGGGGTGCTGCAAGCAAACAGAGAGTAGTGTGTTAGTAAAAAAATAAAAGGCCCAAGAACCAAGCCCATACTGCCCAAAAATGCCAAAACTGAAACTGAAAAAATGAGAAAAATGTAAAAGGTAGTGCCAAGGTTCGAACCCACGACCTGGGCATTGCCACGCTACCTTGCCACTGGGGTGGCTGTACATCCGTTAGTTTATATGAAACAATAAAAACATAACATAAGAAGCTTCCTTGCCCTGTACTTCATCTTCTTCCTCAAGCTGGCCAGAACTTCTGTATCTTCCTCATCTCTCCATGAAAACGGAAACTTCCAACATGAAAATGATAGTGCTCTTTCCCACGATTTCAGACATGTAACTTATGGAAAATGACAATCAAAGATTAAAACGAATTTTGAAAGCCCTAATTTTAAACCTAATTTCTACATAAATTTGAACTCCAAAATTCTCTACACATAATGAACAGAAATGAAATCTATGCACATGGTTGGCTTCAACACTATAATATCTACATTTTTCTTTCAGAAATCGTGGCCAATGGATGCCTGTATGAAAAGATAAAAGTTGGAATTCTTACCTCTTTCAGCTGAGATCGTGAATGGAGTTTGAGTGAGATTTAGGAAGGCCTGAAGGTTCCTTTAGCTTGCTTGAACCTCCCTAAGTGTGTTCCAATCCTTGCCTTGCTTTGGAAGTGCCTGAAACTCTCTATCCAAGTCAACCTGCAAGCTTGAAAAACAAAAATGGCAGATGAAGAAGGAGTTACAGTGCAGGAATGATGGTCTGAATCACTTAGATATGAGGTAGGTAAAGTGTTTGAATGATTAAAACTAGAAACGCACGAGCAAATTTGTGGATTGTTATGCTTATGCTCAAACTGCAAGTTTTTGACAGGTTTTGTAAGAGGGATTTTTGGAGTATTTCAGGCCTTTTGCAATCATGTTTTCAGTTGTAATATGTTTGTGTATTAGTATGGATAATGTTTCAAATCCACTCCTCAACAGATTTTTCAGTTGTAGGCTTTTTGCACACTTTCTTACTTTTGAAGCAAAGTGAAGGCACAAGTCTCCTCATGCTTGTACTGACCTGCTTGGAGTTGGTACAAGTCCTAGACAAATTGTATTTGGTTTATAGGATTTGTGTGTGCAGAGAAAACAGGTCCAATGCTCAAGAAATGAAAAGTTGCAAAAGTTATGCTTTTCCAAAATGGCAATGGCAACTTTGAGCCATTTATGGAGTTAAAGCTTAGACAAAGACTCTTGTGCTTGGATTAAGGCTTTATAAACTGAGTAAGCATTAAATTATAAAGTGAGAAACAATTTTGATGCCTGTAAAGCAAGGATTAGGCAGCATAGATTCATATTGGAGTTTTGTTCTTCATGAAATTGCTTGAATTTAAAGTGAGAAATTGCCAATTTCATCTCTTCGATTCTCCCTACTCAAAAATGATCTCAAGGAGTTCTTTGACATTTTGGAAATCTTGAAATGTGATCTATAACTCATATTTGAAATGCATTTCAATATTCCTCTTGTAACTAGGTGAAAAATTGCCATGAAGTTAGTTCCAAAACCTGCCTAAATTAGGGCAAAATTTCACTAAGTTATTTTAGTTCATGGGCATGTATTCACAAAATTATATCTTGAGATACAAACATATTTAGGGAAAAATGTGTGAATAAAAGTTATATATTTCATGGAGGTCTACAACTTTCATGTTGGGAACTTTCTTTGGATCGTCATGTATCATGGTGGAAAATTGGCTTAAAATTGAGAAAAAATAAGAAATTTTCTATACTTAGAAAAATTTCTAAGTTAAGAAAAATTCAAATTTCAAAACCAAATCTTCAATCTTTGATTCCTTGATGAACAAGTTTATCATTTTGACATGTTTTGATGAATTGTTATCTTTGGTATTTGATTTTGACCAAAAAGTCAAAGTTTGACTTTTCAGTATACAGTTGACTTTTGATCAGTTGACTGCAAATTTCATCTGTCAATCCAATTGATTTGCAATGTTTTGAACCATGTAATTAGGTAAAGATGATGCAATTTAACCCTTGAAATCATGCTTCAAATAAATTGGTCACTTGCTAGGTCAAAAATCAGAAATTACCCTTTCTCAGTCAAAACCCAAATTTTGACCATTTTGCCCTTTTGATGATTTGATCAAATTTCTTGAGGAATTGTGGTCCAAACTTGATTAAATGATATATATGAGTCTAAAATGTTGATGTGGATAAATTTTTTTGAAGATTAACTGTAAATTGGCCATGGTTGACTTTTTTCCCCAATACAGCTGATTTTTAGGTCAACTGTTCAATTGACTGAGCAAAAGTGAAATCCAAGGCTTGAAACTTGACATGAGTAAACTTAGGGGTCTATAATGATCAATGAAAGTCATATGGGGCATTGGAAGTTCAAAAATCCTTGTGCAAACTCAAACCCTAATCCAGTCATGAGTCAAAGAGATCTTGTGAGAAAATCTTGATAAATGAGAGGGCAAATTTTGGGGTACAACAGTAGCTTCTTCATCTGAATCACCCACATTATTAACTTCATGGCTTCCAATGCGGAGAGGTGGCTTTCCTGCACGAGCACACCTCACTTCCTTCTGAGCTTTGACGGTGAAGCCCAAACCAAACTTGTCTGTTTTGAATGGGATATCGAGAAGTTTCCCCCAAGTATCACAACTTCCTTCTTCAATTGCAGCACGAGCATCTTTGACGAAAACCATCTTCGGCACGACTTTAACAGCTTTGGATTTATCAGAGGAACATTTGGTAGCAGCAACCATAGGTGGCACGACTTCAAAGGCTTGACACGGGGTCTCAATGAATTCTCCATCCATCTCTACGTATTTGAACGAGTTGAGGTGGCTCACCATAAACTCTTCCTCACCACAGACGGTGACAATTCTTCCCTTGACAGGATATTTAAGTTTCTGATGAAGAGTTGAGGTTATTTCCCCTGTTTTATAGATCCACGGGAGACCCAATATACAAGAATAGGCAGGACGGATATCCATAATGTAGAAGGTGGAGTTGAATATTTGGGAGCCCACCTTGATTGGAAGATCTAATTCCCCATGAACAGTCCTTTTTGATCCATCGAACGCCCTTACAATGATATCACTTGGCTTCAAGACTAAACCTTCACAGTCTAGACGGTCTAACGCCCCCTTGAGTAGTACGTTTAGAGACGAACCACTATCGACTAAAACATGTGCTAGGGTGGTCCCCTTACACTCGACTGAAACATGTAGAGCTTTATTGTGGTTATTCCCAAGTGGTGTTAGGTCAGCATCTGAAAATCCCAAGCCATTATCAGTCGTCAGGCTAGCCAAGCAATTCTCAAATTGGTCCGTTTTTGTCTCATGGGGAACATGAGCCTTTTTCAGGAATTTGATTAATGTTCGAGCATGGGCATCGGAACAAAGCAGCAATGACAACATTAAAATCTTAGAAGGGGTTTGCCCCAACTATTCCACAATCTTGAAATCGCTCCTTTTTATGATCTTCAAGATCTTGTCCATCTCACGAGCGGAGGGTTCTCCATCAGCAACGTCCTTGGCGGGTATTTTTGTCACGACAGGCTCAACAACCTTCTCCTTCCCCCTTGTATCAGTACTTGGCTTGGCAGCAGTAATGCGGATGGACGCCTTTGTAACAACTGGTGGTGAGATATTGGCTGAAAATATTCTCCCAGTTCTAGTTACTTTGCTTGAGCCAATTATGCTATCAACACCATCAACTTTTCATTCTTCGATCCAAGCGTCTTGTTTAATCCCATGATAAAACACCTCAGCACCATAGTTCCATGGCACTGCCTTGTTTGAAGAATAGGGAATTGGTCCGGGATTGGTAATTATTAAGGGAGCAACAGTGGGTTCATTTGAAATCCTAATAGGACCTTTGGAGGTGATCCTAAGAGGCTTGTTTGAGATGGTAATAATGGAGAGATCTTCGCATTTGTTAGTCAAACTTTTGGTAAGTGGGGTTTTCTCAAATAGAATTTCGTGGCTATCCATTAGGCGTTGAATGCCTTTCTTCAGCCCTTCGCATCCATTGAGTTGTTTAGTACAGCAAACACAGTATTTTACACAGCCAGGGAATATCCCATCTTTCAACAGATTCTTTTTGATGATGTCCAGAGGAGTAGTCAAGTCTTCAATAGAGTCAATGAAAATTGTATCTTCAACAACATTAACACCCTTGTCATGCTTCAACATAGGTGCGATGATTACATTTTGAGTTGGAGGAGGATCAAACTCAATAGTCTTGTTATTGATCAAATTCTGGATTTTATTCTTCAAGGCCCAGCACTGGTTAGTCTCATGCCCAGGGCTTCTTGAGTGGTAAGCGCATTTAGCGTTCGAATTATACTTTGGTGAAGAGGTATCTGGGTTGGCAGGTGGATCGTGCAATGTCACCAAATTATCCTTGAGTAAGTGTTGTAAGGCTTAAGATAGGCACATGCCTAACTTCGTAAATTGTATTCTCGGAGTTTCAAAACATTGATGATTAGCAGATGGTCTTGGAGTAGGAGTTGGATTGGAGATTCAGACAACATTTACAGATGGATGGTAGATGCCACAAAGATCTTCCCACTTTTGATGCCGCTTTCAACCCTTTCACCGGTTAAGATTAATTCAGTGAAACCAAAAGAAGAGCAGCCAACCAACAAATTAAAGAAAGGACCAGATAAAGTGCCCATGAACATGTAAATGTGCTCCCTATCAGTCAACGGTGGTTGAACCCTACTAGCAAGGTCTCTCCACTTTTGTGCATATTCTTTAAATCCTTTATTCTTTCCCATGGTCATATCTTGCAACTGAACCCTCGTTGGTGCCAAGTCGGTGTTATACTGGTACTGATGGTAGAATGAGGTAGCTAAATCTTCTCAGGTATTGATACGGGAACCATCTAACTGATAAAACCATTCAAATTGCGTTCTAGCCAAGCTCTCTTGGAAAAAGTGAACCCAGAGCTTCTTATCAGCAGTGTGCGGCTGTATCTTGCGCACATAAGATTTCAGGTGGAGTTTTGGACAAGAAATTCCATCGTACTTTGCAAAGACTGGTATTTTGAATTTATGGGGAATGACTACCCTAGAGATCAAACCCAAATCATCAAAATTTAAATCGGGGACGGCTTGGATTTTAACAGCTTTCAATCTGTCTTCTAACTTCTTGTATTTGACATCAGCGGGTGGATATTTCTCGTCAAAATAATCATCATCAGACGCTTGATCGTTAACACAGACAGCCTGGGTACTCTTAACCTCACCAATCTGATTCTCGTCTTCTTCAGATGAGTCTTCCCATACCGGGATCTGACGGACTGTCTCCTTGAACCTTCTACCCATGTTGATTAGAGCTTTCTTCTTAGGCTTCTTCTTAACTTCCAGTAATGCCATCATATCTTGCTTCCCCTTGGCTAGGGCCAGTAGAGTCTCTTGGAATTGAGAGTTTTGTGACTGGAGATCCTTCACATTTTTCTCTAGATCCATCTTGCTGAAATAAACAACAGAAAGATAAGGAAACCTGTTATGCAAAAACCTGTATTTATTGAAATTTAAATTTGTATAGACAAAAGAGTTAACAAACGTCAATTTTCATTAATTAGTTTGAAAAGATTACAATCATGCCTCTTGGGCTTACAAAATAACTTTCTAAGATAAAAATACTGAACACATCCTCTTCGGCGCAAGGTAGGCATTCTCACTTTTCTCTTCTTGTAGTTGCTTTGTAAGCTCCAAGACCCTCTTCTCACTAGCATAGAATTGAGCTTCGAAAGTATCTTTTTCTTCCTTTAGCTGAATCCAACCCTTTTGCCAGTCTTCAAGAGAGGTAGGCATGTCTGGATGGAGGACAGTGTATGGTACATCTCCTTCAACCACAGGTTCCATGATAAATGGTAAGATGGAGGGATAAGGCATCACAAGTTTCTGAGCTCCAGCTCGTACCCATTTAAGGAAAGGTTCGAGGGGAATGGAATTCTTGTGTCCCAGCGTCTTACTATCCACCTTACTCACCATACTCTAAGCTCAGATAAACCTATGACGGTATCTTTGATCGTCACTCTCATAGTCGAATACCACTCCTTGGATAAGCATCTCATGTGGACCATCCCTTCGGGCGTAACCAAACTGTCGTAAGGCTAAGCAGGGGTTGTAAGTGATACCTCCTATAATGCCAAGCAAGGGGAAATTATGTAATTCTCCATAGCGGTCGATGATAGTGACATTCTCCAAAGATCGGGAATACCAATGAACATCTGAATGTCTGAGCATCGTCAACCTATGGAACCATCTCGAACCTTGCTCCTTCTTCAACACCGATCGGGGAAGATGCGAAATAAACCATCTTGCCAAGAGAGAAGTGCAATACATGAGTATACCTCTCTTTCTCATAGTGCGAGAGTGAAAAGAATTTAGAATGTATCCTGTTGTACCCCAAAATTTGCCCTCTCATTTCATCAACTTTTTCTCACCACAAGACCCTTGGAGCTCAAGATCAAGTTAGGGTTTGCTCTGCTCAAGACTCCTCCTTGCACTGTTGACCCAAATTAGGGTTTGAGTTTGCACAAAGATGTTTTGACCTAGAATGCCCAAAATTACTTTCATGCTTCATGTTGGACTCACAAGTTTATCCATACCAAATTTCAAGCCTTGATTCCAATCTTTGCCCAGTCAATTGGACAGTTGCCCTAGAAATCAGCTGTATTGGGGAAAAGTCAACTGTGGCCAATTGACAGTCAAACCTCGTGATTTTTGACCCACATCAACATTATGAACTCATATGAACCATTTGGTCAAGTTTGGATCACAACTCCACAAGAAATTTGATCAGATCACCAAAAGGGCAAAATGGTCATTTTTAGGGTTTTGACTGCACAAAGGCAATTTCTGACTGTTTGACCTAGCCAATGGCAAACCAAGCTCACATATGGACTCAAGGATTCAATGGCATGGTCTTTACACATTCAACAAGTTCAAAAAGTCCCAAATGCACAAGATTGACAGATGAATTTTCCAGTCAACTGATCAAAATTTGATTGTATACTGAAAAGTCAAACTTTGACTTTTTGGTCAAGATCAAGTGTCAAAATTCATTTTTCATAAAAACATGTTAAATTATGAAACTTGTTCATCAAGAATTCAAAAATTACAAATTAGGGTTTGAAATGAAGAAATTTCATAACTTAGAAATTTTCTAAGTTATGAAATTTCCTAATTTTTTCCTAACTTTGTCCCATTTTTTCATCAAGATGTATTTGGATTCAAACAAAACTCAAAACATGAAAGTTGTAGTCCATTTCAAAATCTACAACTTTTATTCACAAAGTTTCCTCAAAAGAAGCTTGTAGCTCAAGTTATGATTTTTGGAATAGGGGTGCAAAACATTCTTAACTTAGAAATTTTTTGACCTATTTTAGGCAGGATTTTTGCCTAACTTCATGGCCACTTTTCACATTCTTCCACTTGGAATTTAAACTTGCATTACAAAGATGGATTGTAGTACACATTCCAAGCTTTCCAAATTGTCTAAGAACTTCTCAAACACCCTTGTGGTTAGGGAGAATCGAATTTGTCAAGATGGGCAAAAGTCACTTTGTTCATGGCCAAATTCATGTACATAACATTGGCATTTTGAACTCAGCTTGCACAAACTAGATTACAGGCCTTTTATCTCATTCACACTCAATAATTTAATGCATATCCTTTGTGTTCATGTCTTGTTTTGTGTATTTAACCATTACATACAAGATTGAGCCATAAATGGAAAAAGCATTTTAGCCATTTTTGAAAAGAAGCACTTTATGTCAAGTTCATAATCTAAGAGGTACAAAGCAGATCTTTGGGCACAAGATTCATGAACAAATTCCACTGATCAAGAGTGATTTGTGCAGCATGGATTGAGGGGAGTACAGGCCTGCATTATCAATACACACTTCCTTACTTATCTTTGAAAAAAATTGGCAAAACTGGTCCAACATTGAGCTCCTGTCAACACAAGCCTAAACAAACTTCATGAGCACTTTCCAAACATCAAACCAAGTTTGAAACATGACCAAACCATCTCTCAAACCTCCATATGCAGAAAAACACAGTTTTGTGGCAAAACAGGGCATAGGCTGCAACTTGAATCCCACAATCCATTCCTATCATGCGTTTTGGCTGAAACCTCTTCAAACACACTCCCTACCATCCATTGAAGTTATTCCAAGCATTGAACTGGAACTGTAACAGCCATATCCAAGTATGCCATTTTCATTTTTCATCTGTGCAGGTTGACTTCTATAGCTCGATTCAGTAAGATTCAAAGCAAGCCAAGCATAGAGGAAGCGTCCCTGGACCTCAAGCAAGCTGTACAAGTCCTAACACTGCATTGAAAGTACCTCCATTGTTGTACACGATTCAAGCTGAACAGGTAAAAGTTTGAACTTCTATCTCTCTATCCAAGCATATCTAGGCTTAGGTTTGTGAAGAAATTATGTCCTACTCATGGCCTTGAAGCTACCCATATCCTCACTTTTCATTTATGTTGTGTGTGCTGAGAGAATTTTGAACCTGAACATAGGAAAAAAGTTAGGTCAGGAATTGGGGGAGAAGAAATTCTCTCTCATTTCTGAGAGTTAGATCAACTTCTTTATATGTTTAGAATCGTGACATGATGCTCTATAATGTTTATGTTGTGAGTTTTTGTTAAAAGTCAAAGAATCAAGAGATAGGAGTTGGAGAAGGAAACACGCGTTTTTCTGTTTGGAAGGTTGCTGGAGGTTGAAGACAAAGCCCCTTGGGCTGGGCCTGACCTGTTTCTTCTATTTGCACCACATTTTTCCACTTACACCCCCTTGGCCCATTGTGTGTTTTTTTTAATTATTTTTGACTTTTTATTTTTTCTTCTGACTTATTATTTTTTGTCAAAACATAAAAAATATTAAAAATATTTTTCCACTCATTTTTGCATTTATTTTGAATTTATTTGCTTTATTAAATTTGTACATATAAATAAACATATATACTTTTAATACTAAAAAACAATACAAATACATTTTATTTTCTGATTTTTATTTTATTTTATCTTTTGAAAACATTTTCTTAAAATATACTTTTTTTTGATAAATAATAAATATTTTATTTTTTGTATATATTTAATATATTTAATACATAATATAAATACTTATATGTTTATTAGAATATTTAGGGTAAAAATACAAAAATAATACATTTTTATTTTTATTAATATTTGACCTCAAAAATTACTTTTTTTACAAAATACTTCTTTTATTTATTTTTTGTATATAATTAATAAATATTGCATATTGTATATAAATAATAAATACTATTTATTTATAAAATTAGGGTTTTGCCCTAAACCATGAAAATATCTAAAAATTAACCTTTTTTTATTATTTTTATTTCACTTGTAAATAATCATACACTTACACAAATACATTGATACATTTACAATATACATTTACATTGCTTTATTCCTATACATTGATACATTTTACATTGCGATTGATTCGATTTGGTTGTAAATATTTGGACACTACTCTCCTAATAAGTCTCATCCCCATTTGAACATTTGTACCCCCATCCCCATGATTATTCTGTAATAATTTAGGACTTTAAATTCCGCATTTTAAAGCTTTCTAAATATGCCATGATAGACTTAGGGTTTGTATGCAAAAATCAAATAATAAATAGCTTGACCTAATTCAAAGACAATAAAGCACGAAAATGGACAACACCAATCACACTTGCACCCCTAGGGTTACTCCACTTGTTGCCTTCAATAATGAGCCATGTTGCATGTTGGGTGTCTTTGGCAAAACAAAACAATTCAAATGATCATAGTCCCTCGATGATGCTTTCGAAAGTTGCCTAAAAATGATCAAGTCCCTTAAAGGAAATTGCCAAAGACACTTGGCACTATTGCAATCATGGTCTAAACGATGATCCGCGCCTGTCCCGTTAACATCCTAACACAAGATTGTCCACCAAATACAATGGTGGAACAATATTGTTAAAGGGTTAAAACATAGGAAAGATCTTTGAGAAATTTAGGGTAGATAGCTCTTGATTACTTGACTAACCTTGCAAAACAATCCTTTCCATTTTTCAAAACACACATCACAACACACTTTCAAAAACAACTTTCAAAGACATTGAAAACTTTTCAAAAGACAAATACATCTTTGTATACATTCAAACATGAATCATTACAAAGGTTGCCACAACATTGGCCTCTTTTCAAAACATTTTCAAACCCACACACAAAGCACCATTTCAAACAATTGAAAATCAAAGGCAAGTGATCTAAGCAAGTAACTAAGAGCCCATGGATAACCATGGATAGAAAGGGTGCTAATACCTTCCCTTTCTATAATCTACCCCCCGAACCCAAGAAAACATCTCAAAGGTTTTTGCTGTGCTTTTTAACCTTTCCTTAGGATAAAATAAAAAGTCGGTGGCGACTCTTGCTAAACCGAAACATTTGCGAAAACAAACGCAAAACCTCAAGTCAGTTCTCCCACCGTATCACAGAACTGGCGACTCTGCTGTGGAGTAACTTAAAAGTGGGGTTACCTTAGGATTAGACCACTCTTGTTTTCAATTGCTTGCTTTGTTTGCTTTTATATTTGTGGGCTTTGCATCGGAGTTTCATAGATCCTAACCCGGATATGGTGAATACCCTTTAGGTAGCATAAGCTGTGAGGGACCTGTCCGGCGTAGACCGACATGGGTGAAGCAGTGGCTACGTTGGTGTGACACCTTGGTCTGTACCGATATCCCTTGTGTTGCAACAAGGAGAATATGGGTCTTCTAAGGAGTCATTAAGCACCAACCGACCTTAGAACCCTAAATTGACCCAACTTGGCCATAGAACGGTAGCAGTATGCTACAATCATTGAGGCTAAACTCTCGCGATGGTTCTGGCCGCAAGAAAAGATTGCGATGCTGGAGTTATGACCGATTGAGGATAGTCAGTGATATTGAGATCCTCTAGAACCCGATTACTTTTGATAGGACATGTCTTAACCAACAAAACTGAAAGAGGGTAATACCTAAACTTCATGCTGGCCTAAACTCTAAGGGTTGTCTTGTGTGACTTGTGTGCCTTATCATGCTTGCCTTTGTGAATACTTATGGTGTGCTTTATCATAACATCATACCATCATACCATTGCATGCATCCTGCATAAGGACTGACCCATTTCAAAGACAAGAGGGTTTCATCTTTGCTCTGTTTTGTAGGACATCATGATGCCCATGCGTAGGAATACTATCCGGCTCAACTTTGTTCAACCACCTACTTTGCTCAAGGAATTGGTTATAGGATTTCAAACACTACTTCCTTCATCAAGAGGCATGGTTCTCTTCTCAGTTTAGTCACTTCAAAGTGGGACCAACAACTGATGAGTGTCCTGGTCCAGTTTTATGATCCCATATACCATTGCTTCACCTTTCAAGACTTCCAGCTGGTCCCTACCCTGGAAGAATTCTCTGATTTTCTTGGTATCCCTGTTTTGGAGCAGACTCCATTCACCGGTTGGGAGAAGACTCTTAGGCCTGAAGAGATTGTTGCAGCCCTTCCCTTGACCAAAGAAGAGGTAATGGCTAACTGGGAAACTAGAAGTGGAGTTAAGGGCTTTTTGGCTAAGTTTCTGGTTGGCAAAGCTAACAGTTTCTGGAATGACTTAGACTTCAACGCGTACGGAGACATTCTGGCTCTCTTAATCTATGGTCTAGTTTTGTTTCCAAATCCTGATACTTTATTAATGTCAACTCCATAAGGATCTTCATCTCTCGGAGCCCTGTACCCACTCTCTTGGGTGATATCCTGCAACAGCTTTATGCTCGTACTGCCCGAAGACGGGGAACTCTGTGGTGTTGTGCTCCTTTGTTAGTGAGGTGGTTTATTTCACACCTCCTTAAGTTCGTGCTGAAGAACGAAGAAGGAAGGGGTTGGGCTCATAGGTTAATGTCTCTCACTGATAATGACATCATTTGGACTCTCAGAGGTTTGGATGAGGTAGCCATTATTGATCGTTGCGGAGAATATCCTAATGTTCCATTGATCGGTACCCAGGGAGGAATCTCTTATAATCCATGTTTAGCTCTCCGTCGGTTTGGAAGAGCCAGAAGAGCAGGGCCTCATGAGATGTTGGTACCTCACATCAGTTTTGAGTTTCAGGTAGACAGTGACGAGTTGCGTCGTAGATTCATCAAGGCTTGGGACAAAATTCACAAAGCTGACCCACATGAGTTGGGATCGAAGACTTATCTACCAATGGAACCCTACTGCAGATGGGTCCACATCCGTGCTCAGAAGTTAGGTATGCCATATGAAGCTCTCAGGCCTATCATTCTTGAATTTCCTGATAAAGACGGGGTTCCTTCAACTGTCCTCCCTCCTCAGATACCCACTGATGTTGATACACTAAAGAGATCTTGGGCGCAACTACAGGAAGAACGGGACTCTTATCGGGAAAAGTTCAATGAACAGGAACAAAAGATCCAGAAGCTGACTAAGCAATTGGAGAGTGAGCTGATCCTGAATGACTATATCCGTACTGAGAAGAGGAGGCCATGGGAGCATTGATGGGCTTTGGATGTTTCTTTTACAACATTTATTTCCTTTTCAGTATTTTCTTTTTGGTAATGCCTAAGGGCAAGTTGTTGAACAATTTAAAGTTTGAATCTAATAAAGTGTGTTTCCTTTTTGTCTACAAAGTTGAATCCCGATTGCCTTTGAAAACATAAATCATACGCATCTCATTGCATCATATGCATAACAGGTACCCTTCTTCTACAGGTTACTTAATCTTCTTCGTTGTTTATTTCAGCACTCAATCATCATGTCTTCCGAGCCTACTACCTAACAAGCTATCAAGGCCCTCCAGGCCCAGAACGCCCAGTTTCAAGAGCTGGTCATGAGCTTAGCCCAGGGTCAACAGGAGTTGAAGACTCTGCTCTTGAAGAAGAAGAAGAAGAAGAGGACTGCGTTGTTTAACACTGGACGGAGGTTTGGGAATACACTGCAGAATGAGGCTGATCAGGCTACTTCCTCTGCAGAGATAGTCCCCAAGGGGGAAGGGCTCCTAGTCTTGTGGTCTCCGACAACGAGACGGATTACAATGATGAACAGTACCCTCCTGCTGAAGACAGGTACAAGCAACTAGAGGACCGTTTAAGTGCCATGGAGATTCAACATGTGCCGGGGCTGGATTTTGGAGATCTAGGTTTATCTTCTGGGGTGGTGATCCCACACAAGTTCAAGGCACCTGCCTTTGCGAAGTACGACGGGGTTTCCTGCCCTAAGCTGCATCTCAGATCATATGTAAGGAAGATCCAACCTTACACTGCAGACAAGAACCTATGGATCCATTTCTTCCAGGATAGCCTTTCAGGGGCTCAACTCGAATGGTTCTATCAGCTAGAGGGAGCCAGTATTCGAAACTGGGAGGACTTGGCTACTACATTTTATAGCAGTATCAGTATAATTCCGACCTCGCTCCCACGCGTACCTAACTCTAGGGTATGTCACTGGGGACGGGTGAAGGATTCAAGGAGTATGCGCAAAAGTGGAGAGACCTGGATGGCAGGGTGCAGCCACCGCTGACTGACCGTGAGCTTGTGGACATGTTCTTGGGGACCCTGTCTGGTCCATTCTTCAACCACCTGATTGGTAATTCTTCTGCTGGGTTTACAGATCTGATCTTAACCGGTGAGAGGATAGAAGCTGGTATCAAGTCGGGGAAGATACAGAAAGGTGCCTCCTCGAGTACTGAAAAGAAGCCTTTCAAGAAGGAAGCTAGTGTTGTTTATGGTCCAAGGAGACAGAATAAACCGGAACGCCGTCAAGCTGTCAACGCGTTGGTAATTTCAAAGCTTGCTGCTGCTCCTCAGCAGTATAACCAACCAAGGGGTGAGAGACCCAAAAGGCAGTACACTCGACTCAGCATGACCCTGTCTCAGATTTTGCCGCAACTACTGTCGACCAATCTGGTAACTGTCAAAGAAGCTCCGAAGGTAGTGAACACAGCTTCTCCAAAGTACTACCCCAACGCCCGTTGCGCTTATCACTCTAATAGCCTGGGGCATACTACGGACGATTGCTGGGCTATGAGGAATAAGGTTCAGGACCTTGTTGATGCTAAAGAAATATAGTTCGAGGCGCCCGAAAGACCCAATACTATGACTGCTCCCATGCCCCAACATGGAGTGGACGCTGTGGAAGAAGACTTGTATGTAGCCTCTGTGGAAGATATTGTTACTCCGTTGCTGACTGTCAAAAGGAACCTGTTGCTAGCCGGTTTATTTCCGGGATGTAGTAAAGGTTGCCTTCTATGTTCTGTTTCACCTGCTGGTTGTCCTTTGCTGAAGTCAGGCATCCAAAACCTGATGGATAGCAAAGAGATCTTGTTCGAAAAGGTTGTTGTTCCTGCTATCCCTGCTGAAGAAGTTTCTATTGTCACTATTTTCAACAAACCTCCTAAGGCTCTCTCAAAGAAGCCTGTCAAAATCATGTCTACTCAGAAGATTGCTCCTATCATCATCACTGTTCCAGGGCCCCTCCCCTATACGTCCGACAAAGCTGTCCCGTGGCACTATGGGGCAGATGTTTATGTGCTCGGAGTAAAACAAGAGTTCGATACAAGTACCGGCGTCAGCAATATTACCGGGCTTGCCAAAGTTACTCGCAATGGTAGGCTCTTCTCGCCTGATATTGCGCCACCAGCTATTCAGAGACCTCTTGTCATCACACCTGCCAGTGTGCCTGTTTCCCTTCCTGACCAAGTTCTTGTTTCTACCCCTGCTGCCGAGTCATCTGACGCTCGGGGCAAAGGGATTGCTACTGATTTGCCTGCCCTGACGGAGGCACCAAAGACAACCACTGTTGAAGCTTCCCAGCAAGAGATGGAAGAGATCCTCAAGATTATCAAGAAGAGTGATTTCAACGTAGTTGAGCAGCTGGGGCACACCCCATCAAAGATTTTTATGTTATCACTGTTGTTGTGTTCAGAGGCCCATGCCAAGGCCCTGATTTCCTTCCTGAAGACGGCCCATGTGCCACAAGAAACGTCTGCTGATCAATTTACCGATTGTGTGGCCAACTTGACTGCCGATAATGGGTTGGGCTTCTCTGATGCCGATCTGACTGCCAAAGGAAAGAACCATAACGACGCCCTGCATGTCTCCATTGAATGCGGGGGCACTACTCTTGCCCATGTGCTGGTAGACTCCGGTTCTTCATTGAACGTATTACCCAAGAAGGCCCTAGACAGGTTGGATTGTGAGGGTTTGGAGCTCAAGCCTAGTAACATTGTTGTCCGGGCCTTTGACGGTTCGAAAAGGATGGTACATGGGGAAGTTGACATTCCAATCAGGGTTGGTTCTCAAGTTTTTGATTCTACTTTCTATGTGATGGACATCCGACCATCCTATTCTTGTTTGCTGGGTCGTCCATGGATCCACAAGACTGGAGCTGTGACCTCCACACTACATCAGAAGCTTAAGTACCCGGTCAAAGGGAAGATTGTTACAGTTCAGGGGGAGGAAGAGTATATGGTCAGCCACCTCAACTCATTCCGGTACATAGAGATGGATGGGGAGTTCATTGAAACCCCCTTTCAACACTTTGAAGAGGTGCCTCAGACACTGGCGTCAGCAGAGACTGTGACTGTAGAAGATTTTCCTTTGAAGATGGCTTCCTTGAAGGATGCCCGGGCTGTGGTTGAGAAGGGTGAGTGCGCAAACTGGGGCCGACTTCCTGATTTCACTCCAAAGATTGACAAGTTTGGTTTGGGTTTCACTGCAGAAGCTCAGAGGGTTGTTCATAAGGCAAGGATTGGAAGACCTCCTGTGTTCATCACCAACCCGGGAGTAAATGCTATTGAAGACGATATGGAGGAATCTGAATTCGACAGCTAGATCTACCCAACAACTGAAGGTCGACCAAGCAACTGGACTGCGAAAGACTTCGTACCTATTCCTTTTGTGACTCAGTAATGAACTCCTTTGTTTTGAATTTGTAACAAACAATATTATGAAACTTTATGGCCCGGTGTCTTACCCGGGGCACCGTGGTTTCATTTATGAGGGCTTTTGTGTGTCACTCTCATATATCATTAATGAAAGCATTGGACGTTTTTTATATTTCAAATCTTGCGCTCTTTGTCTTTCTTTATTATATATTGCAAAACAGCTATATTTACACACACTCACTTATCCAGGTTCCAATCCACTCTGGATCTCACTGGTAACGACTCTACTACTACCAGTTATGACTTCAAAAATCCGATCAACTTAGCCGAAGACGAAGGTGAAGATTATTGTGAAGTGCCTGTTGATCTTGCAAGACTGCTACTCCAGGAAGAGAGGGCCATTCAGCCATATGAAGAGCCAGTGGAAACGGTAAATCTGGGTACTGAGACAGACAGAAAGAAAGTCAAGATTGGTGCCAATCTAGAGCTCAGTGTGAAACAACGGTTGATTCAGATGCTGCATGACTATGTGGAAATTTTTGCCTGGTCTTACGAAGACATGCCTGGGTTGGATACCGACATTGTGGTTCATCACCTGCCTACCAAGGAAGAATGCCCTCCGGTAAAACAGAAGGTCCGCCGTATGCGTCCAGAAATATCCGAGAAAATCAAAGCTGAGGTTATGAAACAATTTGATGTCGGGTTTCTAGCAGTGACTTCTTACCCTCAGTGGGTTGCCAACGTGGTTCCAGTGCCGAAGAAGGATGGTAAGGTCCGAATGTGTGTTGATTACAGGGATTTGAACAGGGCGAGCCCTAAGGATAATTTCCCTATGCCTCATATCGACGTTCTGGTTGACAACACTGCTCAGCATAAAGTATTCTCCTTCATGGACGGCTTCTCCGGTTATAATCAGATCAAGATGGCTCCTGAAGACATGGAGAAGACCACTTTTGTTACTCAGTGGGGCACCTTTTGCTACAAGGTCATGCCTTTTGGGTTGAAAAATGCTGGGGCAACCTACCAACGTGCCATGGTTGCTTTGTTTCATGACATGATCCATCACGAGATAGAAGTATACGTCGACGATATGATTGTAAGGTCCCAAACTGAGGAGGAACACCTTGACCATCTACAGAAGCTGTTTGACCGTCTGAAGTTGTACAAGCTGAGGTTGAACCCAAACAAGTGCACCTTTGGGGTGAGATCTGGAAAATTGCTAGGCTTCATCGTAAGTGACAAAGGTATTCAAGTGGACCCTGCCAAAGTGAAAGCCATACAAGAGATGTCAACCCCCAAGACAGAGAAAGAAGTCAGAGGCTTTCTAGGACGGTTGAACTACATTACCCGATTCATCTCGCATCTAACTGCTACCTGTGAACCAATATTCAAGCTGCTGAAGAAAGATCAAGTAGTACGTTGGAACGATGAATGTCAGGCCGCTTTCGAAAGAATCAAAGAGTATATCCAAGAACCACCCATTCTTATGCCGCTGGTTGAAGGGAGACCTCTAATCTTATACTTGACAGTACTGGACAACTCAATGGGGTGTGTGCTGGGGCAGCATGACGAGTCTGGCCGAAAAGAACACGTCATTTATTACCTTAGCAAAAAGTTTACCGACTGTGAGACCCGATACTCACTGCTCAAGAAAACTTGCTGCGCTTTGGTATGGGCTGCTCGCCGGCTGAGACAGTATATGTTGACTCACACTACTCTGTTGATTTCAAAAATGGATCCAATCAAGTACATCTTCGAAAAGCACGCCTTGTCCGGAAGAATAGCAAGATGGCAGATGATCTTGACGGAATATGACATCTAGTACACGACTCAAAAAGCAATCAAGGGAAGTGTATTGGCAGACCATTTGGCACACCAAGCAGTGGACGATTACCAGTCGATGAACTTTGAATTTCCAGACGAGGATATCATGGTAGTGACTGATTGTGAAGTACCTGGACCGGATGAAGGACCTGAAGAAGGATCCCGATGGTCTATGAACTTTGATGGAGCCTCGAACGCTTTGGGTAATGGTATCGGCGTTATGATCATATCCCCTAAAGGCACTCATACTCCACTCACCGCCTGGCCATGTTTCAACTGCACCAACAACATGGCAGAGTATGAGGCATGTATCATGGGTCTTCAAGCTGCAATTGACTTAAGGATCAAGTTTCTGAGTGTCTTCGGAGATTCCTCTCTCGTGATCAATCAGATCAAAGGCGAGTGGGATACGAAACACCCAAATCTTATTCCTTACAAAGAGTATGTGTTGACGTTGATTCCCCACTTCGAGGAGATAACTTTTGAACACTTCCCAAGAGAAGAGAATCAGTTAGCGGACGCGTTAGCTACGATGTATTCTATGTTCAAAGTCAAATGGGACAACGAGGCTCCCCGGATCATTATCTGGAAATTGGATGAACCTGCACATTGCTGTGATCTTGAGACTGAAGAGGTAACTGAAAAACCCTGGTATCATGAAGTGAAGAGGTACCTTGAAGCTCAAGAATACCCCGAAGGCGCATCTGTTAATGACAAGAAGTTCCTGAGAAGGTTTGCGGCAAAATTCTTCCTCAGCAATGGCATTCTCTACAAGCGAAACCATGATTCAACCTTACTGCGTTGTGTAGATAAGACTGAAGCAGAAAGGATCATGGCAGAGCTACATGAAGGTACCTTCGGAACACATTCCAGTGGACATACCATGGCAAAGAAAATCCTTCGGGCAGGATATTTCTGGTCCACAATGGAAGCCGACTGTTATCAGCATTCTCGAACTTGTCATAAATGCCAGATCTATGCTGATAAGGTGCACATTCCTCCGGTTCCTCTGAACGTCTTGACAGCACCTTGGCCTTTTGCAATGTGGGGCATTGATATGATCGGCGAGATCAGACCTACGGCATACAACGGGCATCGCTTCATCCTGGTGGCGATTTATTACTTCACAAAGTGGGTCGAAGCAACTTCCTATGCCACTGTGACCAAGAACGTCGTGGTGCGGTTCATTCGGCATAACCTGATCTATCGATACGGTGTACCTGAGAGGATTATTACAGACAATGGTACCAATCTTAACAATAAGATGATCACTGAGCTCTGCGAGCAATTCAAGATACAGCACCACAACTCTTCTCCCTACCGGCCGAAGATGAATGTGGCCGTTGAAGCAGCGAATAAGAACATCAAGAAGATTGTGCAGAAGATGACAGTGACCTGCAAAGATTGGCAAGAAATGTTACCGTTTTCTCTTCATGGATACCGTACCTCAGCACGGACGTCAACAGGGGCAACTCCCTTTTCCTTGGTCTATGGCATGGAGGCAGTCTTGCCTATTGAAGTCCAGATACCCTCTCTCCGGATAATGAAGGATGCAGGTTTGAGCGAAGATGACTGGATCCAGACTCGGCTTGATCAATTAAACCTAATTGACGAAAAGAGACTCACTGCTATTTGTCATGGTCAGAAGTACCAAAAAAGGATGATCAGGGCATTTAACAAGAAGGTCATACGACAAGAGTATCAAGTCGGAGACTTGGTAATCAAGCGCATCATTCTTCCTCAAGGTGATCCCAGGGGCAAATGGACCCCTACGTACGAAGGGCCATTTGTGGTTAAACATATCTTCTCAGGAGGAGCCATGGTACTAACCACCATGGACGGTGACGACCTTCCTCACCCCGCCAATGCAGACATAGTAAAAAGATACTACGCATGAATTAAGGGCTTCCCGGCGAACCAAAAGGGTTCGGGCAAAAACAAGGGATGAAATGAAAAAAATCTGTACGCCCGGCAAGTCGAAAACCTGAAAAGGCGGCTTGGGTAAAAATGGGTATCCCGGTGGACTGAAAACCCGAAAGGGCGGTCCAGGAAAAAGTTAGGGATAAAGCGTAATACTATGTCTCATTGGATCACCTTGCATCCAGAATTCGGCATCAACTATCGGGCTCAGACGGCGCCAATCAATCAGCTTCATCTTCAACTAAGCAGCAAAGTGATGAGACGCTTGAAGACATAAAGGCGATAGCAGAGTTGGAACCCAGTGGGGTTATTTTTCACATAGCTGTTTTGTTTCCTTTTCACAAAATTGTATAAACTCTATTTTGCTCGGCGGCGTTCTCTTACTAGGACGTCAACCTCCTGTACATAAAAAGCCTATTTACAGACAAATTTCAAAATCAATACAAGTTCAATTTTTCAGACAAATTACCCATTGTTTTTCCTTTATCTGTTTTGTTTTGCAAAGAACGTCCAATGTTCATTTTTGATATATGCATTTGACATTAATTGTTAATCATGAATATTTGCATGCGAAACAAAGGACTAATTACAGATGACATCAGAAACAGGGGCAATAAAGAAGTGTCTAAGCGATCTAGTGGCTCTGTTCACCAAGGTACCAAGGTAGGTTCGGCTGAAGAACCCAACCAGGATACCATCACTCCCCGTTGAGTAAGACAAGTCAGCGATACTCTCCCCAGGCAGAGTTGGTCTCCCATCAGCCCTAAAAAGGCACGGTATCTCCGGCAAGTCAGCGATACTCTCCCCAAGCAGAGTTAGTCTACTGTCAGCCTTAAGGAATTTGGGTATCCCCAGAAGATCTCAACATTCCCCAGAGGAGTATAGACATTCCTCAGCAAGCATCCCCGACAGTCTTAATATAAGATTGTTCCCTGGCGAAATACCAGACACCCCAGTGGAACCCCTTCCCCAGTACAGTCTAAAAAGTTTCCCCAGGAAAGTTGAATCATCCTCCCCAGTAGATTCTGAAGCTTATCCCCAGTAAATTCTGGAAGCTTATCCCCTGCAGAGTACTAACGCATATCTCCCCGGCTTCATTCAAAGGTTATTTCCCACCAGAGCTTATAACAGGGTTATCCTCAACTAATTACCATGGAAAGATCGTCCTCGGCAAAGTTCTTCCTATCCCTAGCGGAGTTCATCAAATTCCCCAACATAACGTATCAGTGGAATCCCCAGTGGAGCTCTCATCAAAACCTCAGCGAAGTATCTCTTCCCACAGAGTAATTCCCCGCAGAGTAATCTCTCCAACAAGTTTATTCCCCGACGGAGTCATCTTCTCCTACCGGTTTATTCTTGCAACCATCATCCCCAGCGGAAGCGAAGAACTCTACTCTTCAACATCAGCCCAGGATTTGATTTCCCGGCCTTCGTCAAGGATTTATTTTCCTAGTCAAAAACACATTCATAGACATTTCACATTTTATACATCCTGATGCATACATATACGCATCATATCACACGATCTCATTTATTTTTGAGAACATCATGACATCATGCATCTCATACATCATGACATTGCATACAACTAATGTTTTGCCTTTTCAGGAAAAGGTCAATCCAAAGGTGATTACTATCAACTATCGCAGTTCCATATTCGATACCTATATCCAGCCAGGGTATATCTGTAGACGACAATTTCCAGATTCGATACCTGTATCTAGCCAGGGCATATCTGTAGACGACAATTTCCAGATTCGATACTTGTATCCAGCCAGGGCATATCTGTAGACGACACTTTCCAGATTCGATTCCTGTATCTAGCCAGGGCATATCTGTAGACGACCAATTCCAGATTCGATTCCTGTATCCATCCAGGGCATATCTGTTAGTGTTTGATTGTGGATTCGACACCTGTATCTAGCCAGGGCATATCTGCATGAATAGTTTAGAGATTCGATACCTGTATCCAGCCAGGGCACGTCTGTAAGCAACCTTTTGAAGTTCCGAATTCGATTCCTGTATCTATCCAGGGCATATCTGTGAGCGTTTGATTGTAGATTTGATACCTGTATCTAGCCAGGGCATATCTGTATGAAGAGACTAAAGATCAACACATGTAGCAAGCCAGGAAACTATCTTTCTTTCTCAGGTACGCAAGTTCTCGCTAAGGAATTTCTTACGCGATCGACACCCCCGATGGAATCTTTAATCCCATCTCCACCATTATCCATCCTATCTCCAAATGGCATCTATAAGCCCATTCCCGACATCACATTGCTGATACTCCACTATGCGAGTGCAAATTTCTGGGCACTTTAGTGTTCAATCATCTTCCACCTTCGGATCACGAAAGGCACGCAAGCCAATCTACATCCTTTGTACCCCAAAATTTTCCCTCTCATTTCATCAACTTTTTCTCACCACAAGACCCTTGGAGCTCAAGATCAAGTTAGGGTTTGCTCTGCTCAAGACTCCTCCTTGCACTGTTGATCCAAATTAGGGTTTGAGTTTGCACAAATATGTTTTGACCTAGAATGCCCAAAATGACTTTCATGCTTCATGTTGGACTCACAAGTTTATCCATACCAAATTTCAAGCCTTGATTCCAATCTTTGCCTAGTCAATTGGACAGTTGACCTAGAAATCAGCTGTATTGGGGAAAAAGTCAACTGTGGCCAATTGACAGTCAAACCTCATGATTTTTTACCCACATCAACATTATGAACTCATATGAACCATTTGGTCAAGTTTAGATTACAACTCCACAAGAAATTTGATCAGATCACCAAAAGGGCAAAATGGTCATTTTTAGGGTTTTGACTGCACAAAGGCAATTTCTGACTGTTTGACCTAGCCAATGGCAAACCAAGCTCACATATGGACTCAAGGATTCAATGGCATGGTCTTGACACATTCAACAAGTTCAAAAAGTCCCAAATGCACAAGATTGACAAATGAATTTTTCAGTCAACTGATCAAAATTTGACTGTATACTGAAAAGTCAAACTTTGACTTTTTGGTCAAGATCAAGTGTCAAGATTCATTTTTCATCAAAACATGTCAAATTATGAAACTTGTTCATCAAGAATTCAAAAATTACAAATTAGGGTTTGAAATGAAGAAATTTCATAACTTAGAAATTTTCTAAGTTATGAAATTTCCTAATTTTTTCCTAACTTTGTCCCATTTTTTCATCAAGATGTATTTGGATTCAAACAAAACACAAAACATGAAAGTTGTAGTCCATTTCAAAATCTACAACTTTGATTCACAAAGTTTCCTCAAAAGAAGCTTGTAGCTCAAGTTATGATTTTTGGAATAGGGGTGCAAAACATTCTTAACTTAGAAATTTTTTGACCTATTTTAGGCAGGATTTTTGCCTAACTTCATGGCCACTTTTCACATGCTTCCACTTGGAATTTAAACTTGCATTACAAAGATTGATTGTAGTACACATTCCAAGCTTTCCAAATTGTCCAAGAACTTCTCAAACACCCTTGTGGTTAGGGAGAATCGAATTTGTCAAGTTGGGCAAAAGTCACTTTATTCATGGCCAAATTCATGTACATAACATTGGCATTTTGAACTCAGCTTGCACAAACTAGATTACAGGCCTTTTATCTCATTCACACTAAATAATTTAATGCATATCCTTTGTGTTCATGTCTTGTTTTGTGTATTTAACCATTACATACAAGATTGAGCCATAAATGGAAAAAGCATTTTAGCCATTTTTTAAAAGAAGCACTTTATGTCAAGTTCACAATCTAAGAGGTACAAAGCAGATCTTTGGGCACAAGATTCATGAACAAATTCCACTGATCAAGATTGATTTGTGCAGAATGGATTGAGGGGATTATAGGCCTGCATTATCAATTCACACTTCCTTACTTATCTTTGAAAAAATTTGGCAAAACTGGTCCAACATTGAGCTCCTGTCAACACAAGCCTAAACAAACTTCATGAGCACTTTCCAAACATCAAACCAAGTTTGAAACACAACCAAACCATCTCTCAAACCTCCATATGCAGAAAAACACAGTTTTGTGGCAAAACAGGGCATAGGCTGCAACTTGAATCCCACAGTCCATTCCTATCGTGCGTTTTGGCTGAAACCTCTTCAAACACACTCCCTACCATCCATTAAAGTTATTCCAAGCATTGAACTGGAACTGGAACAGCCATAGCCAAGTGTGCCATTTTCATTTTTCATCTGTGCAGGTTGACTTCTATAGCTCGATTCAGTAAGATTTTAAGCAAGCCAAGCATAGAGGAAGCATCCCTGGACCTCAAGTATGTTGTGCAAGTCCTCACACTGCATTGAAAGTACCTCCATTGTTGTACACGATTCAAGCTGAACAGGTAAAACTTTGAACATCTATCTCTCTATCCAAGCATATCTAGGCTTAGGTTTGTGAAGAAAATATGTCCTACTCATGGCCCTGATGCTACCCATATCCTCACTTTTCATTTATGTTGTGTGTGCTGAGAGAATTTTGAACCTGAACATAGGAAAAAAGTTAGGTCCGGAATTGGGGGAGAAGAAATTCTCTCTCATTTCTGAGAGTTAGATCAACTTCTTTATATGTTTAGAATCGTGACATGATGCTCTATAATGTTTATGTTGTGAGTTTTTGTTAAAAGTCAAAGAATCAAGAGATAGCAGTTGGAGAAGGAAACACGCGTTTTTCTGTTTGGAAGGTTGCTGGAGGTTGAAGACAAAGCCCCTTGGGTTGGGCCTGACCTGTTTCTTCTATTTGTACCACATTTTTCCACTTACACCCCCCTTGGTCCATTGTGTGTTTTTTTTAATTATTTTTGACTTTTTATTTTTTCTTCTGACTTATTATTTTTTGTCAAAACATAAAAAATATTAAAAATATTTTTCCACTCATTTTTGCATTTATTTTGAATTTATTTGCTTTATTAAACTTGTACATATAAATAAACATATATACTTTTAATACTAAAAAACAATACAAATACATTTTATTTTCTGATTTTTATTTTATTTTATCTTTTGAAAACATTTTCTTAAAATATACTTTTTTTTATAAATAATAAATATTTTATTTTTTGTATATATTTAATATATTTAATACATAATATAAATACTTATATGTTTATTAGAATATTTAGGGTAAAAATACAAAAATAATACATTTTTATTTTTATTAATATTTGACCTCAAAAATTACTTTTTTTACAAAATACTTCTTTTATTTATTTTTTGTATATAATTAATAAATAATGCATATTGTATATAAATAATAAATACTATTTATTTATAAAATTAGGGTTTTGCCCTAAACCATGAAAATATCTAAAAATTAACCTTTTTTTATTATTTTTATTTCACTTGTAAATAATCATACACTTACACAAATACATTGATACATTTACAATATACATTTACATTGCTTTATTCCTATACATTGATACATTTTACATTGCGATTGATTCAATTTGGTTGTAAATATTTGGACACTACTCTCCTAATAAGTCTCATCCCCATTTGAACATTTGTACCCCCATCCCCATGATTATTCTGTAATAATTTAGGACTTTAAATTCCGCATTTTAAAGCTTTCTAAATATGCCATGATAGACTTATGGTTTGTATGCAAAAATCAAATAATAAATAGCTTGACCTAATTCAAAGACAATAAAGCACGAAAATGGACAACACCAATCACACTTGCACCCTTAGGGTTACTCCATTTGTTGCCTTCAATAATGGACCATGTTGCATGTTGGGTGTCTTTGGCAAAACAAAACAATTTAAATGATCATAGTCCCTCGATGACGCTTTCGAAAGTTGCCTAAAAATGATCAAGTCCCTTAAAGGAAATTGCCAAAGACACTTGGCACTATTGCAATCATGGTCTAAACGATGATCCCGCCTGTCCCGTTAACATCCTAACACAAGATTGTCCACAAAATACAATAGTGGAACAATATTGTTAAAAGGGTTAAAACATAGGAAAGATCTTTGAGAAATTTAGGGTAGATAGCTCTTGGTTACTTGACTAACCTTGCAAAATAATCCTTGCCATTTTTCAAAACACACATCACAACACACTTTCAAAAACAACTTTCAAAGACATTGAAAACTTTTCAAAAGACAAATACACCTTTGTATATATTTAAACATGAATCATTACAAAGGTTGCCACAACATTGGCCTCTTTTCAAAACATTTTCAAACCCACACACAAAGAACCATTTCGAACAATTGAAAATCAAAGGCAAGTGATCTAAGCAAGTAACTAAGAGCCCATGGATAACCATGGATAGAAAGGGTGCTAATACCTTCCCTTTCTATAATCTACCCCCCGAACCCAAGAAAACATCTCAAAGGTTTTTGCTGTGCTTTTTAACCTTTCCTTAGGATAAAATAAAAAGTCAGTGGCGACTCTTGCTAAACCGAAACATTTGCAAAAACAAACGCAAAACCTCAAGTCAGTTCTCCCACCGTATCACATCTCCCAACAAAGTAGGAACCGGGTTACGGGATATGAAGATTTTGACAGTGTTTACATCTATGAGTTGGTCAGGATTTGGAAACAAAATTATCCCATAGATGAGAAGGGCCACAATTTCTTCAAAATATTGTAAGTCCAAGGAGTTCCAACAATCTTGAGCTTTCTCAAACAAGAACTTGGCTAAGAACCCTTTGACACCACTCCTTGTTTCCCAATTAGTTGTGATGTCAGATTGTTGCAAGTGTAGTGCTTGGGCAATCTCCTCAGGTTTTGGATCTCTTTCCGTACCATTGAAAGTTAGTTGATTGAGAATGAGAATCCTCAAGAGTTGGGAGAATTCTTCTAGAGTAGGCACAAGTTGATAATCGGGAAAGGTGAAGAAATAGTGTAGAGGATCAAAGAATTAGAAGAGCATCTTCATCATATCTTCATCAGTGTTGGAGGTAACCAAGTTTAGGAGGCGACCATATCTTTCGGTGAATGGAGAATTCTCAGGTAACCTTGATGCTAACTCTTTGAGTTGAGGAGGAATCCTTACGAGATTGACTTGAATAGTATTTTTGCGGATAGAAGCCATGTCCTACAAAATAGAACAAAGATAAATCCCAAAAATCCTTGAAATGGTTAGTGAGAATGAGTATGATGTATTGATGTTTATGATGTATGTACAAGTAAATATATACAAACAAGGCAAACAAGTCCTTAGGTTTAGGCATGCATGGAGTATCATAGGTAAGTACCCTCTTGAAGTTTAGTTGGCTCAAACCTGTCCTAGAAATAGTAACCGGGTTCTAAAGGATCCCAATATCACCGGTTTGTCTTCTTGGGCATTGTTTCAGCGCAAGCCTCTTTCACGGCGACCGAAATATACCAAAAACCCAAACCTTAATGAGTGTAGTATCGCGTATCTACCAACTTCAGACTGCACCAAAGCCGGTCATCTCACTACGTCCTAATGGACAAGTTGGTCAAGTAAAGGTTCTAAAAGTCAGTTAGTGCTTCATGACATCACTCAGCGGCCCCGTATTCTCGTTTACTTACTCAAGGGCTACCGATACCCACAAATATGTCACATTAACGAAGCTATTGCTTAGACCATGTCGGTATACTCCGTACAATTTCCATAATGTATTACTACTTACCTATAAGGTAACCCAAATCCGGGTAGAGGATTAGAACAAGCCCAAACAAAGAACCAAAATGTAAAGCAAACAAATCAAACAAGGAAAGAAAGTAAAGGTGATGTAGCCCTAAGGTAACCCAACTTTTAAGATTATCCCCAACAGAGTCGCCAGTTCTGTGAAACGGTGGGAGAACTGACTTGGATGTTTTGTGTTTTATCACAAATGTTGTGGTTAGCAAGAGTCGCCACCGACTTTTCTTTTATCCAAAAGGATAGGTTGAAAAGAACAGGAAAGACCTTTGAGGTTATTTCTTGAGTTCGGGGGGTAGATTATGAAAAAGGAAGGTGTTAGCACCCTTTTCATCCATAGTTATTGATGGGCTCTTAGTTGCTTGCTAGATCACTTGCTTTTGTTTGAAAATGTGCTTTATGTGGTTTTTGAATGTATTTTGAAAAGGCGTCATCGTTTAGGCAAACTTTGTAATAGTTCTCGTTCATAAGAACGTATACAAAGTGTTGATCCTTTGAAAATGTTTCATGTTTGGAAAATGTTTTGAAAGTGTTTTTGAAAGTGTTTGGTGTTTGTTTTGAAAATAAGCAAGAGTGTTTGATTTGAAATTGAGCAAGCAACTAGGAACAATCTACCTACTCAAAAGTATTTAGTTCATTTCTTCCTTTCCTTTGATATTGCTATCTTACCATTGATTTGGTAAGAAACCATATCTTTAGATGTAAAGGGACAGGCTGGGTCATCGTATATCCATGATAGCAATATTGTGAGATATCTTAGCAATTCTCTTTGAGGGACTAAGATCATTTTGAAAGGCAACATTTGATAGCATCATCGAGAGACTATGATCTTGTATTTTTTATTGCTTTTTGCTAAGATACCCCACATGCATAACATGGCTATTTTTCTAAGGAAACAAAGTGGAATTGCCCTAAGGGTGCAAGTGTGCAAGTGTATTGATTTAAATGCATTGTTTTGTCTTGAATTAGGATTTGCTAACTTGTTGATTTTAATCTTTCCATACAAACCCTAATTTACTAGCATTTATATAAAGCGATAAATTGCGGAAAATAAAAATACTAAGCTATTACATCATTAAGGGAAGGGGTATACAAATTTACAAATGGGGATTTTGCAAGAAAATTAAATCTAATTAACTATTACAACCATATTGAATAATTGTACAATAATTGAATAAATAATGTACAAATGCAAATGGAAAAATAAATGATTTTTGTTTGAATTTTTATGAAAGGGGGTTTTAATCTAATTAAAGAAAATGATTAATTAAAATAAACAAAATTTAAACCTAAATTAATTAAGAAAATAAATTAACTTAAAAAAAATGTTTTTAGGGTTTTTTATGAAAAGGTTTTAAATTAATAAATATAAAAGGAAGATTAGTCAATTAAAATAAACCCGAGTTCTAAATTAATTAATTTGCAAGAGAATACTATAGTAATTAAACCTAATTATCTAAATATTAGTTACAAAAAGAAATTAATTTATTTAAAGAAAATGTTTTTTTAGTTTTTTTTTTGTTTTATGGTAAAAGATAAACTAAATAAGTGTAAATAATAAATAAAAATATTTTTTATATTTTTAATAATAAAAATAGTAATAATAATAATGATAATAATAATAATAATAATAATAATAATAATAATAATAATAATAATAATAATAATAATAATAATAATAATAATAAAAGTAATATGAAAATGAAAATAAAATAAAGAAAAAGAAAAAGAAAAAAGAAAATAAAGGGCCAGGGGTGTGAAAGTAAACAAGGGTTAGAGGTCAGCAAAAATTAAATCCATGGACATGTATAGTTTCAGGGTAATGATGTCTACATTTTATCTTCACAAATGCAAGCCTAACAATGCCTAAATATGAAGATAGAAGTTCAAGAAAAAATACCTTAAAACTGGAAATCGTGAAATGAGTTTGATCTTGATTCAAGGTGCTGCAATGATCATGTTAGCTTCCTTGAGTCTCTAGGAAGCTAATGCAATGCTTAGCTTGAGTTGAGAGTAGCTGAAATGGCCTGGAGAAGTCCAACTGCAATGCTCTATTTTTGAGCTTAGACAATGGTGAAAATGGTGTTACCGTTTAGGAACATGGATTGGGATGAGTTGTATTTGAAGCATTGAAGCTTTTGAGATGATTTGGAGAGAAAACGCACGAGTGGTTTGAGAGATGGAAGTTTCTGGTTAGGTTCTGCAAAACAATGGAGTTTTTGTGCAATCTGAGTTTTCAGAGAATTTAGGAGTGTTTTCAAAATGTGTGTTAGCTTGTAAATAACTTGTATAGTTATATGAAAAAGGTTAGAGGGTTTGAAGTTGACAGATCTGTGAGATATAGAGTTATGACTATGTTACTTGATTTTGAAGAAAAGTGGAAAACATGGTTTCAAGGCATAGTATAAGCATGGTGTTAGCTGGCTATTTCGAATAAGGAAGAAACCACTATCAAAATAATATTTCGAATAAAGTACCTAAGGAGATTAATATCAATATTGGATATTGGTGGGAGATATGGAGTCATTTTGTTGAAGGATTATTCAATTTCCAGCAGATTTCGATTTGGACTTTTTTAGTGTTCGAATTATAAAGAGCTCCTTTATGCAAGGGTGCCAGAAATTGGAAACGGTCCAGGTAATTGGGTTATTTCGAAAGCAACGAAGGAACAAGATGCTTCGATTGGTACAAATTTCGAATTTCGAATAAAGAGCGCCATTCTAGAAGACGCGTGGAAGTCAGCAGACATAGGAAGCCTGCATGCTTCGAACGTGGCGTGATTTTAGAATAGGGCCGTTAGGGTCAAGACACTATAAATAGGTGTTCTTATGTTAGATTTAAAAGGTTCACGTTTATGTACTAAAAGATCTCAAAATACTCAAACTTCCGTGAATTAAGGAAAACGAGTCAGAAGATACAATGTACGTATTGAACATCATTACTTTTTTACAATTTCAATACAAGTCTTGTTATATTTAGTTCGCCATTACAGTATTTCTGCCCTTAAATCCTTCGATTCCCTTGCACTTCTTTGTTTTACTTGCCTTTAAATACAGTCTAATTCGAACTGCCCTTTAAATCCTTCGATTTCCTTGCATTACAGTATTTTTGCCCTTTAAATCCTTCAATTTCCTTGCATTTCTTTGTTTTACTTTCTAATTCGAAGCCTTTCCTGCCTACAGTCACTTCGTTAGAAACTTTACTTTCACTTTATCCTTTTAGTCAAACACTTATCTTTACATTCAAGCCCAAGTCTAATTCGAAGCCTTTCCTGCCTACATTCAGTTAGTTTATTCCTATAGACCATTTTAGAAATCTTTCCTAAGAATCTTGTATTCGAACTTAACATACAATATAAGTCTATCAATATAATAGATATGAACATAAAAATGAGTTATGACACATGTGTTATAGGATCAATCTAGTCGGTCCTGCAAGTAACCAATAATAATTAGTAAATTGGAAGACTAGCGGTTGTTTACTAGAAATAACTGTAAACAAATTGGCACACCTGATGGGACAATGTCATAACAAAAAGTTTTATCAAACAAACATATTAAAGAAGTTTTAGGATTTTCTGAGTGTGGAGCGCGTTTCGGTACATGAACCTTCGAAGCGGCAAAATAAAGAATAACAATCCACATATACCCAGAAAACAACGTACCAAAATAATGGTTAATACAACCAACCAAGATGGGGTACAGAATCCCCCACAGGGGGCTGCAACAATCGTTTCAAGTTCGATTGATGCCTCCAATGCCATTCCTGTTGGCAGTTCGAATATGATTCCAGTAAGTACAATAGACATGCCATCAAACGTGTCTTCAGTGTAAACTGCCCACACATAGGGAATCAACAGTATTCGACCCCGCCTAGGCCTCCAGGTTTTGAACCTTTGAGACCCAGAAATCCTCAGTATGGGATGCCAACTTCGTTTATGGCAGGGTTACATAATGCATCAACTTCGTCCCCACTCCAAGGATCTGGTTCAGGAATGAACCATTTGGGTACAAATTTCCAGAATATAAGAAACTTTACCCAATTGCCTACTCTTACAACTAATAGTCAGGCAGCACTTAGACAACAGATGGATGATAGCAATCATGATATGGTAGGCATCCTAGCCCGCAAAATGAATGCTATTTTTAATCCCCTAATCTAGAATATAAATAGAACAAACCAAGAAAATGCAGCCCAGATGGCCAGAATAGCAAATTTCTTTGGTGCCCCTAATGCGCCTGCAAGGCGTAGGCAAAACCTAGTGGAAATTCGAAATGAAGAACCCATAATCGAACGAATTCGACCCCCTGCGCAAGTGGTCGAAGAAAGAAATATAGGGGTGAGATTAAGAGATCAGGGAATTCAGGAAGTTCAGAATGAACAGCCTAGACCTATACTGATGGTGAATAGGGACCAAAATGCAGACGAAATTGTTCATAGAATTAGGAATGACAATTTAGTGGCAGAAAATAACCTCACCACCATGATTGAAAGAATAATGGCCCAGAATGGCTTAAATTCAGGATTTAGGAGGCCAAATTACACATCTCCTATTATAGATTATGTTTTGCAAACAGAATTACCCAGGGGCGTTAAAGTTCCTAAATTCACGAAATTTGCTGGAGATACAAGTGAATCAACAGCGGAACATATAGCAAGATATTTAACAGAAGCAGGAGATATAGCAAATCATGAAAATCTTAGGATAAAATACTTCCCAAGTTCTTTAACAAAGAACGCTTTCACTTGGTTCACCACCTTGCCCCCTGGATCTGTGGACACATGGCCTTATTTAGAAAGACTTTTCCATGAACAATTTTATATGGGTCAGTCTAAAATCAGTCTCAAGGAACTAGCAAGCATTAAGAGAAAATTCACGGAACCAATAGATGAATATTTGAATAGATTCTGTTTATTAAAATCCAGATGCTTCACAGTGGTCCCTGAACATGAATTGGTCGAAATGGCTGTTGGGGGCCTAGATTATTCCATTCGAAAGAAATTGGATACACAGTATCTTAGAGATATGGCCCAACTAGCAGACAGAGTGCGTCAGGTCGAAAGATTAAAAGCTGAAAAAGCTAGGGCTAGTAAAAATCATAAGAAAGAGAGAATAGCCTACATAGAGGCTGAAGAGGAAAACATAGATGATTCTCAAGACCCTTATGATTTCGATCAGTTCGAAATAGATCTTGTAGAACTAAAAGAAGCACCCCCTTATGCTTGCAAAGTTCTACTTCCTTCTAATGGAAGGGATTCTGTCGAAAGTGAAAGGAATGATAAATTCCCCAAGAAAATCTATACTTTCGATATAACTAAATGTGATGAGATATTTGATCTACTTGTTAAAGATGGCCAGTTAATAGTTCCTCCTAACCTTAAGGTTCCTCCGTTGGAACAAAGGAAAAAGAGGGGCTTTTGTAAATATCACAACTTTTTAGGCCATAAGACCTCACATTGTTTTCTTTTCAGGGATTTAATACAGAATGCAATCAAGGATGGCAGGCTGAAGTTCTCAGACAAGGGGAAGAATCCAATGAAAGTTGACACGGATCCGTTGCTGATGGCGGAGACTAACTATGCTGAACCACTAGACATCAATGTGGTAGAAATTGCTGAGGGGAAAGTTGAGTCGAAGGAGGAATTCGAAGAGGATGGGGACTTCATCCTAATCAAAAACGAAAAAGAGGCTACTGATGGCCTCCCATTGATCAAAAACGAAATAGAGGCTACTGATGGCCTCCCAAAGGTGCTCAAAGCAAAGATATTAAGTGATAGAAAATTAGCTGAGGCCACTGAAGGTCTTAGGATGAAATTTGAAGAAGTCAAAATTTCTGATGACCAAATGTTGGGAGTGAATATGGTGGATTTCGAACAGCCTAATGCTGAAATGGAAGAAGTAGAACGCTGTTTAGAGAGGGATAGAGAACAGAGAAGAGAGAACTTACCTAGAAAGGACGCAGGTTTGCGTGAATACCTCTTCCACTGTCATAAGAAAAATCAGGAAAAGTTGTTATGCCGAAGGTGCAGCATCATCTGCAACCCCAGAATTGCTGCTGAATTCGAAAGGGCCCAGCGTGAACGAACAGGAGTCAACTGGAGGCAAGACAACCAACTATACAAAGTCTATCCAAAAGCTGATGAAAGTCTGCTCGAATTCCTGGTTCGTTGCCACAAGATTGGATTAGAATGCTTGATATGTCCCAGATGTGCAGCAGTGTATGATAAGGAAATGGCTGAAGCATTCGAGAGAATTTCATTTGCGTCAGGCTGGGGGCACCAAGGCGGAATGCCATCAAATCTTGTTAGCAGAGCCAGAAGTATGCCAAGGAGGCCAGATAGCCCTTATCCCAGGGGAGCAAAGAGAGTTTCCTTTAAACTACCTGCAGAAATCCCCACTGATAGATGGCTGCAAGTGAATGCTGATAAGGGAAAAGGGAAGTGGCGCAGCTTCGATTGAGGAGGCAGGACTGCAATGGCTTACAGGATGGAAGAAATAAGATTGGATAATTATAAAGGCAGAAACCCAATGTCTCGCTCTCAGTGGCGCAGACACCAAAGAAACCAAAAAGCAGCAAGGGATTCGAAACCTACAGGAGTAGGAGAATCCAGTACCAATAACCCAACATCACTGAACCAAACTGGGGGCAAACCCCCAGTGTCCAGGAAACTTTTTTCTCCACAGAAGGACGCTAAGGAAAATAGGACTCAGAAGGAAGCTGCGAACGAAGAGGACTTGATGACTGATGCCTTCGAATCTGAGGGGGAATCCTTCTTCAATGCAAACTGCAATGTAGTTTCGGTGCTGCCTTGTGAGTACAATCATGAAACAGAGGTTTATGCTGATGAGGAGACTGATGAGGACGAAATGGCCAGACATAGGCCAGTATGCTATTATGTGATGAACAATGGAGCGGTCGAAGAGCAGAATGCTTTCTTTGAAAAGCCAAACGAAGGAATAAAAAACCATCTCAAACCCTTATTCATCAGGGCAAAGGTGGAACAATATGGTGTGAACAAGGTTCTGGTAGATGGTGGAGCTGTTGTCAATCTGATGCCCCAATTCATGCTGAAGAGAATAGGAATGCAGGATTCGGATGTTAGACCTCACAACATGGTACTTTCGAATTATGAAGGGAAGGTTGGCCAGACTTTGGGAGTAATACAAGTTAACCTGACAGTTGGTTCCCTCACAAGGCAAACAATGTTTATGGTCATTGCTGCAAAAGCAAATTACAATCTGTTGCTTGGCAGGGAATGGATCCATGGAGTTGGAGTTGTACCTTCTTCAATGCATCAAAGGCTGGTGTTATGGAGAGATGATGGGATTGTTGAAAATATAGAAGCAGACCAAAGTTACTATATGGCAAAAATCAACAATGTGGACAAAAGAAATTTCGACAGGAATATGGCCAACATAGGGCCATGTCACCCACCTGAGGAATATTTCGAGCCAAATGAGAACGCTTATTATTCCCTAACCTTGCGTCCCAATGGATTCCAATGGGATAGGGAAATCATGTGGAATGGGTAGGTGACTAAGAAAGATGGAGAGACTTCGACGATACGGCCAACTGGTTGGGTAAGCGAAGGTTATTATGACTGAATCAAATTACTACCAAAAGATTTCGGCCTATTTGGCTGAGAACAAATGAAGAACGACTCTCGAAGCCGAGATACAAAACATGGCTGTCGAAGCCATAGACAAAAAAGAAATAGCAAATCCTAAAGGAAACCATTCATCCTCACCCTGTGATGGACAAGATTCCGAACTGATGGATCAAAGACTAGATGCCATTTATGATCAAGAGCCCTTGGGGTTCGAAAAGGATCCAGAGTCATCAAGCGCTAAGATGCTGGCCCAAGATCCTTTGGAGGAAGTTGATATTGGGGATGGTGTTGAAAAAAGGATTACATACATCAGTGCAAAACTTAGTCGCAATTTAAAAGGCAAAGTGGTTAAAATTCTTAAACAAAATAGGGATTGCTTCGCCTGGGACTACGGTGAAATGCCTGGTTTAAAGAGGGAACTGGTAGAACATAGGCTTCCAATCAAGGATGGAAAGAAGCCCATCAAGCAGATGCCTAGACGATTCGCTCCAGAAATCCTCTCAAAAATAAAGACAGAGGTGGAACGGCTCGTTCGATGAAAATTTATCAGGACCACAAGGTATGTAGAATGGCTTGCTAACATTGTACCTGTTATTAAGAAAAATGGCTCTTTACAAATTTGCATAGATTTTAGGGATTTAAACACTGCCACCCCAAAAGATGAATATTCCATGCCTATAGCAGAAATGCTAATTGATTTTGCTGCGGGTTTCGAATACCTGAGTATGTTAGATGGATACTCTGGGTATAATCAGATTTTTATTGCTGAGGATGATGTTCCCAAAACTGCATACAGATTTCCAGGCGCCTTAGGCACTTATGAATGGGTAGTTATGCCCTTTGGACTAAAAAATGCTGGGGCAACATATCAGAGGGCAATGAACACTATTTTTCATGATTTCATTGAGTCATTTATGCAGATTTATATAGATGACATAGTAGTCAAATCTGTTTCTGATGAGGATCATTTGACTCACCTTTGCCAGTCATTCGAAAGAATGAGAAAACATGGCTTAAAAATGAATCCTCTTAAATGTGCTTTCTTTGTTCAGGCTGGGGATTTCCTAGGCTTTGTGGTCCACAAGAAGGGGATCAAAATTAACTTGAACAAGACGAAGGCTATTATGGAGACGAAACCTCCTTCACCAAAGAAAGAGTTGCAATCTCTATTGGGTAAAATTAACTTTTTAAGGAGATTCATATCTAATTTGAGTGGGCGAACTCAAGCTTTCTCTCCACTCCTTCGTCTCAACCAAGGGAATTTTGAATGGACTGCGCAACATCAGGAGGCATTCGAGAAAATCAAAGCTTATTTGATGCATCCTCCTATACTTGCACCCCCTTCTAAAGATAAACCAATGAGGTTGTACATCTCTGCCTCCAATGTAACTATAGGTAGTATGTTGGCCCAAGAAAATGATGATGGCATCGAAAGAGCCATCTATTATCTTGGTAGGGTCCTAAATAAAGCAGAGGCTAAGTATAGTAGCATTGAAAAACTATGCCTCTGTCTGTATTTCTCTTGTACAAAACTTAAATATTATATTAAACCAGTTGATGTTTATGTTTCATCTTACTTTGATGTTATTAAACATATGCTTTCAAAACCAATCATGCACAGCAGGATTGGCAAATGGGCCTTAGCGCTCACTGAGTACAATTTGACCTTCAAGCCTTTAAAAGCTATGAAAGGACAAGTAGTTTCAGATTTCATAGTGGATCACTTTGTGAGTGAGGACTTCGCGTTAGATTATGTTGAGATCCAGCCTTGGAAATTATCCTTCGATGGGTCAACACATAAATATGGAAGTGGTGTTGGAGTCCTTATAATTTCTCCTGAGGGAATTCCAACGAAATTCAAGTACAAGTTAGAAGGCCCTCCTTGTTCGAACAACGAAGCTGAGTATGAAGCATTAATTGCTGGACTTGAAGCTTTATTAGATTTGGGGGCAACTAGAGTCGAAATTAGGGGAGACTCAGAGCTGGTCATTAAACAAATAACCAAAGAATACAAATGTATCAAGGAAAATTTGATCATGTACTTCGTTATTGCTAACAGATTACTCAAGAAATTTGAATATGTGGATATAAAACATATTCCCAGAATTGATAATCAGGAGGCAAATGACTTGGCTCAAATAGCTTCAGGATATAAGACATCTAGAGAAAAACTCCAATATCTCATAGAAACAAGAGGCAGAATAATGGCTACCAAATTATCACCATTAGACTTGGAAAATTCGAAACTGGGTTATGCAGATCAGAAAGAATTCAAAGTTCTGAATATTGATACTTTGGCAAATACAGATTGGAGAAGTCCCATAGTAAATTATCTGAAAGAACCTTCAGTAAGTACAGAGAAAAAGATCAAATACAGGGCATTGTCTTATGTCCTAATAGGAAATGAACTTTTTAAGAAAACCCCATAAGGTATATTACTCAAGTGTTTAGGAGAAAATGAGGCATATTTAGCAGTATCCAATGTGCACAGTGGGGCATGTGGGGCACATCAAGCAGGTCACACAATGAAATGGTTGTTGTTTCGATATGGAATGTATTGGCCCACTATGCTTAAAGACTGCATAGAATTTGCTAAAGGTTGCGAACAATGCCAAGTTCATGCAGGTATTCAACATGCTCCTGCAAGTGAGTTACATTCAAATGTTAAGCCTTGGCCTTTTAGAGGATGGGCATTAGATCTAATTGGTGAAATTCAACCAGCATCATCCAAAGGACAGAAATATATCCTTGTGGGTATAGATTATTTTACAAAATGGGTCGAAGCAATTCCTCTAGTGAACGTTGATCAAGAGGTCATTATGGAATTTATCTAGAGGCAAATAATTTACAGGTTCGGAATACCAGAAAGTATTATAACAGATCAAGGTTCAGTTTTCATAGGGCGAAAAATGCAAGAGTTTGCAAAAGAAATGGGATTTAAATTACTCACATCAACTCCTTACTATGCTCAAGCTAATGGACAAGTAGAAGCAGCCAATAAAGTCATAATAGGTTTGATAAAGAAACATGTAGGACGAAAGCCAAGAAATTGGCACAAAACTTTGGACCAAGCTTTGTGGGAATGTCGAACATCTCCTAAAGAAGCAACAAATACTACTCAGTTTCGACTTACCTTTGGACATGACGCAGTGTTGCCAGTCGAAATACACTTACAATCAGTAAGAATCCAAAGACAAAATGAAATACCAACTGATCAATATTGGGAAATGATGATGAATGAATTAGTGGACGTGGATGAAGATAGGCTACATGCTTTAGAAGTTATGAGAAGACAGAAAGAAAGAGTAGCCAGAGCATACAACAAAAGAGTTAAAAGTAAGTTGTTCTCAACCAATGACCTGGTATGGAAGGTTATACTACCTATGGATAAAAAGAACAGATTATTAGGTAAATGGTCACCCCATTGGGAGGGTCCCTTTCGAGTATTGAAAACATTTTCGAATAATGCTTACGAAATAGAAGAATTAGCGGAAGATAGAAGAATCTTGAGGGTAAATGGGAAATACTTAAAAAGGTATAAACCATGCTTGCAAGAGGTTAGAATCACTGCAGGATAATAAAAAATATATGTAAACATGAAGCCAAAATGGTATTATATAAGTGCAAGAATGGTTGTGTTCAATCATTTACAATAAAAAGCATTAACAAAATACATTCAACAATCAGAAAAGGGCGTTTCGTTTCAACTTAGCAAACTTGCTCTTGCATAAGTTGATTTTGCATGAGTTTTTGATACTCTCGAAATAGCTTGGATGAGTCAAAAAACAAGTATTTCTTTATATCTGTCGAAATACATGTTCTTGGGGGGAAATTTGTTAGCTGGCTTATTTCGAATAAGGAAGAAACCACTATCAAAATAATATTTCGAATAAAGTACCTAAGGAGATTAATATCAATATTGGATATTGGTGGGAGATATGGAGTCATTTTGTTGAAGGATTATTCAATTTTCAGCAGATTTCGATTTGGAATTTTTTAGTGTTCGAATTATAAAGAGCTCCTTTATGCAAGGGTGCCAGAAATTGGAAACAGTCCAGGTAATTGGGTTATTTCGAAAGCAACGAAGGAACAAGATGCTTCGATTAGTACAGATTTCGAATTTCGAATAAAGAGCGCCATTCTAGAAGACGCGTGGAAGTCAGCAGACATAGGAAGCCTGCATGCTTCGAACATGGCGTGATTTTAGAATAGGGCCATTAGGGTCAAGACACTATAAATAGGTGTTCTTATGTTAGATTTAAAAGGTTCACGTTTATGTACTAAAAGATCTCAAAATACTCAAACTTCCGTGAATTAAGGAAAACGAGTCAGAAGATACAATGTACGTATTGAACATCATTACTTTTTTACAATTTCAATACAAGTCTTGTTATATTTAGTTCGCCATTACAGTATTTCTGCCCTTAAATCCTTCGATTCCCTTGCACTTCTTTGTTTTACTTGCCTTTAAATACAGTCTAATTCGAACTGCCCTTTAAATCCTTTGATTTCCTTGCGTTACAGTATTTCTGCCCTTTAAATCCTTCGATTTCCTTGCATTTCTTTGTTTTACTTTCTAATTTGAAGCCTTTCCTGCCTACAGTCACTTCGTTAGAAACTTTACTTTCACTTTATCCTTTTAGTCAAACACTTATCTTTACATTCAATCCCAAGTCTAATTCGAAGCCTTTCCTACCTACATTCAGGTAGTTTATTCCTATAGACCATTTTAGAAATCTTTCCTAAGAATCTCGTATTCGAACTTAACATACAATATAAGTCTATCAATATAATAGATATAAACATAAAAATGAGTTATGACACATGTGTTCTAGGATCAATCTAGTCGATCCTGCAAGTAACCAATAATAATTAGTAAATTGGAAGGCTAGCGGTTGTTTACTAGAAATAACTGTAAACACATGGCCTGAGTTTATGGGAGGCTCTATACATGTTGCTTTTGTCTTTGACATTGCTTGTGTTCAGATGAAACAAGTTAGGAACTCTATGCATTGACTTTGTGATTAAAGTCACTTTTCCAAAATGGAAGTGTGAACTTTGTTCCATTAATAGAATAATCACTTGGACAATGACTCAAACACTTGGATCATAGCTCAAATAGTTGTGTAATCTTCTGATTATAGATAGATTTAGAGGTTAGAAGCCTGTAAAGTAAGATTCATGCAGCATGGGTGTGGATTGGATCAAATGTTCATCATGAAAATGACTTGAAAAACAAGTTTTAAACCCTAACTTCTTGCCTTCGATTCTCTTAGCTCAAACATGATCTCAATGAGTCCTTGGATATTTTGGAAATCTTGTAAAATCCTATACAAACTCTATGTTAGAAATTTTTGAAAATTCCTCTTGGAACTATGTGAAAAATTTCCATGAAGTTAGGTCAAAATCCTGCCTAAACTAGGGCAAAATTTCACTAAGTTTCCAAGTTTCATGAACATGTATTCTTAAAATCATAACTTGAAATCCATTCATTTTTAGGAGAATTTATGTTCTAGAATGTTTTATATCTCCTTGAGATATACAACTTTCATGTTGGAAGTTTCCTTTTAATCATCTTGCATCATGGTGAGAATTTTGCTCAAAGTTATGAAAAAATATGAATTTTCCAACACTTAGAAAAATTTCTAAGTTTTAGAAATTTTGACTTTTCAAAATGCAATCTTGACTTTTTGATTTCTTGATGAACAAGTTTCATATTTTGATATGTTTTGACGAATTGTGATCTTGGACACTTTATTTTGACCAAAAAGTCAAAGTTTGACTTTTCATTGTACAGTTGACTTTTGATCAGTTGACTGAAAATTCATCTGTCAATCAATTGATCTTGAGCAATGTTTTGAGCCATGCCATTAGGTAAAAATGATGTATTTGAACCCTTGATATAATGCCTTGAATAAATTAATCATTTGCTAGATCAAAAATCAGAAATTGCATCTTCTAAGTTAAAACCCTAATTTTGACCATTTTGCCCTTTTGATGATCTGATCAAATTTCTTGAGGAATTGTGATCCAAACTTGATCAAATGACATATATGAGTTCATAATGTTGATATGGACCAAAAATTATGAAGTTTGACTGTAAATTGACCACAATTGACTTTTTTCCAATACAGCTGATTTTTAGGTCAACTGATCAATTGACTAAGCAAAAATGTGATCCAAGACTTGAAACTTGACATGAGAAATCTTGAAGGTCCAAAATGATCCATGAAAGTCATATGAGGCATTATAAGTCCAATTGTCCTTGTGCAATCTCAAACCCTAAATTTCAGTCATTAGTGCTTAAAGAGGTGTCTTGAGCTGATCAACCCTAGTGCAGTCTTGAACCAAAGGAGATCTTGTGAGAGATTACTTGATAAATGAGAGGACAAATTTTGGGGTACAACAGTACTATTATATTTGTAAAGAGCCCACAAGAGACAAGTGGTATACAAGAGATGCAACACCTCGACCACAACGACTTCCCTGACCGCACATATTTTAGATCGATCTCCCATTTACTAAAGGCAGCACCCCATTTTCGATTTCGTCACAATGCTTTTGGAATAACTCACCATGAGTGTGAAAATATGGGGAGGGACGTGTTCTTAATCCATAAAAACGTGGAAGAACTCAAAGGAAAGCAATGATATTCTCCTAAATAATAGAGGACTAATTGTCTACTCCCATATTCATTGAAAGGTGGTTGCAAATCTAAAAAACTCCTATAAATACCTTAATCTAGAAGTTGAGGAGGGAATCTCATATTCATACAAATATTAGAGACACATAATTTCCCACATCCATATGTTGTCATGTATTATACTTTTAACAAGTAATAATGCATAACAACCCTTATATATATATATATATATATATATATATATATATATATATATATATATATATATATATATATATATATATATATATATATATATATATATATATATATATATATATATATATATATATAAAGACTTTATGATGACATTAATTTTCAATTTGTCTAAATATATATACATTTATTGTTTGATTGACTAATCAAAATCTACTATATTTATACTTCATTCTTATATTAAACAATAAATTTCATTTGTGTTAGTATTAGTAGGGGTGTTCAAATCCAAACCAATCCAAATAAAAAATCGAAAACCGATCCAAAAAATCGAAAACCATAAAAAACCGAAAGTTACTGGTTGTGTTTGGATGTTATTTTATGAAAACCGATCGGTTCGGATTGAATTTCAGATGAATTTTTCAAAACCAATCCAATCCAAACCAAACCGAACCGCATAAATATATTTTGATACTTATTTACTTTTTATTAGTATGACATGTTATGTGAATTTATTATTAGATGATAATATTTTTTTAATAATATTTATTAGTTTGGTATAATCTATTTATTTTTATTATTTCAAGCATAATCAATCACTCTCATTTTGTAATATTAACTTTTAATATACTATATGTTATATATTATATCAAATCTATGATTTATTAGTAGTTTTATAATATTAATAAAAATATAATGTGTAATTTGGATATCTAAAAACCGATCCAAATTAAACCGCATAAAATTGGATCGGATCAAATTGGATTTTTTTAAATATATCATCCAAAACCGAACCGAACCTTAAGTGAATTAATCTATGGATCGGATGAATTTTTTCTATAAAACCGATCCAAACCGAACCGCAAACACCCCTAAGTATTAGACTTGGTTAATAGCACGACTATATTTTCCATAGAATCCCTACTATTAGCATTTATCATGCTATATGTGTTAAAATTTTACAAGTCTAAACGCATGCATTTCTATTCACTTCCCCGTGCTATCTATTGACTTTCCCGTGCTATCTATTGACTTCCCCATGCTATATAAAACCTATGTTAAATGATGGAGTCTAGACTTTTAATCATCATCTTTAAAATATAAGATTAAATAAGTTTTTAATCTCTTTAAATTTTTCCTTAAAAAAAATGTTCTTTCTAAAAATTAAATTTTAACTTCCCCTTCCCCTTACTATATATATATATATATATATATATATATATATATATATATATATATATATATATATATATATATATATATATATATATATATATATATATATATATATATATATATATATATATATAAATTTGCTAACATAGACCCACTTATTTTTATGAAGATCTATTTTAGCAAATTTTAACTAAAAAAATGATTAAATGCACCTTAAGGTGCATGTTACTAAAATACATCTTTATAAAAATAAGTGGGTGTATTATATAAATCCCATAGAGGTTTTCTATAATACACCCACTTATTTTTATGAAGGTATATTTTAGCAAGTTTTTACAAAAAAAAAGTAGTTAAAGGCACTCTAAGGTGCA